>CM019065.1:200399612-200765202 GCA_009667805.1 Leptobrachium leishanense | reverse complement strand
TTTCGTGCCTACCAAAATGGTGCAAGGAAAGACAACCAGTGAACCAGCATCAGGATCACTGGCACCCAATGATCACTGAGCACATGGATCACTGAGCACATGTGGAGTGAAGGCTAACCCATCCAGTCTGATGACACAGAAGAGCTACTGTATCTTGAATTGCTGACAAATATAATGCCGGCCATGATAGAAAAGTGTCAGAACACACATGGCATACACCACCTACTAAGATTGTTGCAGACTTCGTATCAACCTTCATGCTAATGGTGTTCCCTGATGGCAGTGGCCTCTTTCAGCAGGATAATGCACCACGTCAGAGTGCAAAATTGTTGAGGAATGGTTTGAGGAATATGACCAATATTTCAAAAGGTTACCTTGGCCTCTAAATTCCTCCTAGACAAACAGTACAAACATTTCAAATGACACATGGCATCTTTCTCAAATGTGTTTTAGCTCCAGGAAAAGTTTTCCACAGGGTGCCTAAAAGGTCTAACAGGGCTATTCAGAGAGAGGTGAAAACCTTGAGAATTGCCAGGAGAATGAACAATCTAGACCAAATAGCCGATTTGGAAAGTGAGATAAATGGGAGAATTTTTCTGGTTTGACTATTTTGACCTAGAATTCTCAATTCCCCAGTCATTCTCAAGGTTTTCACCTCTTTCTGAATAGCCCTGTGTGACTAGTCCTGGTAGCATGGGAAATTAACCCCTTCATTAACAAGTGCTTTTCGTTGATAAAATAACAGATCATAACATCTGAAACATGGGATGCATAGCTAACAAATATAGTATAAAATAGCAATTTTGCATAATATTTGTTATACGGAGATAGTACAAAAAAATAAAAGTATGCAAATTTCAAATTTTTTAAATTTCATATTTTTTTCTCATTTAAAGAAATATTGCTGGAATGAAAGGTTCTAAACTATAGATGGTGTCCTTTATGCACAATTTTCCACAGTGTCTCTACACCATCAGCATACGGACAATAAAATGTTTGTGTTAAAGACGAATAAAAATGGCCAGATATCTTGCGGGTGTTTGCAGGGATCAGGATTTAGCAACATAACTTCCAAAAAATACCAATGGAATATAAAAAAAAACAGAACTCAAAATTCACTGCTCGGGTCCCCTCGGAGTGAATTGATCGCTAGTGTGTTTTAACCCGAAGATCAGTGTGATCTGTCTTATGTGGAAAAACTCAAGATGTATTATCCAGCACGGCCACAGTGGCGCTCTACTGTAGCTGTCACTGAAAGAGCAAGCAGGAAAGCTTTCTGTGTAAATCAAAGAAGAGAGCAACAAGAAAGAAGGGTAAGGCTGAAGGGAAATATACCGTTTTAGGACAACCACTGGGAAATACACAGGTTTAGGAGTGTGGGGACACTATTAGAAGGGGATGTATGAATGTAGTGACAAGAGTGAGACACGAACAGATTTACAGATCAGAAAGAGAAATAGTTGACAGTGAAGGAGTGCAGGTTGAAGATTATGAATACTGGACTGGAATAAGAACAGGTTTGAGGAGTCAGTGAAAAAATTACTGGAATAGGGACAGGTTTAGGGTTAAAGAGGCATGTTTAGAAATGCGGGGACAGGTCTGGGGCTGCAGAGACCAGATCAGGAGAGCAGAGACCGGTTCAGGCTTGCAGCAGCATTTTGGGCCAAAATTAGGAGTGCAGGCATGGGTTTTGGGGTGCAGGGACAAGAGTAATAACTGGAATAGATTTGATGATATGATTTGATTATGGGTGCAGGGACGGGGTAGTTTTGATGGAGAAAGGTTGGGGTTCATGAACAGGTATGAGGTGACAGTGTAGGGATGCAGGGACATATTTAAGATTGTACATGACTGAGATAGGACCAGGTGAAAGAAACAAAGGGATAATGTTTATGAGAGCATGTACAGCATTACATGGAGGAAAGTGACCTGCAATAGGTGAAATGCATGACCTTGTGGCTTTCACCTCTTAAAATAGGTGGAATCATCATGACAAGTGATGCGTTACTATGGCTAGTAACACAAAAGTTTGAGCCCTGAAAATATCTCTATGTGGCATAATGCCTACATATGGAAATGACAGTAACACATTGTATCGATAGTGTAGAGTGAATATCAGTAATTGTAACAACCAGAGTCTTATCCCAGTACAGTAGTGATCCCAGAGATCTCCCTGGCTGTTCTAATGAAGCAGTCAAGTCTATAAAGTATTTGTTACAATGAGGGTTGGGGCTGCTCCTTTTACCTATTTTTTAATTTATATATATAAATATAGGAGATCTCAGAATGTAATTTCTCTCCAGAGGGCACACTGATTTGGCATTAAAGATGTGCAAAAACAGGGTATTCTATGCTTACTTTTGTTTTCTGTTGCATTACAATGCAAGATCAAGTATACACTTTGATAGTGAAGTGGTTAAGCATTAGCAGCTCCCCATCACTGGCTTTATTACGTACAAGTCTCTCTGTTAGAGGTTATGCTGGTAATGTTTAGGAGCTGCTAATGGTATCCTCTTCAAAGTTCTTATGGCTGCCTCCATATTGATCCTCCCTATATTTTACATATTAGTGCCAATCTGCAACAGGAATTTGCGGCTCAGCTTGAATTGGACGGGACCGATATGTGCAACGGCTCCAGAAGGTATTCCAACCATACTGTCAGGGTTATTCAAAGAGATCCGAATGGCTGCTGAGAGGGAACCGAACGCTGAAAATCAGCGTTCGGTTACCTTTCTTGGCCATTCGGCTTTCCAGAGAGCAGGCAATTCGCCAAATCCTGGAGCATTGCCTGCACATACGGTGCCTGTTCGGTGCCTGTTCGAGGGCAGTGAAATCCCCATAGAGAAGCAATGCTTCGGCTATTCAGAGAACAAAAACCAGCAGTGAAAAGTTCCCGAAATGCCCTGTCACTCGGTGGTTTAATTCGGCAGATTTATTCAGGCGAATCTCATAGGCTTCAATTTCAAAAACATTCCCGTTTTAATTCAATATCTAATAAACCAGTCATGATAATATTCTGCAGTAAAAAAGTCTCTTTATTTCTAGATTTTTTGGGATATTTTAAGCATTTTTCGGGATTTTTTTGCCAAAAAAAATGTTTGCCGATTTTTTATACGTTTGTTCTTTTTTCTGTAACAGCCCTTTTTATTATCATTCCCTGGACCTCGTGTGTAAATTTCAGACATTTTCGCACAGTAGTTTGCTTGAATGTTTGAAAAGTGAAACGCTGTTTGCAAACAAACGTTTTTTTTAATTTATTCACTGCATTCGGCTGCGCTGCGTGTGATCGGCTCCTGCTCTGTTTTTTCCGGCGGTTTAATCCAGATGTTTTTGCGGGTTTCGGTGTGCGTTCGCCCTCATTTTGCGGTGAGTTTTCGGCGGGTTTGCAGCGACTTTTCCCTGCATTTCGGCGGCCCTGTGGTGCTTGCTGAATACACCGCAGGGTGGCCGAAATGATCGCCAAATCGTACTGAATTGAAGAGAACGAAAAGTCACGAACGTGCGGTGGCTTTTCGATTCTCTTTGAATAACCCTGTATGTATTAATGGCTCATAAACCTTGTATATGGGTATTGTTAATAACTGTTCCAATCGAGAACAAGTTATTTCAATGTAGCATACCTATCTTGGCTGGAGCCAATATTTAGAAACAAATAGAAATGTTGTTAAGTGCTTTTCCATGCCAGTTAGCAATCCGGTAAGAGTGAGCGGAGGGCCGTCCAGTAGAACAACTCTTTCACTCACATCAGTCACTCACCTCAGCAGCAAGCCAACAGAAGTGCCAGCAAAACCTGAAAGGGAATAACTCCAATTTCCAAATGAAACATGACAGTGACAACACTTACTCTCCTGTATTCTATATAGTCACAAGTCAATGTGTCATGTGAAATAAATGCTTTGTTTCAGACATCACTGGACTGTTAAAGTGAACAGATCACCTTCGGAATTGCTGAAAATCCTTGGGCTTTGATTTTTTGTTTAACTCTATGGAGGGAAGTTACTGTCAATTAGGAACCGAACACCGCATTCTTTTCAATGCAATATAAAGTAAGGGACGCACTCACCATGAACTCAATTCCTCAAGTAAGGTGAATGACCCAGATGAGTTGATGTACTAATCATGGGATAGATTTATTGCTCTCATAGTGTGTAAGTGCAAAGTGTGTCCTTCACAAGAATCACAATCGATAGCAATTTGTTTGTAACTTTTTTAAAGTAGGCATATTGGCTCTATAATGTGAATTATTTAACCTATCCAAAACATCCTAAATTTGTATTGTGTACGTAGTGTACAATTTGTAGACATTGTTTTAAAACATATCTGACCAACTACTACAAAAATATTAGGGGACTTTATTAACACTTATTCGCTGTAGATCAGACGCCAATACATTTTGGAATGCCGAAACCTTGGTGTTCCAGCAAATCAGAATAATATGATCAGTGTTTATGACAGCAAAACCTTGGGTTACTGAGCTCACCTGTTTGGCATTACTGTCGCAAAAACAATGTTCTGGATTATATTGTCTCAGTGGTATTAGCCATCACTTTCTAGAAGCAAGACAGCAATCGTTTTAATATATTGGGCTTCTTCTATGGAACATAATACATTAGTATATGGATGCTTTTTTTTTTGCTACTGCATGAATATTGCTCACTCAAAAATATGAAATTGGCAATAGGAAGTATATGCCCTGAACAGACCTATGAAATACTTTTTCAAATACTAATTTCAAAAATTTCTTATAAAAAGGCAAATGAAAAGACATATAAGTGAAATTGTTATTACAAAATGAGATGTATATATTTAGGTTTTATTGCCTCATTTAACACACCTCTATATGGGCACCATTAGTTGCTCGAAGCACATCAAGACGGTACTCTATTTCCTGCCATGTTCGCTGTAGCATACCCTCATCGATGGTGGCAATGGCATCAGTGATCCTCTGCTTTAGATTAGTGATGACCCGTACCTTTGGAAAAGAAGTACTCTATTCTGCTGCCACCTAGTGGTTCCTTTGTGAAGAGCTTAGTTTGGTACCTTTATAGTAGGTTGTCTGTGGGTACTCAAGACTGATGTGCAAATGAATGCAGATTATTACATAATAGGTGTAAAGCCTGCCCAGAGGGCAGTCTATTGATAAGTGTGGTGCATATGAATGTTGGTGGAAAGGAAAACGCAGCAGCGTCAAGAAAAGTTAAATATTTTTAGTGACTATTTTGAATAAATTTCTTTGAATACAAAATTTTTAGTGAAGCATGCATCAGTCCCTGGTAATAAGTAGCCTTGTTCACGTCCATCGATGACTTTGATTTTAACGTCCGCAGAGCTCTTGACTCGAGAGAATGCAACATATAGTTGTCCATGGCTGAAGACGGGTTCTGGTAAATAGATGCCAACTTTGTCAAAGGTTTGTCCTTGGGATTTGTTAATAGTCATTGCAAATGCCAATTTAACAGGAAATTGTCTCCTTCGTAAAACAAATGGCAGTTCGGTGTTACTTGGGGCTAAATCAATTCTAGGAATGAAAATGTTTTTTCGTTCTGAGGTAGGTGTCAATACTTTAGCAATGAGCAGATTTTGTCGCATAGCTGTCACAATCAGTCTTGTTCCATTACACAGGCCTCTCTTTGTATTCAGGTTACGCAGGAGCATAATAATACAGCCAATTTTTAGTTTCAGTTTATGAACTGGCATCCCTGAAGGAGCCAATTCATTTAAGAACTCAATGGGGTAATTATCCTTGTCTTCCTGTGATTCATCATCAATAGAATCAGTGCTTAAATAAGTGTAGCTCTCACCTTCTAACAAACTAAGCACTTCTTCATTGATGTTGTCCACATCACAATTTTTGGGGCATAAAATTGCAGTTTTCTCAAACATTGAAATATGATCAGGGTGTAAATGGTCACCATAAATTTCCTTGACAATGGAGTTTTTGCAGATCATTTTAGGTGGTATCTGAAATATATCTTGATGGAAGCCATGTTCGTTTGTGAGTTTTCCATCGCCAAGTTTTATTAGCCAAGAGCTGAACTCTGGATCCACAGATCTTACATTTGTTTGCAGCTTTATGATCTTAAATTTATCCCATAGTGTATTGAATTTAATGCTGGATTCAACGATTGCGGATCGACTGCCATGTGCCACAACAGGTAGAGTTTGTCGGAAATCGCCTCCAAGGATAATTGTTTTACCGCCAAAAGGTTTGTTGTGTTTCATGAGCTCTTGCAAGAGTTTGTCAACGCATCTGAGAGCATCACTTGGAGCCATGGTTGATTCATCCCAAATTATGATTTTTGCTTTTCTAAGGATTGTGGCATCATTAGATGTTTGCCTCATGGAAGATGTTGAAGTGTCCAACAAAGGAACAGGCAGTTTTAATTGTGAGTGATATGTGCGTCCACCCTCTAGCAAATTAGCAGCAATTCCAGTAGAAGCAACAGCTAATGCTATCTCTTTGTTTCCTCTAAATGAATGCAATAAAGTTTGGTATAGGTATGTTTTGCCACTACCTCCAGGACCATCGAGAAAGTAACACCTTTGGGGTAATGTATCGTTTTGGGTGGCAGAAAGAATGTCTTCAAAAGTTTCTCTTTGTAGATCATTTAAAGCCGCCTGCATTTGTACTCCTATGTGACTTTGAAGAACTGCATCATAAATGTCTGTTGTTTTGACGGTAGAATAGTCGGTAGGCGTTGGTAAACCGAAATCCTGACATTTTTTCCCGTTAACAATTAAAATGTCTTGAATGTCTAATAGTGCATTATTGAGACATGTTTGGCAGTCTGGTGTGTGGCCAGGGTGTCTTGATAAGTCTTCAATGAGTTGTTGTTTATATTTTTCAAACAGTTGTTTAGCATTTGGTGGAGATGCAAGGGCACAAATGTTGGCAAACAGCTCTCGAAGCAGTTGAGGCATCATCTCACTTGAAGCTTCGTGAAGAGTCAAGTCCCATAATTCATCATCCTGAAAAAGACCGAGTCTTTGAGCAGCTTCTTTGAATGTTGGAAAATGCACACCACCAACTGTTCGGATATGTTCAAATGAGGTGGCTCCTTTAACATGGAGTAAAAGTAATCTCAAGCAAAATCTCTCAACATCTGAATTTATGTTAACAGAGTACATTCGTCCAATAGTGTTATTTTCTCGATGTCTCAATCTCCTTTCCCATGTGGTATTTTTCTGTTGAAATACAAAATGTTGTGGAATATCAGTATACAGGAATTCGCGGGCAGCCACATCTACTCTGTTTAAGGTGAACCAAGCTGTCAATGTTGTGTCTCTTGATTGTGTTCTTTCTATAGCGTTCCTGATGTTATCTTCATTAAAGTATACCGACTGTTCGTCAGGAAGATGGATTTGTAAGCGCACAATGGTATGTGTTTGATGGTGCATTTTGAAACCAAGAAGACGCCATGCCGCTTCTGGAGCTGTCACATATCTAGAATCCATGAAGGAGGTGATCTCGTCATGATGGAGCGTTGCATGTTCTTTGATGGCAATATTTGCGCAGTCATGTCCTTTATAGATGTATTTGAATAAGTACTTTACACTTTTTATAGAAGCGCAGCTCTCAACGTTTATATGGCAGTTGTATTTTAAAGCTAATAATGGGTTGTATGGCACAACCCAAGAGTTATTGATTTTTTTCCATTAACTTCAATAGAAGCAGCTGTTTGTGTTCTCCGGTACAGTGGATAGCCGTCCATGTTTGACAAAGTTTGGTCTTGGTATGGTTTTGGGAAGTTTTTTGAGCAAACACCATCAGCCATGCATGGTGAATTAATACTCTGAGTCCCACATGGTCCATGTATCATGTGTTTGATGACTATTGCATGTAATCGGGGTTGTGCATGAATGTCGGGGATTTCTGCTGAAATGAAGCTATCAATAGCATCAGCATCTTTAAGCTTATCTTGAGGTGATAATATGAGTAAAATATGTGCATGAGGTAATCCACGTTTTTGAAACTCTATTACATGAATTTTAGCAACAGGTTTACCTAACACATGTTTGTTTGTGATGTCGTGTAGTAGTTCTTTTAGCTTTAAGTTGAAAACTTTGGCAACCAAATCAGGGCGGTATTCCACTGCTTGACCTTCTGTAATATTTTCTAAAATTTCTGGCCATTTTGGGTTGCATGTCATTGTTATGAAGAAGTCAGGCTTACCATATTTTCGCACAATAGCCATGGCGTCTTGGTAGTTTTGCAGCATGTTTCTGGGACTACCCTGGAATGTTGATGGAAGTATTACTGCTTTTCCTGGTAATCCCCTGTTTGTTTGGCAGCGTTTTGTAGATGGTCCATGAAGACCTGTACGTAATTTGGACTGATTTGTCGTACATAATTTAGACGGTTACCTTCGTCTTAACATATGCGTTTACAAAGTACTGTTGAGTTAATTTGCCTGCAATTAAAAATGGGTTGAAAATAAAGCGTATAAATTGCATGAGTGACTCTTTCTCTTGACTCTAGCAGAGGAACGACTGCGCGGTTTTTACAGTACCAGGGGTTAAGTTAAGTATAATGCGAGGTGACCAACTATGGTCAATGGGAATGTGGATAGAGCATCGGATATCTAAAATGCTTATCCTTCTGTTTTTCTGTCTGTGTTGCGTTCGGCAATGAATGATAAGACTCTTTCGAGAGGAGGTTCTCCATCATCATTTTGAAAAATAATAGCTACTTCATTACTGCGAGGTGCATTGTATCTTCGTTGATCGTCTGTGCGATCTTGTACTATCGCCATGGTGACAGTTGGTGTTATAGTGCCATTTTGTATAGCCTCCGTAAGGAAGGACTTGAACCTCATATAACATTTTGCAGGCTTCAGCAAATGGATTGTTTTATCCATAAAAGTGCTTAACTCTGTCATGAGCTCAGGGTTGCATTTTGAATTTTCATTAATCATGAGGCGTTGTTTAGCAGCCTCATCGGGGTCAAGAATATATAGTTGTGCAAACTTCGGTTATCCTCATTGTGTGGATGAAGAGATGCAGTTCGGTGGTAAATCTGGCCATTGATTCTAAAGCAGTAAGGTCCATAACCAGGAGGAGGAGTAATGTTTGCCCCCATGGAAGCAAATGCTAATGAACTGTTGATAGATCGAATATTTTGTTTGAAACTTTTTGAATGCTATGGTGCCTGTCATTAGCTTTCTATCAAAGGAAGCACAACTTTAATGGCTCCATGTATACTTTTCCTTTGTTGCAGCATTGAGTGAATAGTCTGTTGGATGGCCTGGTGGTGTGTATTAATGCAGTGCATTAACAGCAAGACACACCCATATTTGCAACTGAATCATATAACATTGTTAATGATTTTATTAATTTTTTTTGTGACGTTGTACTTGTTGCCAATGTGTTTTTTGATTCTTTCTTGACATCGTGCATTATAATATTAGCTCTTCCTCCTTCCTTTTCTTTTTTTTTTTTTTATTTCTGAAATTTTGTAGTTGCTCGTTGGCATGTCATTAGTGTTAGATTCTGTGTGATTTTCTCTCCTTTAGCGACAGATTGTAGTTGTAAATCTTTCTATTGGGTGGCATTTTTCTTTGTAAATACTATAAACAAAAATTGTTTATTGTGAAGTTTTCTTTGTTTATAAAGGAAGTGGTTTGTGGGTGTCAGAGGGGACTGTTTTTTTGTTGGACCCCAAGGATTTTTTTTTAAAGTTTTTGTTGCGTTAGTGCGGCTGTGAGTATTTTTTAAATTTTTTTTAAATTTTTTCTTGTGGTTGCTGTTAGTTTTTTTTTCGTTCTAGTTATTGGTGCTCTTGTTTTTTTTTTCCTGTTAGTGTGGCTGTGAGGTTTTTAAAACAATTTTTTTTTCTTGGTTGCACAATTTGTGTGGGGGCACTGGTTGTTTGTATGCTCTCTTGTTAAAGTGTTATGGAGGCTCTTTGGAGGAGGCACCGTTTTTGGTAGGTCCTCAGTTTTTTTGTTGTTTGTGTGTTAGTGTGTTTTTTTTTGTTATCTGCTCTGTGCTCTGCTCAGTGCTCTGCTCGGTGCTATTGTGCTCCGCTCTGTGCTCTGCTCGGTGCTAATGTGCTCTGCTCTGTGACCTGTGCCGTTTATTGTGCTCTTCTCTGTGCCATTTATTGTGCTCTGCTATGTGACGTTTATTGTGCCTCGCTCTGTGCCTTTTATTGTGCTCTGCGCTCTGCTCGTGGTCTCTGTTCTTGTGCTCTGTTCAGGGCTCTTGTGCTCTTCTCGGTGCTCTTTCTGTGCTCTGTTCAGGGATCTTGTGCTCTGCTCTGTGCCGTTTATTGTGCTCTGCTCTTGTGCTTTGCTCTGTGCTCTTGTGCTCTGCTTGGTGCTCTGCTCTGTGCCGTTTATTGTGCTCTGCTCTGTGCCGTTTATTGTGCTGTGCTGGGCTATGTGCCGTTTATTGTGCTCTGCTCTGTGCCGTTTATGGCTATGTGCTCGGCTCTGTGCCGTTTACTGTGCTCGGTTCTGTGCCATTTATTGTGCTCGGCTCTATGCTGTTTACTGTGCTTGGCTCTGTGCTTGGCTCTGTGCCGTTTATTGTGCTCTGCTCTGTGCCGTTTATTGTGCTCTGCTCTGTGCCATTTATTGTGCTCTGCTCTGTGCTCGGTGCTCTGTTCAGGGCTCTTGTGCTCTGCTCTGTGCTCTTGTCGGTGCTCTGTTCTTGTGCTCTGTTCAGGGATCTTGTACTCTGCTCTGCGCTGTTTATTGTGCTCTGCTCTGTGTCGTTTACTGTGCTCTGCTCTGTGCTCTGCTCGGTGCTCTTTTGCTCTGGTTGTGCTCTGCTCTGTGCCGTTTATTGTGCTCTGCTCTGTGCTCTGTGCTGTTTATTGTGCTCTGCTCTGTGCTCTTGTGTTCTGCTCCGTGCTCTTATCGGTGCTCTTTTGCTCTGATCGGTGCTCTGCGCCGTTTATTGTGCTTTGCTCTGTGCTCTGCTCAGTGCCGTTTATTGTGCTGTGCTCGTCGCTGTAGCGTTTATTGTGCTCTGCTCTGTGCTCTGCTCTGAGCTGTTTATTGTACTGTGCTCGGCTCTGTGCCTTTTATTGTGCTCTGCTCTGTGCTGTTTATGGCTCTGTGCTCGGCTCTTTGTCGTTTATTGTGCTGTGCTCGGCTCTGTGCTTGGCTCTGTGCTCTGCCGTTTATGGTGCTGTGC
This sequence comes from Leptobrachium leishanense, assembly GCA_009667805.1. Classification (NCBI taxonomy): domain Eukaryota; kingdom Metazoa; phylum Chordata; class Amphibia; order Anura; family Megophryidae; genus Leptobrachium; species Leptobrachium leishanense. The sequence goes on along the minus strand of CM019065.1, from coordinate 200,754,060 downwards.
TCGGCTCTGTGCCGGGCTCTGTGCTGTTGTGTTATGCTCCATGCTGTGATCATTGCTCTTGTGCTCTGCTTGGTGCTCTGCTCTGTGCCATCTATTGTGCTCTGCTCTGTGCCGTCTATTGTGCTGTACTCTGTGCCGTCTATTGTGCTCTGCTCTGTGCCATTTATTGTGCTGTGCTTGGCTCTGCTCTGTGCCGTTTATTGTGCTCTGTGCCATTTAATGTGCTGTGCTCTGTGCCATATATTGTGGTGTGCTTGGCTCTGTGCCGTTTATTGTGCTTGGCTCTGTGATCGGCTCTGTGGCGTTTATTGTGCTCGGCTCTGTGCGTTTATTGTGCTGTGCTCGGCTCTGTGGCGTTTTATTGTGCTTGGCTCTGTGCCTTTTATTGTGCTCTGCTCTGTGCTCGGTGCTCTGTTCAGGGCTCTTGTGCTCTGCTCTGTGCTCTTGTCGGTGCTCTGTTCAGGGATCTTGTACTCTGCTCTGCGCCGTTTATTGTGCTCTGCTCTGTGTCGTTTATTGTGCTCTGCTCTGTACTCTGCTCGGTGCTCTTTTGCTCTGGTTGGTGCTCTGCTCTGTGCCGTTTATTGTGCTCTGCTCTGTGCTTGCTGTGCTCTGCTCTGTTCTTGGCTCTGCCTCTTGTCTTCTGTCCTGGTGCTTTATCGGTGCTCTTGTGCTCTGATCGGTGCTCTGCGCCGTTTATTGTGCTTTGCTCTGTGCTCTGCTCAGTGCCGTTTATTGTGCTGTGCTCGTCGCTGTAGCGTTTATTGTGCTCTGCTCTGTGCTCTGCTCTGAGCTGTTTATGTACTCGTGCTCTGTGCCTTTTATTGTTTCTGCTGTGCTGTTTATGTCTGTACTCGGCTCTGTGTCTTTATTGTGCTCGTGCTGCTCTGATCTTGGCTCTGGTTTATTGTGGTTTGCTCTGTGCTCTGCCATTTATGGTGCTGTGCTTGGCTCTGTGCTGTTGTGTCTGCTCCGTGCTGTGATCGTTGCTCTTGTGCTCTGCTTGGTGCTCTGCTCTGTGCCGTCTATTGTGCTCTGCTCTGTGCCGTCTATTGTGCTCTGCGCTCTGCTCGGTGCTCTGTTCTTGTGCTCTGTTCAGGGCTCTTGTGCTCTTCTCGGTGCTCTGTTCTTGTGCTCTGTTCAGGGATCTTGTGCCTGCTGCTGTGCCGTTTATTGTGCTCTGCTCTTGTGCTTTGCTCTGTGCTCTTGTGCTCTGCTTGGTGCTCTGCTCTGTGCCGTTTATTGTGCTCTGCTCTGTGCCGTTTATTGTGCTGTGCTGGGCTATGTGCCGTTTATTGTGCTCTGCTCTGTGCCGTTTATGGCTATGTGCTCGGCTCTGTGCCGTTTACTGTGCTCGGTTCTGTGCCATTTATTGTGCTCGGCTCTATGCTGTTTACTGTGCTTGGCTCTGTGCTTGGCTCTGTGCCGTTTATTGTGCTCTGCTCTGTGCCGTTTATTGTGCTCTGCTCTGTGCCATTTATTGTGCTCTGCTCTGTGCTCGGTGCTGTTCAGGGCTCTTGTGCTCTGCTCTGTCTCTTGTCGGTGCTCTGTTCTTGTGCTCTGTTCAGGGATCTTGTACTCTGCTCTGCGCTGTTTATTGTGCTCTGCTCTGTGTCGTTTACTGTGCTCTGCTCTGTGCTCTGCTCGGTGCTCTTTTGCTCTGGTTGGTGCTCTGCTCTGTGCCGTTTATTGTGCTCTGCTCTGTGCTCTGTGCTGTTTATTGTGCTCTGCTCTGTGCTCTTGTGTTCTGCTCCTGTGCTCTTATCGGTGCTCTTTTGCTCTGATCGGTGCTCTGCGCCGTTTATTGTGCTTTGCTCTGTGCTCTGCTCAGTGCCGTTTATTGTGCTGTGCTCGTCGCTGTAGCGTTTATTGTGCTCTGCTCTGTGCTCTGCTCTGAGCTGTTTATTGTACTGTGCTCGGCTCTGTGCCTTTTATTGTGCTCTGCTCTGTGCTGTTTATGGCTTCTGTGCTCGGCTCTTTGTCGTTTATTGTGCTGTGCTCGGCTCTGTGCTTGGCTCTGTGCTCTGCCGTTTATGGTGCTGTGCTCGCTCTGTGCCGGGCTCTGTGCTGTTGTGTTATGCTCCATGCTGTGATCATTGCTCTTGTGCTCTGCTTGGTGCTCTGCTCTGTGCCATCTATTCGCTGCTCTGCTCCGTCATTGTGCTGTACTCTGTGCCGTCTATTGGCTCTGCTCTGTGCCATTTATTGTGCTGTGCTTGGCTCTGCTCTGTGCCGTTTATTGTGCTCTGTGCCATTTAATGTGCTGTGCTCTGTGCCATATATTGTGGTGTGCTTGGCTCTGTGCCGTTTATTGTGCTTGGCTCTGTGATCGGCTCTGTGGCGTTTATTGTGCTCGGCTCTGTGCCGTTTATTGTGCTGTGCTCGGCTCTGTGTGCGTTTATTGTGCTTGGCTCTGTGCCTTTTATTGTGCTCTGCTCTGTGCTCGGTGCTCTGTTCAGGGCTCTTGTGCTCTGCTCTGTGCTCTTGTCGGTGCTCTGTTCAGGGATCTTGTACTCTGCTCTGCGCCGTTTATTGTGCTCTGCTCTGTGTCGTTTATTGTGCTCTGCTCTGTACTCTGCTCGGTGCTCTTTTGCTCTGGTTGGTGCTCTGCTCTGTGCCGTTTATTGTGCTCTGCTCTGTGCTCTGTGCCGTTTATTGTGCTCTGCTCTGTGCTTGGCTCTGTGCTCTTGTGTTCTGCTCCGTGCTCTTATCGGTGCTCTTGTGCTCTGATCGGTGCTCTGCGCCGTTTATTGTGCTTTGCTCTGTGCTCTGCTCAGTGCCGTTTATTGTGCTGTGCTCGTCGCTGTAGCGTTTATTGTGCTCTGCTCTGTGCTCTGCTCTGAGCTGTTTATTGTACTGTGCTCGGCTCTGTGCCTTTTATTGTGCTCTGCTCTGTGCTGTTTATGGCTCTGTACTCGGCTCTGTGTCATTTATTGTGCTGTGCTCGGCTCTGATCTTGGCTCTGTGCCGTTTATTGTGGTTTGCTCTGTGCTCTGCCATTTATGGTGCTGTGCTTGGCTCTGTGCTGTTGTGTTCTGCTCCGTGCTGTGATCGTTGCTCTTGTGCTCTGCTTGGTGCTCTGCTCTGTGCCGTCTATTGTGCTCTGCTCTGTGCCGTCTATTGTGCTCTACTCTGTGCCGTCTATTGTGCTCTGCTCTGTGCCATTTATTGGGCTGTGCTTGGCTCTGCTCTGTGCCGTTTATTGTGCTCTGTGCCGTTTAATGTGCTGTGCTCTGTGCCATATATTGTGGTGTGCTTGGCTCTGTGCCGTTTATTTTGCTTGGCTCTGTGATCGGCTCTGTGGCGTTTATTGTGCTCGGCTCTGTGCCATTTATTGTGCTGTGCTCGGCTCTGTGGCGTTTATTGTGCTTGGCTGTGCCGTTTATTGTGCTCTGCTCTGTGCCGTCTATTGTGCTGTGCTTGGCTCGGTGCTTGGCTCTGTGCTGGGCTCTGTGCCGTATATTGTGCTCTGCTCTGTGCCGTTTATTGTGCTCTGGGCCGTTTATTGTGTTGTGCTTGGTTCTGTGCTCGGCGCCGTTTATTGTTCTCTGCTCTGTGCCGTTTATTGTGCTGTGCTTGGCTCTGTGCCGTTTATTGTGCTGTGCTCTGTGCCGTTTATTGTGCTGTGCTCTGTGCCGTCTATTGTACTGTGCTCGGCTCTGTGGCGTTTATTGTGCTCGGCACTATGCCGTTTATTGTGCTGTGCTCGGCTCTGTGGCGATTATTGTGCTTGGCTCTGTGCCTTTTATTGTGCTCTGCTCTGTGCTCAGTGCTCTGTTCAGGGCTCTTGTGGGTGCTCTGTTCAGGGATCTTGTACTCTGCTCTGCGCCATTTATTGTGCTCTGCTCTGTGTCGTTTATTGTGCTCTGCTCTGTGCTCTTTTGCTCTGGTTGGTGCTCTGCTCTGTGCCGTTTATTGTGCTCTGCTCTGTGCTCTTTTGCTCTGGTTGCTGCTCTGCTCTGTGCTGTTTATTGTGCTCTGCTCTGTGCTCTTGTGCTCTGTGCCGTTTATTGTGCTCTGCTCTGTGCTTGGCTCTGTGCTCTTGTGTTCTGCTCCGTGCTCTTATCGGTGTTCTTGTGCTCTGATCGGTGCTCTGCGCCGTTTATTGTGCTTTGCTCTGTGCTCTGCTCAGTGCCGTTTATTGTGCTGTGCTCGTCGCTGTAGCGTTTATTGTGCTCTGCTCTGTGCCGTTTATTGTGCTCGGCTCTGTGCCATCTATTGTGCTGTGCTCGGCTCTGTGGCGTTTATTCTGTTGTGCTTGGCTCCGTGACGTTTAATGTGCTGGGCTTGGCTCTGTGCCGTCTATTGTACTGTGCTCGGCTCTGTGCCGTTTATTGTGCTCGGCTCTGTGCCATCTATTGTGCTGTGCTCGGCTCTGTGGCGTTTATTCTGTTGTGCTTGGCTCCGTGCTTGGCTCTGTGACGTTTAATGTGCTGGGCTCTGTGCCGTCTATTGTGCTGTGCTCGGCTCTGTGGCGTTTATTGTGCTCGGCTCTGTGGCGCTTATTCTGTTGTGCTCGGCTCTGTGACGTTTATTGTGCTTGGCTTTCTGCCGTCTATTGTGCTGTGCTCGGCTCTGTGGCGTTTATTGTGCTCGGCTCTGTGGCGTTTATTCTGTTGTGCTCGGCTCTGTGCTTGGCTCTGCGCTGGGCTCGGCTCCGTGCCGTATATTGAGCTCTGCTCTGTGCCGTTTATTGTGCTCTGCGCAGTTTATTGTGTTGTACTTGGTTCTGTGCTCGGTGCCGTTTATTGTGCTGTGCTTGGCTCTGTGCTCGGCTCTGTGCCGTTTATTCTGTTGTGCTCGGCTCTGTGCCGTTTATTGTGCTGTGGTCGGCTCTGTGGTGTTTATTGTGCTTGGCTCTGTGGCGTTTATTCTATTTTGCTTGGCTCTGTGCTGGGCTTGGCTCCGTGCCGTATATTGTGCTCTGCTCTGTTTATTGTGCTCTGCTCTGTTTATTGTGTTGTGCTTGGTTCTGTGCTCGGCGCCGTTTATTGTGCTGTGCTGTGCTCTTGTTGTGCTCGGCTCTGTGGCGTTTATTGTGCTTGGCTTTGTGCCGTCAATTGTGCTGTGCTCGGCTCTGTGGCGTTTATTCTGGTGTGCTTGGCTCTGTGCTTGACTCTGCGCTGGGCTCTATGCTCGGCTCTGTGCCGTTTATTGTGCTCTGCGCAGTTTATTGTGTTGTGCTTGGTTCTGTGCTCGGTGCCGTTTATTGTGCTGTGCTTGGCTCTGTGCCGTTTATTCTGTTGTGCTCGGCTCTATGCCGTCTATTGTACTGTGCTTGGCTCTGTGGCGTTTATTGTGCTTGGCTCTGTGGCGTTTATTCTGTTGTGCTTGGCTCTGTGCTGGGCTCGGCTCAGTGCCATATATTGTGCTCTGCTCCGTTTATTGTGCTCTGCGCCGTTTATTGTGTTGTGCTTGGCGCCGTTTATTGTGATGTGCTTGGCTCTGCACTCTGGTGCTGGGCTCAGTGCTCGGCTCGGCGCTCGTTGCTGGGCTCTGGGCTCGGTGCTGGGCTCTGACCTGTGTGGCGTTTTCACACGCTTACATTGGTGGTCCGGCAGGAGGCGCGTGGCAACCTCCGCAACAGGCTTTGGCCAACCGCCGTAAGACGCTTTGGGCGTGCTGCGGCGGGTGGCGCGCGCGCGCGCACCCGGCAGCGCACGCATCCAACCTCCACAGCACCCTGTGGGCTGCGCGCATGCGCAGTCCGTTTTTTGGCGACGGACACGCCGGACCTTATCCTTTTATAGGATAGATTGTTAATTTTGCAGCAAACAAGTGTGCAAGTGCAAAGAAGAATAAAGTCAAGAGGGATGAATTCCCAAACAATTTGTGAACCTGTGCAGATTGTTTTATAGTACTTTGTTATTTTGCACAGTGTATGAATACACGAAATGTGCAAAATGGGATAAATATCCAACCAAAATGTATACTATGTCACTCAAAGTGCAGGGATAAGGTGGACATCCAATACAATTGGTATGTGCAAAATGAGGCCAATAAACAGAATCTAAATGGCAGTCAACCTTGAATAAATGTGCAAAATATCATGCAGGTCCACAGTCTTAAACGGGACTACAATTCCCAATCAGGAGGCAAATATGAAACATATTATGTACAGAACGCAGCAGCTTATCTGTGCCCGGGTAGAGTGGTATATCCTGATCCACTCAAATAAACAGGATAAGGATGAGTTGAGCAGAGTTCAGCGCTTCCTTCTGGAGGATGGCGGCCTAGGTCTTCACCAGTATAAAAGTGATGTTTGATCCTCAATGCCTCAAAGGAAACATGAATAGGGCATAGAGTAGTAGGCCCTGAAACCATATATCGTAGATAAGGAAGATTACACTCACATAGGGTGGTGTCTCAGATCAGACACCAGATGTGAAGACGGCTGGCAACTTTTTGTAGGAATGCCAGATTTGCCCAGATTGCCGCAGGAAGTGCTGGGTCTGTAGTCTTGCTCTGCAGCAAGAGTTGTGGTGCTCCTCTGTGGTGGATGGGTCAACCGAACTCCTCTGTATAAAGCTGTCTCCTTGGAGCATGCTGCTACAGGCACTGTGCCTTAGCCACAATGAAAAGAGGGAAACGTTCCCCTGCTGGTTTTATAAACGTTTTATTCTACTAAAGTGAAATTAAATACATGATAAAAGGATAAAATGGTAAAACAAAGAAGGGAAATACACTTAAACGCGTTTCGCGGGACTGAGGAAGCGGCTGTGACGTGTGTAATCTTCCTTATCTACGATATATGGTGTCAGGGCCTACTACCCTATGCACTATTTAGGTTTCCTTTGAGGCCTTGAGGATCATACAACACTTTTATACTGAAGACCTAGGCCACCATCCTCCAAAAGGAACTGACAGAAGGAAGCGCTGAGCTCTGCTCAACTCACCCATATCATGTCCCGTACCTTTTTTCGATAGAAAGAAGTCGAGGGGAGTGATAACTGGTGAACGAAGTGGCCAGGGAATTGGGCCACCCCTTCCAATCCACCGGTCTGGAAATGTTTAATTTAGGAACCCACAAACATGCAGTCCCCAATGTGGTGGTGACCCATCTTGCGGAAAATGATGGTTGGTTCAAAGTCATGTAGTTGTGGTGCCACGTAGTCAGTCAAAAGGTCAAGGTAAACATTTGCAGTAATTGAGGTCTCGAAGAAAAACGGACCAATGGTTCGATTGCACATGATCCCACATCACACATTCATCTAAAAGCAGAGGATCACTGATGCCATTACCACCTTTTGATGAGGGTATGCTACAGCGAACATGGCAAGAAATAGAGTACAGTCTTGATGTGCTTTGTGCAACTAATGGTGCCCATGTAGAGGTCTTAAATGAGGCAAAAAAACCTTAGATATGCAAGTCTCATTTTGTAATAATTTTCACTTGGCTTTTCATTTTCCTTTCTAAGAAATTTTTGAAATTGTAAAGAGACTTTTTGGACACCCTGTACAATAATGTCTTGAATTCAATGTTACAGAAGCTAAATTCCAACAGTTGACTGGGCAGTTATATGCCAAAAATGTGCTGGCAGTTGATTCATCAACAACTAAAGTTGTGGTTTACTAGTTAAGAGCAGCTCCAAAACTGCTACAAGTGACTTAACCCCTTCACTGCTGAGCCATTTACAGTGTGCGGAGCCAATTTTTTTTTTAATCTCATTTAGACATTAAAGTTATGTTTTATTGTAGAATCTAATTTTAGATGACCAGTGCGTAATAAGCCATTATGTCAGTCAGTCCCTCCACACTTGCTCTCATTGTCAGAAATAGGGAGGTGAGTTATTGCAGCAGCATTGTACACTTTAAAACAAAAAAGTGGAAATGCAGCTTTAGAAGATAAATAAAACGTTTATTTTTACAAATCAGGTAATTTATATAATTGGAAAAGCCAGATTGTTTTTTCCAATTACACGTCACTTGTCCATGTGGGAATCATGGAAGCAGAGCTACATATGTCCAAAATACCCTTGCAATACTAGTATATAGTCTCCAACTGTGCTGGACTTGCGGGCTTCATAATAAAACAGACTTCATAATGTACCCACCCCGGATGCTTGCTTCGGATTGGCAAGACACTCAAGAAGCCATTCCAGGCAGGTGGAAGCCAGCAATCCATGCTGAATTGCCGTAAGGCAAGTTTAATAGACGATTGGGGGACATCCTCTGTATACAGAGGGGACACATAGGGATGTACCCCACTCACTGCCACAACAAAGGGGTTAAAGCAAGAAAGCTTACAGAGTGGAATGATAATACAGAGTATTGTATTAAAGGTAGAGATATATTTAGTCATACTAGTTGAAGGTTTTGGTGTGGTACTTGTCGAATTTTACCACATCCAAAGCGAGTCATATTGTAACATACAAGAGCGTTACCCTTCTCTTTGTTATAATGGAACACCATCTTTATTAACGAATTTTAAAGTATTTGATTTAAATAAATAAAATGACAAAGATTTATAGGAACAGTAAACTCTTTATTGACCAGTCTTAACTTTTATATAGTTTAAACACAGTTGACACTTTGATACAAAAACACCACATTGTTCATATTTAACATACAGTATAAAACATTTCTAGAGGAAACAAATACAAAAGAATATATATCTTTTGTTTAAAGAGGTTTTCGTAATGTGTGTGCATATATACATATATAAACAGACGTATAGATACACGCACACATGTATATTGTAATACATTTATAACTGTATTTGTTAACATACAGTAAGCCAGACTTGGTTGACATTTTAACACTGCCACAACCTAATTCACTTAATTATGCTTACAATACTGTACACAAGGCTATTAAGATTTATTATGAAACAATGTATTACATAAATTTGTATTTTTGTTTAAGAATAAAATTTTACAAACTGCAGCTATATGTTCGTTATAAATGGTACCTGCAATAATACAATGCAAACAATTTTTAATTCTCTGCTTCTGGCCTGGTAAACAAGAAATATACGGTCTCATTTTAACTGAAAAAAAGGAAAAAACACAAAAACAAACAACCCCCCACAAAAGCAGGAGTAGATAATTCAGTGTAATTAAAGTATCAGTTCCAAAGTAAAATGTATACATTTGTTAAATTAACTAAAAAAATAAAAAAAAACAACCAACAATTGTGTCTTGAATTCTTTAATTTGTGCTTTAAGTCATATGGCAAATAAACATGGATGTTAAGACAACACAGTATTTTCAAACATATTATGGTGAAAAGTGAAGAAATTCTAGGTGGACTATGGCAAATCTACATTTTGACGCTTACGTTGTAAAAGGAAGGCATATATTGCAATACTACTGGATAAACAGAAGACCGATGACTTAGAAGGCCAAAATCTTTAAAACCCTATTACTGTTTTGGCACAGTTTTTAAACTATAAATGCACATATTAACCACAAGTAAACTAGTCTAAAAAAATAAAATAATTCAGTAATCACTAAAGGACTAACATGGCTAAATGAATACCTGAAGGATTCGCCTAGAACCTGATTTAAGCATTATAACCAAGGAACATACATTATATTTTGATGTATAAATAACATGATAGTACAGAAGTACATGGTCTCCCCCCCTCAGTGTTTAGTGTCTTTTATATAAATTTAATAGGTTTGATTAAAAACTATTTTAATACAATAATTTTCATAGAAAATGAATTTGAATTTATGAAAACCTACAACAATTTACATTCATAAGACCAAGTGCTGGGAATAGTTGCTTATACCCGTTCGAATAAATGTTCGGACAGTGGACGAAAATCATTTGGAAATTTATCTTGAAGGGATAAGAGACAAAAAATGTATGTGTGTGTGTTTGTGTGTGGTGGGGGTGGAGGAGTTACCAACCCTTCCATTCCCACACTGCAATCCCCCCCCCCCGCTACAAGAAGTAGATTTGTGCTGCCCCTTATGAAGGCAAGCAGCCAATCGGATTCTTCTTCATAGAGAAGCATTACGGGTTAAGAGGCCTCAGATTCTGCTGACTCTTCACAGTATATCAATGGATCATATTCCCAGAAGGCGCTCCAGAATCTGCTGATTGCCAATTTGAAGTCACATTATCAGGCTCAGGGACATTCAGCCAAAGTACTGGTTGTGGTGGATGGAAGCAGGACATTTAAGACACCATGACTATTTAAAATCAGTGATTTTCAACCACTGTGCTGGGACACACTGGTGTGCAGCAGCTAATCATTAGGTGTGCCATCATAGTTTGCTGTACAAGAGCATAATGAGGAGTAACAGAACAGTGACAAAATGTGTATATAATGGAACAGCACAAAGGGGATATACAACATTGAACAGAACTTAAAATCTTTATCCTTAAAAACTAGTGTGCCTTCATAATTTCTTGCTCTTTATTGTGAGATTAAAGTTGAAAATCACCAATTCAAATGATCGTAAACGGTCACTGTGGTTATGATGCCCTTTTGAAAAAATTTAAATATCCATGACTGAGAAAGGTCAGTGCAGTCTATAGATATGTGAAAAAGAACTTTAAGAAACTAAAAGGTTGTTTTCACCTTCATTTTCCCAATTAATTGAATAAAACATTTAATATGGATTTTATTTTTGTTCTGAGAGCAGCAAGTAACAAAAAGGTATTCAAGGCCAGAACTAAACAGATTAATCAGCTAGTAGGTCAACTGCCTAGCACGAGTACCTGAATTCCTAAATATCCATTATTAGGCATAACCAAAGAAGTGCAGAATGGAATAGGTAAAACGCTGCATTGGTAAGAAGTCAGGGATAGAATTTTAAAGACAAAAAAATAATACATGTACTAAGGTTGTTTGGGTCTATGCCCAACTGGCTGATGAAACCACCTCCCTAAATGAACCCTGACAACAATATTGGTGGAAACGGACATGTGACATACATTTTCATGGCTGACCATATGGAAAAATTACAATTTAAAGTAAAACTGCCACTGGTACAGCACAGTGATTATAATATTAAAGGAAAAATCTCATGAATTGCGTGATTAGAAACCAATAGTGACACTGACCTGTTGGCTCTTTGGTTTTGGCACCTGCAAATATGCCATTTGCATCGGGATTTAGGTAAACTCTATACATTTGAATGGGTATGGCACACTTTAAAGAGATGGATAGATCTATTGGAAAAAGCATTCCATCACAAAAGAAATGGTAACCAATAAATATAAAGTGCTGCTAGTCAATGGATTATACGGAGAACTGCAATGCACAACAGCCCAGTACATGCAGCGCAGACTAGAATTTGAGCATTTTATGTACCATATAATGTGTCAGTGCACTAAAAGCAGAGTTCTTCAACATACATAGTATGCATTTAAATGTATGTGTTTAATTACGGTGTAAAGATCTTTTAGTGCACCGACACCCAAAACGCTATATGGGACTTAAGTATCAAAGTTTTGGTTTCCCTCTTTGTATAAGCAGAGAATTTTTCTAAGGAATAGAACATATTAAAGTTATCCCTTTCCGTGTGAACCACTGTCTTTCAGCAGATTTATAAAGCCTGTCATACCAGGATGTGAATTCCTTTTTTTTGTGTGTGTGGGGGTATTGAAAAAGAGGGCCACATTCACTGTGGATCCACAGTTACTTCTTGCAATAGTGAACGGGGGGGGGGGGGACTCGAAGACTCTAGTCACTGCTCCTATACTTTCCAAAACATAATTTCAGGATGTTCTCGTATGCTTAGCAACAGCTCTGACTACCTTCTGTAAGTATTGGAAGAACTACAAATAGAAGACTTTAATAATAAAGACTTTTTAAAACCCCCAATCAACAAACTTGCATCTCGCATTAGAGGCTCCATGATAGGAATGGGAGGAATCTGTGTATATAAGTGCAGAATGTTCTTTTTTTAAATCATTTCTTTAATCCAAACGTTTAAAACGTTTTCAAACGTTTCGAACCATTAAGAACAACAAAATTTAAGTTCAATATTAAATAAAGCCAAACAAAAGCTGGAAATATTTACAGAGCGTGCAAAACATTAACATTCTCTTGTCTGATGCATACTTGGGATAATACAATTTGGGAACATTTACAAGTTGTTTAAATGGCCAATGTTCTTGCTTTTCTCAAGATCACAGTATGAAAACTCTGACAACACAACATGCAAGAGTGGTATCCTAGTAGTATATATGGAATGGTTTATTAAAGTGGGCATGATTATTTTTTTAAAAAAAAGTTAAAATTCAAAATATTTTAAATATTATGAATGATTTTAATGTAAACAATTACTGTATGTACTAACGCTACATTGTATGTACTTCAGTCTGTAAACGCTTTGCATGTTAATGTTTAGATCTTGAAAAGTCAAGAGCAAGTGACACCTTGTCTTATTTCATAAAACACCTGTGCATACAAGATCAGGTGATCGATTTAAGTACGATCAGAACCAATCTACCTCCTGTCTTCATTGACCTTAAACAATGGCAGTAAAGATATTAAATCATTGCCTTCAGCAATGCTCGAATATTCTATGAATCTAGTAAAATTAAGGGGAAAAGAAATTGATAACTGAAACAGTTCATTTATTCGAAGAGTACAAACTCACTAGACACTAGTGGAAGACTTAAAATGGAATTAAAACGCATACAAAGATCTACAGAAAAGCTGGAAAAGAAAACATTTGCAGCAATATATTCAATGAAAGCAATGAAAAGATCAACACTTGATCACTGACAAGCTACTGCAATATCGATACAATGTAAGATTACATTATTTAACCTTACCAATTAATGTTGACATTGTTTATGGAGTAAATGACTATTGTAGTTGAAAATGGCTGATTTTATTGAATTACCAATAAAGATAAGATGGGCCAAACTGCACAGACACTGGACAGAGGAACACTGGAAACTGTTACAGACAGATGAAGCTTGAAATGTCCAGATCACAAAAAAACAAACACATGTGAGAAGCATACCACATGAAAAGATGCTGAAGGAGTGCTTGACGCCATCTGTTCAATACATAGGTGATTGCCTGGATATGCTGTGGTGGTAAATTGAGATTTATAGCGTAACGAGACCGTGAAGAAGGAAGACTATCACTCCATATTGCAACAACATGCTGTACCCTGTACAACAAGACAGTGACTCAAAGCAGAGCAGCAAAGTATGCAAGAACTGCAGAGAGTAGGACTATGTCGAGATTCAGCCAATTCGTATTGTCTTTATTGGAGTGACCACAACAGTCACCCTATCTCAACCTTCTTCCCGTGTTGTGGGAGCAGCTGATCATATGGTACGTAAGAAGCCCATCAAGCCAATCCAATCTGTGGAAGGTGCTTTAGGATGCATGCGGTAAAATCACTTCGGGTTAGTGACAAATGAACAATTTGTTGGTTGCAAAATAAGAAGGTTTGTAACGCTGTAAACGGAGGATTTGTTGACAAACGAAAAGATTGTAGGACACTATTATTCCATTTCATTAGTTCTAACCTTGTCAATCACCATGTCTTATCCAACCTCATTTCAAGTGTTTTCACGGAAAATTTGAATAAATGTCTCAGTGACAAAGTCTGATGGTAAATGGTATTATACCTCCATCATTCTCTGTACTTACTGATAAATTACTAAGAAAGTTAGGGAATAGATTTTCTGGTCCATTTCCTCTTTTCTCTCCCTTCAGAGTAAGGAAGCTACAATTATATGTAGTTGGAATGCAGTGGGCAAATTTTAGGATATAGTATAGAAACCCAATAATTTACAGTGAAGTCTTGGCTGGTTTAGACGTATCAGATTGACTGTGCATAACATTAAATACACTCCGATCATTGCAATAGATTATCTTGAGTTAATGTAGATGGAATTTGTGGACACAGGTAGTTTATGGAGACCCACAGAACTATATTTCAGGAAATTTGAACTCCCATACCGCCCCCCCCCCTGCACATTTAATAAAACCATCTCTCAACATTTGAAATGAATCATTCCAATGTACAGCTTTTTCAATAACAAGTAGTTACAGAATGCTGTTAAAGTGGTTGAAAGTGCTAGAACCTACTCCAGACATGAGAGGCATTTATGTTTATTTTTGATATATAAACATAATTACTGTAATAGATGGCTGGTTAAGAGCATAAGGGGCTAGTGGTTTTTTTCTTTCTCCAATACCACTAACCTTTACAGTTTTCTAAACGAATGGCTTATTTATATACTTGAGCAGAAGTTACAAATGTTTGTTTTTCATGTAGGTTATAGTTTAAATTGGTGAGTGAACAAACTACTCTATGTGAACCACATTCGCTTCAAAAATGTTGACTTATAAAAAGTCTTAGAAAAATATAGCATCTTACGCATTATCAGTCCTGAAACCTTTATTAATCTTTACAGGCCAAGCTTAACAAGTTTTGATTTTTATGGATGAATCCGGATGTGCTCCTTGTAAGATTAGATCTGTATAATACAGAAGTATATGACCATGTTCTGCACATGAGCTATTGCCACAACCTAAATAAGCACCCAGGACATACTTGCAAAGGAGAGAAATCTCAATGTATCCTTCCTGGTAAAAAAAATAAAATAAATTTCAGGAATGAAGTAGCCATGCTGATTTTTGTAATTTTTTTTATATAAACAGGGTGTCCATAAAGTCTCTTTACAATTTCAAAAATGTATTAGAAAGGCAAATGAAAAGACAGATAAGTGAAAATTATTACAAAATGAGACGTATATATTTAAGGTTTTTTGGCCTCATTTAATACACCTCTATATGGGCACCATTAGTTGCCCTTAGCACATCAAGACAGTATTCGATTTCTTGCCAAGTTCGCTGTAGCATACCCTCATCAATGGAATCAGTGAGCCTCTGCTTTAGATTAGTGATGTCCCGTACCTTTGTTCGATACACCCCATAGAGAGAAGTCGAGGGGAGTGATAACTGGTGAACAAAGTGGCCAGGGAATTGGGCCACCCCTTCCAATCCACCGGTCTGGAAAGGTTTCATTTAGGAACCCACGAACATGCAGTCCCCAATGTGGTGGTGACCCATCTTGTTGGAAAATGATTGTTAGTTGAAGGTCATGTAGTTGTTGTGCCACGTATTCAGTCAAAAGGTCAAGGTAAACATTTGCAGTAATTGATGTCAAAGAAAAATGACTTTCTATGGGGTTAAAAATATTGTGTATCAAACAAAAGGTACGGGACATCACTAATCTAAAGCAGAGGATCACTGATGCCATTGCCACCATTGAGGAGGGTATGCTACAGCGAACATGGCAAGAAATCAAGTACCGTCTTGATGTGCTCCGTGCAACTAATGGTGCCCATATAGAGGTGTATTAAATGAGGCAAAAAAAAAACAACTTACATATATATGTCTCATTTTGCAATAATTTTCAATTATCTGTCTTTTCATTTGCCCTTGTAATAAATTTTTGAAATTTTAAAGAGACTTTATGGACAACCTGTATGGTAGTATTTTTCTCACCCCAAAACATAATGTATGCATGATTTTACATACAAGCACACCCTGATTATCTCATACAAGGAATGTATAGATTGCTTTAGGAACACTGTATGCAGTTTACAGACTGTAAATAAAAATTGACATTTATAAAAGACATGGCAGTGAAAGTGTTCGGTATATTCATTTGATTATTAAACTGTGCAGCTACGTATTAAAACTGAAACAGAAATCATAAAATTAAAGCAATTTTGGTCTAAGTATTCAAAGTATTGGCTTAGAATATATAATTACTGAAAACATTGGTGTGACAAAGTTGAAAAAGACTAAAACCTGTTTAAGCCAAAAATCAGTACCATAAATCTGCAATACTGAAAATATGAAACATTTAAAATGAAAAATCCAGATTGTGCTTATGTTAAGCATTAATGCTTATATTCTAAGAATATTGACTAGGAGGATGGTTGAGAGTTGAATGCGACTTTGTATTTGTTTGGAATGTTGAACGCCTTCTTCTCGCATATACATATAACAAATAATACTAGAAAATGTTCCTGCGAAACATTGATCAGATATAAATTGTCACATCTAATAAAAGCAACAAAAAATTAAATTGTGCAAGATATCATTTACATTTTGATCATAATCACATCTATGTAAATGTCAAATGTAATATTTCCATTTATGGTGTTCATAAAGGAAGACTAAACAACGTTTCATCTGAACAACCTAGGGCGTCTGCATTATTTTAACTTCTACAAACCGGTCCAATCTTTAAAAAAAACCAAAAAAAAAATATTATAAATTATAAATGATGAACACAGTATAATTAAACATACCAACATTAAGATAAATATAAAATGTGTCAAAGATTAAAATGTACATGGCTTTATACAAAGTACAATTTGGAGATTGTCCTAATAACAAAGCACATTGTTTTACACGTAGAACAAAAGTGTTTTTTGTATTTTAACACTTCATTTGCTCTTAAGCCACTTAATATGTTCATCCAGATGAATAACATTTATTCACCAAGTTCAGTTTGAACTGTAAAAAGAACCAGACCAGAAGCAGCACACTGAGGTCACCTATAGCGTCCTTCTCCAGAAGGCCTTTTAATGATTAGCATGCATCTGCAGAGGAAAATTATTCCACATCAGAAGCATCATTGTCAGAAAGATGATAATTACTTCCCTTAACGCGAATATATTCTATATACCTCCCTTCATCTGAATCAGAGGCACCACATGTGCACAGCCTGTTTTCAAATAATGATTCAATTTCCTCCAGTTTCTTCCCTTTAGTCTCTGGTAAGCATCCATAAATAAAAACGAGTCCAACGGCCGCAAACCCAGCATACAGGAAAAAGGCTCCTGTAAAAAAAGGAATAAAAACCACAGTATTGAAATTAAACATTTAGAATAACAATGAGTAAATACAGATCACCTTGATTTAAATAGAAAACACAAACGAAACATTCAAAAGTTTTAAAATACATATATACTAGCAGAACATCATAAGTTTAGGACCTATTCCAAGGTTGGTGTTAACTTAACCAGAGCCAATATAGGGCCCCATCATCTTGCACACGCTAAAACGGGGGTGCAAAGGGGGAAAATTTATGTTTGCCAATTTAATCTTGGTGCCCCCATTTTACTATTAGATTACAGGGCAGGCGCAGAGTCCAGCGGCATGCCCCGTAGCGGCTGCTAGCCTCCTGGATGCTCAGGGCAGCGCTAACACGCCGACTCGAGCATCCCCTCCATGGACTCCTATGGACACCATGGAGGTTTCTACTGTCCGGTCACAAGGATCAGGCTGCAGTTCTCGCTATGAGAGGAGAGATATTTGATTTTTTTGGGGGGGTTTTAGCTGCTGCCAACGGATTCTGCAGCAGCGGAATCAGTTGGCGGTAGCTCTGAGCCTTAAACTTTGGTTAGCAACACCTCTTTGTAAATAGCGGTAGAACCTTGTGATCTAACGCTAGTTACTCTGTGCTTACACTTTGCACTCCTTATACTTACCATGGGGAGTGCAAAGTACAGTAAGCTGGCACTAAAAAGCGCCAATACAGATTCGCTAACAGTTTAACCCGTTAGAGATTCGGAGGCGATTCAGGCGGAGCGTCATCATCTAATTTAAGCTAGCGCTAAATGCTCATTTATGTGAGCGCATCAAGGTGATAGAACCCATAGGCTATTTCCTAGTTTCTGTAAAATGGAGATGTAAGCAGGAAAACATGCCCCTGCAGATTTTTCATACCGTCGCCATTTTACCGTCCGTATTCCAGTGTAGGCACTTTATTAGTGCCTAGTCCCAGAATAATGTACATGGCTGCAAGATACCGGCTACCGAAGTATCAGCTCTTTGAGTCCAGTGGATTCCATGGAGCCTTGCACGACCCAACTTCAAGTTGGCTCTTCTGTGATCACGCAGCGGAGGGAGATTGAAACTATTTGTTCCCAGTCTCACTCTTCCTGCGATGAGCAGACACAGCAAAACGCTCTGCCCTCTCCACTGTGGGATGAGAGCAGTATGGGATTTAATGGAGGGGGGGGGGGGTTAGAGCATGTTATGTAATTTTGCAAAGGGAAAATCACTTCACATCAGCTTTGAGGAGACCGCATTTCATATTGAAACCCAATAGGTGGAAGCGCAAGCTACTTTGGAAGGGTCTGTGATTCCACACAGAGGTGCACATTAACATCTCCTATAATAAGTATAGGAGACGTTACTTTACAGTAACCTCGCACAGGGAATCGCTACAGTTGAGCCACTTACCCCAGTTTGCGGCAAGCATGGAATAGCAATTCCCCTCAATAACTACAGTAATCGCCATGTGTAACGTCTCCAGTAGTTATCAAGAGCTATGGAATAGGGTCCATAGAGTTACGTTTACAACAGCTCTGGTTAGGTTTACACCAACCTTGTAATAGGGCCCTAAGTCCGTTAATAACCTGGACTGTTATACACTGTAACTGTATAGGTCCACTGGTTAAAGAAACAAACTTTGGTTACGGGAAACTGAAAAACAAGAATCGGCTAAAGCATAGAGAACTTCTGTATCGTTAACCTTTACAGATCCTATTGTTCAGGAGGGTAAATACTCTCACATGCCCCCTTCCACCCCCAATCTATATCTTGGGAACCTGATATTCAGACACCTACTCAAACAAATACATTTAGGAATACAAAGATTTATTTAGGACTATGTAAATATTGTTGGCAGTTCTGGTGTCAGATTTTGCATAAACTGGACAGTGAGAAAGCAATGAAACCCACGAGTGCAATTCCTATGGGGGACATCTGAAACTTAATTAGGAAGACAATTACAAACAATTCCACATTTCGGCTTTATTTATTTATAAAGTATTTTACCAGGAAGGATACATTGAGATTTCTCTCGTTTTCAAGTATGTCCTGGGTTCAAGAACATTGAAATGTTACAGTTGTTAATAATGAAATGTCACAAGAAAGTTTTGGTTGCCATATCAGCAGAGGGTAAAAAATATAATTTTCTCACCATAATAAGTTAGATACTGGGCTGTATGTAAAAATGTTAATGATATCAGTACATTAAAAACCCAATTCACACCAGAAGAACATGCATTTCCAGTACTTCTTGCCCAGAGTGGATATATTTCAGAATTAACTGTCCATGGCATTGGTCCCATTCCTAGAAGAAAAAAATCATTGTCATTGGGGTTGAAACAACTAATCGATTAATCGACAACTAATTGATAATTAAAATAGTTGTCAAGTATTTCCATTATCGATGAATCTGTTTGTGTACAGCACACACTGTTTAACGCAAGACTGAATTAAACTTTAACCTCAGATACCACTTCGGAGCCAATTTGAGAAGATGTGCCGGCTGCTTTACACAGTATGATTTAGTTGTAGGGTTATGTCAGACATAACCAGTTTTTATTTAGTTTACAACAGTAGCAAAACTATAGCACAGACCATGGGGCACTGCCACTGGGTGGAGGAGCTGTAGCTCAGTTTTTTCCATACTTTTAGCTGGATTCCTAGAATCCTTGGAGACCTTCCTGCCTCCTCCTCTCCAATCTAGAGTTGCCATCCCTCACATTGGTCTGGTTCATTCCCCCAAACCCCTCCCACTTTCAGGTCCAGTCTCTTGCCCAAACTGACTCCCTCCGATCTCTGTTCCTTCCTCCCACGCAGTTTTTTCATGAAATTATTTTGAAAAGGGAGAAACACTGGGCGCCCTGACTACTTTAGCTTATTAATGTGGCCAGGCTGCGTGGAGTACACCTACCCATTCTCACTCCACGTTTGTGCTGACATTATCATGTCTATCCAGTTGCTCATCGCAGCATTCGTTCAATATAAAAGCAGACATGGGCTTGAACTACGCCCACAACACCAATCCATCACCGAGCAGGTGCTCACATAACTTGGGTACTTCTCATGAACAAGGTATCAGAGATACACAATTTGCCTATGTACGTACAAAAGTTATGTACACTACGTAAATTGCATGAGAAAAAAAGGGGGGTAAGGGAGGGATTTATTTTTACATAGTGCTCCTTCAAAGTAAAAACATTTGTACTCGTTTTAATCTGATGTATCAATCAAAAAAAAATATGAAATTATTAAAAGAATAGTTGCAGCCATAATGGTTATGGAACTGTATTGAGTATGTACAGTGAGGGAAACAATTTGATCCCTGCTGATTTTATACATTTGCCCACTGACAAAGAAATGATCAGTCTATATTTTAACCCCCTTGATGTTTTCCCAGAGTGTGGATCGGGGTTACTTTTTTGTACCTACAGTGGTATACCGAGCCAAACTCTTTCATTGAACGTTAACCCCGAGCCACACTAATGCCGCTAGTGGGCCAGATTAATTGTACCGATTCTGACATATAAAAAATGTCAGAATCGGACTGCCAGGGAGGTTAATAGTTTTTTTTTAAACTGAGACAGAACAACAACAAAAAAGTCTAGAAAAACACATTTCAAAAAAGTTATTAATTGCTTTGCATTTTAGTGAATGACATAAGTATTTGACCCTTTGCAAAATATGACTTCGTACTTGGTGGCAAAACCCTTGTTGGCAGAGGTCAGATGTTTCTTGAGAACTTGATCCCTTGAGATCATTGACCAGATCCTCCCGTGTAGTTCTGGGCTGATTGCTCACCGTTCTCATGATCACTGAAACTCCACGAGGTGAGAGTTTGCATGGAGTCCTAGACCGAGGCAAATTGACAGTTATTTGCAAATGGAAGAAAATGTAGCACAAACTGTTGTCACCTTCTCAACAAACTGTTTGGTGATGGTCTTGTGTAGGTCTACAATATTGTCTGTGACAACCTTTGACAGCTCTTTGGTCTTTGCCATGATGGAGAGTTTGGAATCAGATTTGATTCTGTGGACAGGTGTCTTTTATACATGTAACAAACGGAGATTAGGAGCACTCCCTTTAAGAGAGTGCTCCTAATCTCTGCTCGCTGCCTGTATAAAAAGAAAGCTGGAAACCAGAAATCTTATTGATTGATAGGGGATTAAATACTCATTTCACTCATTAAAACGCAAATCAATTTATAACAACTTTTTTAAAATGCATTTTTCTGGATTATATTGTTTTATTCTGTATTTCACTGTTAGAGTAAACCTACCATTAAAATTATAGAATGATCATTTCTTTGTCAGGGGACAAATGTACAAAATCAGCAGGGGAATCAAATGTTTTTTCCCCTCACTGTATATATATTTAGACAAGGCAACACATTGAACATTTCAGCTCCAGACCAGGCTCTATAAATACTAATCTTTATACATGTCTGGTTCAGGAAGTTGGCGAGACAAGCTATAGATCTGCTAAGAATCTCTCAGTATCAGCCATGTGCAGAAAAATAGCAGAATTATAATTTAAAAAAAAAACGATTATAAAAATTGCAGACTTTTAACGTTCTTATTTTCTAAATTATGCTATGATTGAAACAGTCAATATCCCATAACAACAAAGCAAAAAAACTGTTTTTTTAACACTGCAAATGCATTTAAAAGAAAAATCTGAAATGTCACCTGACCTTGACGGACGTATTCAGACCTTTAACGCAGTGTTTAGTCAAAGCACCTTTGCCATTGATTACAGCCACTAGTCTAGTGGAGTATGTTGTGACAAGCTTTGCACACCTTGATTTGTGTATTTTCTGCCATTCATCTCTGCAAATCCACTCAAGCTATGTCAGGATGGATAGGCACCATTTCTTTGCAGTCATTCAAGACCCTTCAGAATTATTAATTTGGGTTCATGTCTGGGCTCTGGTTGAGCCACACAAGAACATTCAAAGAGTTGTCCCCATGTCACTCTTGTGTCTTGATAGTGTGGTTAGTTTCATTGTCCTTTTAGAAGGTGAACCTTTGACCCAATCTAAGGTCCTGAGTGCTCTGGTATAATACTACCAACATGCTTCAGTGTTGGGATGGCATTGCACAGGTGATAAACCTTGCCTGGTTTCCTCCAATGGAATTGAGCAAAACCATTTATGGCCAGTCTGCCACAAGGGAGAGATTGGTGAAGTGTTGCACCAATGCTTATCCTTGCACAAGTTTATTAGATCTCCCAACATGATCTCTTGAGTTTGCACAGAGTAACCATAGAGTTATCTGTCAACTCATTTACAAAGGCCCCTCTCTGATAGCCCAGTTGAAGAAAGAGTCCTGTATGCTCCAAAAACATCTTTTAATAATTATGATGGCCATTGTTCTCCTGGGATACTTCAACACAACCAATTTTTTTGTTTTCCCCTTCAGAACTATGTTGAGGCGAAGATATATCTCACAGCTCTTCGGGCAGTTCCTGTGACATTATGGCTTGGGTTTTGCACGGATATGCATTTACAGCAGTGAAATCTTCTACAGATGTGTGACTTCCCAAATGATGACCCATTTCAATTGTAATTGATTGGACATCTCCCTAGTGTATAGACATCAAGGAGCATCCAGAAAAAATAGATGCATCTTCGTTAAAGTTCTATTGTCCTAGCAAAAGGTCTGAAAACTCACGTCAATTTGATAGGTCAGGTTTTGTTTTTAATATATCTTAAACATTTGAAGGAAGAAAAAACCTGTTTACTTTGTCACTAAAGAATATTGAGTGCGGACTGATGGCTAGAAAGGAAAAAAGTGATACAGTGAATGGATCTGAATACTTCTTTCAACGCACACTTTATACTACCAAATATGTATCACTGGCATACTGTTCCTATGGCATAATTTACATTCAAATAACTCACAATTGCATAATTTATAAGCCAAATAATATAATGCATGCATCTCACAAATGTACATAAATATACACAATCAAACATGTGGTTTGTCATGCTTGGGCTTCCCTCTTAAACAAATTGGCATAAACAAACCTAAAACAGAACTACTATAAGGATTATTCAGAGAGGTGAAAAGCAGGAGAATGGCTGGAGAATGGAAAATTCTAGGTGAAAATAGCCAAACCAGAAAAATGCTCCCATTTATCTCTTTCCAAATCGGCTATTTTGACCTAGAATTTTCCATTCTCCAGTCATTCTCCTGCTTTTCACCGCACTCTGAATAACCCTGTATGTGTAGCTCATTAAAGGCGGTCCTGCAGCACAATTTGATTGGCCCTTAGCTGTGATATCGGTGAGCTAGCCTGTTAAGCCTGAGATGCACTGAGCGCAATGTGACAAGAAGAGCCTGTAGGCGTCGAGGTGCACTCAGTGTGTCCAGGTTTTTCCACCTCCCTTGCTCAGCCTGCGTCACGACTCTAGCTCAGCCTCAGCCAGCCTGCCTAGCGATTTCAGGGTCTGGTCTGAGGTCTACATATATATATGTATCTCTGTGGGCATGATCTGGTCTGAGGTATACATATCTCTGGGCATGATCTGGTCTGAGATATATATATCTGTGGGCATGATCTGGTCTGAGGTATATATATTTGTATGTATGTATGTGGGCAGGATTTGGTCTGAGGTCTCTGTATATGTATCTTGAATGGGCATGATCTGGTCTGTATATATCTGGGCATGATACCATTCAGATTAAATTGGCAGTAATTTATATGTATTTTATTCAATATAAACTTTCTAAATGTACGTAATATATCAGTGCGATCGGGTGGCCGATATAAGTGGAGTTTAGACCTTGCCTATATGACATGCGCTTTGTGAAAATAAAGTTTTAGCATGTTGTACATTGTAATTTAAAAGTTGTTTAACAATAAACTTTTTTTCATGAAATGGGCTTTGCTTCATTTCATGAGAAACAAACATTTCTCTAGTTTGATCTACAAAGTATTGGATTCCTGTCCAGTGCGGAGAGAAGCGAATGTAATGCAGCGTAGACTGGCTGCGAGGCGGAGCGAAGTCAAGCCTGCAAAATTTTGCTGCTCTTTGCTTCGCTACGCGCTCAGTGTATCTCAGGCTTGAGTCAACACTCTAACTTGCAATGGGGAGCATGGAGTGAGTGGAGGGTCATCCTGTAGGATTTCTCACACCCTGCTGTCACTCACCCCAGTGGCATGTCACCAGAAGTGAGACAGATAATTTTTTAAATGAAAACTATTTTTTTTTCAGTTATGTGTGTTCGCAAAAAGAATTGCTAATACACAATAGGGAATGATTTCCTGTCTAATGAGCCCGACTTCCTGTTGTCATGACAGGTGCAATTTAATAAATCAATGCATTTAGATTATTTGATTTGGAACAAATTGCAATGCAGGTTACGTATTAAGTAAGCCCAAGAAATGGGTTTTCACTTGACAGAGCAGCCTTTAGATGTAATTACAGGCAACTAGGCGGAATGTATTATTTGTACAGCAAATCTGATTACTGAATATGGTTATCAATTACATAATTGATTAGTCAGCATTATGTCTACAATTTAGTGGATACGACAAGTAATGAAGCCATGTGCCCATCTCAATTGACCTTGATAATATGATTGAATACATCTTATTCTGCATGCTTCGTCTAATTGAAGAAGCTCTTCATATACGTATAACATTATGACTGCACAAAAATACATCTGCACTTTTATTAACACTTGTGCAATAATTAAAAAGGACAAAAGAAGGGAGAGGGATCAAAAATGGGGACAAATATTTTGAGGAGAAAAAAAACAACTTTATTACAGTGTTCATGAACAGAGAACGGAAGACGTTGCTCTTTAAGCTGCTTAGGGCTTCTGTTTCCTGTTAAAGAGTTACAGCCTCACATGCGGATTAAACATAAGAATTGTGTACTTTTACTGAAACTAAGACCGAAGAAACGAAGACCGAAGAAACGAAGACCGAAGAAACGAAGACCGAAGAAACGAAGACCGAAGAAACGAAGACCGAAGAAACGAAGACCGAAGAAACGAAGACCGAAGAAACGAAGACCGAAGAAACGAAGACCGAAGAAACGAAGACCGAAGAAACGAAGACTCTCCGGTTTAAAAAACACCCTCCAGGGCCTGTCTGAAAGAATAAGTATCTTGAAATGAATTGTTTGCAGGGGTGATAAGGTTTAGAAGTCCTGATATAATCTGCTCATGTCCAACAGTAGATGCGTGTGCGGGGTAGACATGTTGAGGAATGGATAGACAACATATGAACCTACAGCAATCTTTCTACGAATGGTCTGTGGACAAGTTAGACTGTAGAAGGGGGACCTAAGTTCAGTACAGTAAGTGTAATTATCATTTCCATTACTTTGGGACTTGTGTGGGGGTGAATAGATTTATGCTACTTGGTATTAACAGTTACTATGGTTACTGATTTGGACCCAGTGTTGTGGATAGAAATCAAGAAACTGGTTCCTGACTGCCAGAAACATGACTCAACAGTGGCAAACACCTGCAGGCTGTCCAAGGAAAAAGGCAATTTTGGCAAATTTGTTATGCAACAATATGGGAAGAATAGAAAATTGAGGACTGTCATTGCATGTGTTGTGAAACTGGCCATGAACTGAGATATTTCTGCTGAAGCCATACCTGGTAATAATGATGTTATATGTGAGCTAAAGAATCGCTACACCTCGGACCTCTAAAAAGGTGTAAAATGTGATACAATTCCTATAAATCTTGTGAACTGAATAATCACATTGGGGCAAAAACATAATAAAACCATGCGTATACTCATGTGTTATTGAAGCTGTAGAACCTCATGAAAAATGCATAGAAAGAGAAAACTGTATTACACAGTGTATTTTAAGTTATGGATTAGGAATAATCTACCGTAAATGCCAACTCACGTTTTCCAGAGCCTATAAAATATTTGCTCTGTAAGATGCACTTAAGGAATGACACAGTCCACTTAGCGAATCTCCAAGTGTATGGAAGAAGGTACAGCTACAAAATCATAGGGCAGGATATCTGGTATCATACAGGCATATGTAGGAATCAGAACTCACATTCAACAGCCTCAGTAAAAAGGTTTACACTGACTGAGGAAGCCGAATGTGAATATTGGCGAAACGTTTTTCAGGATACCCCCTAATTGTCCATATTATTTTTATTCTATATTTTATGTAATAAATGAATATATTTTATCTTATATTGGCTACCCATCCCCCACTCTGAGATTTTGTAGCTGTGCCTTCTTCCATACACACGGAGGGTCAGTAAGTGGACGGTACCACTCCATAAATTGTCACCCTTGCATCTTACAGAGTCAAAATCTTATAAAGGCTCTGGAAAACGTGAGTTGACATGTACACCAATTCTAATCCATAACTTAATTGTATTACACTATGTGCAGTTTTTCTCTTGAGGTTCTACAGCTACAATAAAATATGCATATTTGCAAGGTTTTATTTTATTTGTTTTTGCACCAGAGTATTAATTCACAGTTCACAAGATTTATTGGAATTTTATCACATTCTACACCAGTTTGAGGTCCAAGGTATAGCAATTCTTTACCTCACTTATGATGCAGTTATTACCAGTATGGCTTCAGCAGAAATATCACAGTTTGTCATTGTGTGCTTTTAGAAGTCTCTCCATGTTGCATTGTTCACCACAGTGATCTTTGGGGTAGAGAGGTCACATTCTTTTGACTTCACATGTATAGCAGCACACCATATATCATATTTGCACATTTCTGATTATTTTATGTAGGCGCCATTTCGTTTTTCACTTCCGACTACAAAATAACTGGTATGCCTACTACTGCCCAGTGAGGATAAAACAGCACTTACTCAGTTTTGAACTTTGGCAACAAAAGTGACACGAGGAATAAATATTATGAAGTCATTGATTAAGTCTGTGGACTGAATAACAACACCGTAAAACAAATTCAAAGTACTAATAAAATTAAATCTTTAACAATCAATGACTTACTGAAACTTTCATTAGCTAACTAAAAAATAATGCAATTTTTTTCCTGCTTACCAGGAGCAAAGAAAACCAAGTACAAAATAAGACCAGCAAGAGTAGTCCAAGCATATGAAGTCGGGCAGTAATTATATGCCCAAAATGAACCCTCAGATTTTGATGTCGATTCATTTTTGCATCTAAAAGAAAAAATACAGCATTGTTAAAAATAAATAATTATAATCAAGTAATTTTAGCCATAGTACTAAAACTTTGCTTAATACATCTTCAATGGCGTTATTTCTTTGCCACCGTAGCAAATTCTCCCATCATTGCACAATGTTACCAGAAATAAAATCATCAGAGTATAGCAGTACGCAGTGATAGGTTTTTTTAATGGACTAATGTTACAATTAAAAAGACAAACCTTTGAGATTGTACTGCTCTTCTTCCGGTCTGGAAGCTATACTGCGCAAAGCTTCTCTTTTAAATGTAACCTTAGTCCAATAAAAAACAACATCACTACGTACGGCTATACGCAGGCGATTTTGGCATCTGGTCTAACGTGGCTTCTCAAATCTACAGAAAATATATATATATATATATACACACACACACACATACATACATACATAAACACACACACAACAAAATACATATATTTATTCATATGAAAATTATTACATTAATACAAAATACTGTACAGTATAAACCAATTAACCTGCACATTGCCTTTGAGAAGAATCGTGGCTGGTGGGAGAGAGCGAGAGAGAGGAGGGTTATTGTGCAGGACGTTTATCACCAACAGGATCACTGCCACCTGTTGGAAGGGTTTCAGCACGTCCGATGTAATGTGCGATACTATTACGCATGTTACACCGTGTGGCCCTCCCCGTCAAGCTGCCAGAATGCTGTGACGGACACAGGGAGGAAAGGTGACTATGGCCTCAGTTGTGACGTGACGCTTGGCAGACAAAGCGTACGTACTTTGAAATTGCTTGTATACCAAGTCAAAATTTTTAAGAAATTGTTGCTCTTCTTGCAAAACGCTCTCAAACCAAGTTACTCTCAATCCAAGGGATAGCTATATATAGTTATGTTCAAAATTATTCAACCCCCACTGAAATTGAGTGTTTTGGCCAGTTTGACATTGATTTTGATCAGTCATCTTGCTTACAATTAAATCAAAGAGGCACGTGTAGGTCAGACAAATATAACATAACATTTATAATGAAATAACCACAAATGTCTTTTCTGTGCTCACATCATCAGTTTTATTCAACCCCCAAGTGACATTCAATCTTAGTACTTAGTACAACATCCTTTTACAGTTATAACAGCTTTTAAACGTGAAGCATAGCTTGACACAAGTGTCTTGCAGCGATCTACGGGTATCTTCGCCAATTCGTCATGGGCAAAAGCCTCCAGTTCAGTCACATTCTTAGGCTTGCACACTGCAACTGCTTTCTTTAAGTCCCACCAGAGGTTCTCAATCGGATTTAAGTCAGGTGACTGCGATGGCCACTCCAAAATGTTCCAGCCTTTAATCTGCAACCATGCTCTAGTGGACTTGTCCTGTTGAAAGGTCCAACGTCTCCCAAGCCTCAGGTTTGTGACGGACTGCATCACATTGTCATCCAATATCTCCTGGTACTGAAGAGAATTCATGGTACCTTGCACACGCTGAAGCTTCCCTGTACCTGCAGAAGCAAAACAGCCCCAAAGCATGATTGACCCCCCGCCACTCTTCACAGTAGGCAAGGTGTTCTTTTCTTCATAGGCCTTGTTCTTCCTCCTCCAAACATAGCGTTGATCCATGGGCCCAAACAGTTCTAATTTTGTTTCATCAGTCCACAGAACACTATCCCAAAACTTCTGTGGTTTGTCCACATGACTTTTGGCATACTGCAGTCGACTCTTCTTATTCTTTGGAGACAGCAAGGGGGTGCGCCTGGGAGTTCTGGCATGGAGGCCTTCATTACGCAGTGTGTGCCGTATTGTCTGAGCTGAAACTTCAGTACTCACATCTGACAAATCTTTTCTCAGTTCCTCAGCAGTCACACGGGGACTTTTCTCCACTCTACGCTTCAGGTAGCGCACAGCAGTCGAAGTCAGCATCTTCTTTCTGCCACGACCAGGTAGCGTTTCAACAGTGCCCTTTGCCTTGAATTTGCGAATGATGCTTCCTATGGTCTCTCTTGGTATGTTTAACATCTTTGCAATCTTCTTATAGACATTGCCCTTCCTGTGAAGAGTAATCACCTCTTCTCTTGTCTTCCTGGACCATTCTCTTGACTTCACCATGTTTGTAACCACACCAGTAAATGTCTAGAAGGAGCTGAGTATCACAGTCATTTTAAAGCTGCCTAATTGGTGCTTATTATGCTTTATTGCTGCTCCGTGACATCCACAGGTGTTTTCAATACCTGATTTTAAACACTTGAATGAACCTCTGTTCTTCAGAGTGGTAGTCTTTAAGGGGTTGAATAATTGTGTCAATGAAGAATTCACAAAAGAAACATTTACTACTGTATTACAAAACCAATTGATGTCATTTTAGTTGCATATGGTTCTTTAAAAAGTCCTTGTAGGATTTCATTCTGAATACAATTACAAATGTACACTAAATTCCCTAAAACCCTTTACAGCATTGGGGGTTGAATAATTTTGAACACAACTGTACACACACATATATATATATATATACACAAACACACACACACCAGAAATTTTTGTATACTCTATTTCAGTGAAGGCAAATACAAAACAGGAATCATTTAGTTGACTGGTTATGCACGAGCAGCGTATACACCGTTTACACGTAACATTCTCCAGATATTGGAAGTTTGGAGTAGAAGCCAGCATGGGCCTTAAAATCGGCAGGAGGAAAAAATGATCTTGGTACATAGAACGGCTTTACAAAAATAAACCACAAGGGACAATATGGAGGCAAAATTCTAGGTATAAATAGGGGATGTTTTGAGTTTCCCCTTTAAGTAATTTGCATCATTTTCAAGAATGAATTGAACTTCACTTTAAAAATCGGCAACTTTTTTCTCTCCATTAAATGGTCTATAATAGATTGATGGATCCCAGTTATTTTTTCATTCTCTACAGAGAGAACTGTAATATTTAAATGCAAGAAATTTGTTATTTCTATTTATAACCCAACAATGTAAACCTGCTTTTCTGTAACTGGAAAGTGTCAGGTTTGTATTGCAACAAGCTGCAACTAAGCCTTCAACAACATGAGGTTATAGAAACTTAAATGTCTGCTTTGCAAGCCAAAAAACTTAGTCAATCTGCTGTTTTTCAAGAGCAGATGAATGAATGTAATTGGACAAATTGATTTCTTCCTGTCCAAGTTAGATTTTTCTGTGCCAAAACCAACCAAAAATAACTAGCTCCAAAGAAATTAACCCAATCAGCTGAGACGCTGATCGCTTTCTTACCCAAGACTAAGATTAAAACTCAAGGATTTACAAATTGGCCTATTAATATATATAAAAAAAACAGAATAAGACTACAGACACCTTTAGATAAGAGGAGCTGAGATGACGTGACATCATATAACAAAGAGCCATATACAAAGCGAACATTAATTTACGTGAGAAATTGCGAGCAAGATTTCTTCAAACACATTTGGCATGATCATAAAGAACAGAGGCTTCGTTTATGGAAATATTACACAACCCCATATAACTAATGATCTTTAATCATCTCCTAGCTGCTCTAATATAACTTTTCATACGTATTTGATTTAATCTTATATTGCAGTGTTGGAATGAATAGGTAGTAACTACAGATTTTAATTGGGATTCTCTGTTCCTCAAAAGAAAGGAGTACAAAATGAGTGATCAAAAGAATGTCTAAGTACTAAACACATGTATGTATTATCAGATAATGAAATAAAATAGGTTAAAGGACGAGAAGTGTAAAAACTGAATGATTTATTCACCCGTTATGTAACAGACATTTTGTACAGAAAATTTTAAAAAAATACATTCTTAAAATAAACTTCAAACTTAAAAAGGTTTAACACCATAAGGACCAAGATGTTTTAGCCTTACTTTGTGTTAAGAACCAGTGGAATTTTGCCATTTTTGTTATGTACATGTTCAACAACCATTACCTGCTTTCTTATTTAGTACACCACCACCACACATTATATACCAATCTGTAAAGGACAGATACAGCTTTTCATGTTAAACATACGTCTATCTAATCACTTTATAGGAGAAGAAAAATGAAAAAAAAGTCCAGTTTTAGATATAATATTGTATTTGTAAACTCATGTAAATGAAAAAAGTAACTCTGGACAGATTTGAAAAAATGTATTGGATGTGGAAATACCCAATATCTTAAACGTGTAATTTTTTTTTAACTTTCGTACTCCATATATCACAAAAGGTTTATTACTGAATAAACGTTGAAAAGTTGCAAAGTCGAATTTGCAGTCACCTTATCCAAAATTTCTCATTAAGAGTAGATCTGGTCAAAAAAATTAATTAAACAAAATAAGCCCTATAGCATCATTATATCCCTAGAAAAGGCTACCACTATATATAGCCATGGAAAGGGGGGGGCGGGCGTAACATTTAAAATAAGATTTATGGCATTAGAAGCTCAGACCACCACATGTTCCGGGTGTCCTCCACTTTCATTTATTCCTATAAATTATATAGCCAAGAGTATGTAGTAGCAAATACTCACATGAACAAGCAGCTTTAAAGTGCACCTGTTTTGTCCAGGTGCACTTTATCTTCGATATCGCATCAGAGGAGCATATTTGCATTTGTCATAAATATCAATCATCTTTTGAGGAGATGATTCAGGTTGTACTTTTTTCTTTTTTGAAAATATAATTTTATTGGTTTTATAGTGCGGAAATAATAGGAACGGTCACGTTCAACCAGTTACTGCCATGTACCGGCACTATTCCTCCCCCACAGCGGGTGGGACTGAACGCCACGGGACAGCATAGCACAGTCCTCCAGTTTGCGCGTGTCAGCTGCGTAGGCGGGCCGGAAGAAGCCCCCACCGCAGCTGGCAAGCAGGGCACACTAGTACTAGCATTAACGTCCCCCCCTTCCGCCTGGCACAACCTGCCTGGTGGTAAGGGGTTAAAGACACAATTAAACCAAAGCATAAAACGCAGGTTCCAGTATATAAAACATAAAATCGGAGTGGACACGCAGGACCAGATACACAAGGAGATTGAACACAAAGGTCCACAAGTATACAACAGTGATAACCCGTGAGAATAACTAAGGAATAGGGAGGGGAGAGAAAGTGGGAGCCAGGGAGACCACATACAATCCGTAGAGCACGCCAGGAGTGTGGCACTGCAGAAAGTCTGAAAAGGCCTAGCACCCTAGGATGTGAGATGGAACCAGGCTGGAAAGACAGGAGTGGGCTATATTAAAATCCAGCTAGAACAGATGGACTATAAAGTGTGAGGCGAACAGATACACTGAAGTGCAAGATCAAATGGATTTCCTCCATCTGTTTGTACAAACGGGTAACGGGACTTATTTGTTGCTTCCAACAGTGTGGGATGAGTGCTTTAGCAGGGTTTAGAATGCGTATGATGGATTTTTGTACTGAGCGGTGGAATACCCCTTGTGATGAAGCAACATCATGGCAGGCAAAAACTCCAGCGGGGTTCAATAAATTTCTTAGTAATCTCATGTAAGCAGGACCAAATGGCTTCATCAGGGGACATTCTCACCAGATATGTCACAGTGTGCCTGATTCCTGTTCACATCTCCAGCACACTGCCGTGGACGAGAGATGGGTGCAATACCAAAGCAACAAAAGTTTATATGCAGTTTCCTTTATTTTACTAGACACTGAGCAGTGATGTGTGAGATCAAACATCTTAAACCACTGGTTGTCCAAGAAAGTCAAATCAAGAAGTGTTTCCCATTTACCCATAAAAGGTGGAGGTACATCTGCCACAGGTAACCGAAGCAAAAAATAGAGGAGAGAGACCCTATGTGAGAGGTAACTGTAAGGTCTCCCATATATATGGAGAGGCCTGGAATAGTTTCATGCCCTGTCACCTTGGGAGAACCGACAATGGAACGCCAACCAACTCATGTACAATAGATTTTCAGAGCTTCTGGGTCCCGTCCACTAAGCAAATGGCAGGCCTTAGGCGTAGCAAGGACACCTGAGCCAGGGTGCAAAATGGGTGGGGTCCAAGGTAAGCTACCAGAAGCATCCAGGAGCCAGCGTGAGTGACAGCTTCTGATTCCCTGCTTGCCAGTCACTGCTGGAGGAGAGTGGAGCATCATGCTCAGCCTCCTCCATTCAGTCAGGCTGCTGGCTGGCTGGCAAGGTGCTTTTACTGCATACCGCCAGGAAAAAAAGCCCTGAGTATTATACTATGCATAATTGTGTCTTCAGTAGTGTCTCAGACATAGGATGACAGAAATTATGAATCTCAAATGTTTTTAGGAAATCCACTTAAAGTCAGAAATAATTTAAAATACAAATAAGGGCTAGGATCACACGTTCAAAACTGGTGAACACTATTGATTATTCAGAACTTTTAACCCAACATGATTTTTTTTTAAATTAAAATTTACTAAGAATTTTTGGAAATCTACAATACAGCCAATATTTTATTTCGGAGCATACTGTGCAGCCAATAAAACACAGGTTTGAGTCACAGCTTTGTAATAAAACATTTCACACAAAGCTACAGCAGAACGATTGCTCAACAATAAATACAAGATTAAAAAAACAACACAAAAACCCAATGATAATTACCTGCCCCAAGCTGATCTTTCTGTAGTTTCTGCGTCAACAGGGATGCAAGATGATTCCACAACATTTGAACCATTCAATTTATAGCAAAATCCACAATTGGGATCCAACATACATCCATTACAATAGCTGCAAAGAAAATACATGTATTATTATATGGAAACATAACAGCCCACTTGAGAATGAAACAACTGCTACAGTAACAAAGTCATACAGGGTGGAAAAAGACCAATGTTCATTAAGTTCAACCCTCCACAAATCCTATGGCCGCAGTTAATCCAAAAAGTGGCAAATAAAATCCCCTTTCGAGCATTTTGCAAAAGTGTCCAAAAGGAACTATGTTCTCACTGTAACACTTATGAAATCCTTATCAGTCTTTGTAATCGTTCAAATGAGCATATATTCCTAAACGAAGTCACTTCTGACTAAATGAAAGAACACGGTTAACATATATATCTTATTAACTTAAGAGTAATTTTATGGAATGGGATAGCCGATTAGTACTTTGGCTGGATGTGCTAGAACTGCAAAGTCAAACTATATCATATTGTGACACCATTTAGAAAATTTATACAGGTCTCCAAGCTCATTGTAAAGGGTCCCAGTATCATAACAAGAGACATACCTAATAGTTTGTGAAGTTACCCAGGGTCAGCTGCTAAACAGATACAGGAAGAACAATGTCAGCAACTGCAGAGATGTTCTCTGGTATTCCCAAAAGTGAGAAATCGGAGGGGGAGAGTTGTGTCAACGCAGCCCAACTTGATCATTGCTTGCTCTAGAGTCCAGATCAAGAGCTCATTTTTAGCCTGCTCTGTCTTGTTTGGTCAGTTTACAGTGAATTGACTTATCCTACAAAACTCCAAAACATCCACTTTCAAGGACTCCTAAAAAAGGCTGAAGATTTTGGATTCTTAGAAATGTGTTTTGGGTAACCTACTGTTGTGGAGGTGGACAAAGCCTCTATAATGTAAATGAAGTTTGACATAGATTAAATGTAATATCAGTCTGCTTTTTTTAGGGATGGGCAAATCATATCTCCCGACTTCCAGGACAGGCAGGTTTTTTGTTTTTTTTGGGGGTTTTTAGAACATTTTGCCCTTCTGCAAGCAAGCAGCTGGGTCTCCGGGCAGATACTGGAATTTTGGCTGCTCAACACCCACATGCGGTGAGCACCAAGTGCTTCCGGTATCCTGAAGGCCCCAGCACTGTGTGGACGTGCATGGAGCGTCCTGGGGATTCCCACCCTACACCTGTCCTTTTGTGTCCCTGCCCGGTGCCGATCTGGCTTTGAGCAGGGGCTTCTGCCACAGCGGAATGAGGGCTGAAATGTCAGCCCAGCCCACTCTGTGTGACTGCCCCCAGTCGTCACAAATGGGGATAAGCCTGACTGGCAGGGGAATCCCATAGGATATGCAGGGGTCGTTTGGACCCCTGCATCTCTGGACCTTTATGTCCTACAAGGACAATTGAGGAATTGTTGGAAAGGCCAGAAGTCTTGCCTTTCCAATGACATCCAACATGACCACATGAGTAAATGTAAAAAACTTTTTGTTCTAAAAGCAGTGGCATCACCCACTTTATAGACGTAACAATGTCACTGCGCTAATTTATACATTTAAATATATTTAAGTTTATTTTTATATAGATTTTAATATATTTTAATATTTTAGTTAACTATAACATTAATACCTTTTAATATACATTTTGATAGAAGTTTTCATTTAATAAATTTTATAATATAATTCAAATAAACAGCATAATTATTTTTGAGTGTTATTGCTGTGGAGCTCTGTGATACACTCATACGAACTGCACATTACAGTGAGTTTTATTGCCGTGTAGCTGTGTGATTCAGTCATACACACTGCACATTACTGTAATATGTGGGCTGTATGAGTGTGAGTAAATTGCAATGCAATAAGAAATGTTCTATTTAAACTAAATACATGTGTTTATTCTCTATGTGGTTAAGAATAAAGATCTAATGCTATTTTGTTGCAATTCTATTTCTTATCAGGGCAAGTAGATTGACATGAAGGACAAGTAGATCGGGCCTTCCACTTTAGTCCATTGGACAAGTAGATTTTTTTTTTAAATTGCCACACCCCTATTTTTTTTCTTTTCTGAAAATTGTCACGTTTGGCATCACTTGAATTCACAGAACTTATTTGCGCTACGGCTCTGCATTAGTTAAGGGGGATTTCATGGTGTTGTGATGTCCATGCTCTCTGGGGAATCCCTGGAAGTGGCCGACAGATTGCAGGTTGATTTGGCAAAGGAGAAAGAGTAGATTGCCAGAGGAGCAATCAGATGGCAAGTATGTGCACAAATCGTCTACATAGAATGGTGATTGAAGATGCGTCCCACACGTCCTCTGCAGTGAAGTTGTTAAGTGAACACATTTTCTACCTTTTCTATTTTGTGTCGTAGATTTGAGAAAGTCGAATTAAAGTTGTCTTTTTCTTTTGCACAACCATTTAATAAATAAAACCTGTTTTTCATATTTTTAAAAGAAAAAAGTAACAAATATATTTTGTAACAAGAGGCCATTTAAAAAATATGATCGACAAATCCAAGCACAGGAGATCATTACAACATGTAAAAAATTGATGGGGAACTTTTTACTTATCCCAAAAGCCATTCAATCTTAAATAGTGCGATAAATGTAATCCAAATAGAGAAAAGCATTACCATTTCCGTTCTGAGCTTGCATGTGCTCCTATAGAGGTGTTGCATATTAAAAACCTCACTGATTGGATCAATCATAGCAGCCCTTTTATAGGTGACATTAGACTTCCAAGGCAGGTTATGAATTAGAATTGGGGTAGAAACATAGAAAAATGTCGGCAGATAAGAACCTTTCGGCCCATCTAGGATACTTTACCTGGTAAGTGAATAAAACAGGGCAACATTTTTTAATCCTACATGGAAACTATAAAATTGTGAGAACTAAAGAAATGGGGAAAAAAACTCACCTGTATTTTGTGCAGGTAGAATTCTGGGCAGAAGGATCACTTGGTGTAAATGTGACTGGTGGGGATACCTGAGCGGATAACAAAAAGCCCAAAGCAAGTACAATAAGGGCCATTGTTGTACCTGTAGAAATAAAATACTTTTCTATTTTAAAACTGAAGTACTCAAAATCCTACAATTATATAAAATGGCATTTACAAATAATCTTATCTTGTGTACAGCAAAAATGCTTTGTCACAATAATTCAGCGGAGACACAAAGGGGATGAACGCACAATCCAATACCACTTTGCTAGGAATATCAGACCAAATGATGGATGCTCAAGGATCCCAGGGACACAATCCCTATAGTCGATTAAAAAAAAGGAAACAGACCTAGTACACCTGCAGTAAGGAGGGTTTCTGAATAGAGCAGCAATGTTTCGGCTTACAGGCTTTCTCAAGCTCGAGCAAGGCTGTAAGCTAAAACGTTTCTGCTCTATTCATAAATTAATCAAAAAAATATGGTAGCCGACTCCTGGCAGTGGTGTTATTAAAAAGATTTATTCCACAATGAACAAAAAACACCAGACAACGTTTCATCCCTCTCGGGTCTTTGTCAAGTCTATTAATAAATTAAACACATTTCCTTTTCTTTTTAACACTTTAATGGAAGCACATCGAAAGCATGTGACCTCCGAGTAGAGATCTATGGAACATATTGTCAAAAAGACATGATGTTCCACATATCTTCCTGCACAAGAGCAATACAATACCAAAAGGGTTATTCAGTAAGTGCCAAACTTGCCACCTAGTTACACCGAACGGTGAATTTCCCTGTTCGGTACAATTTTGTGGCAGTTCGGCTATTCAGAAAGCTGTCAGATGGCTAAATATTGGTGAATTGCCAGTGAAATACGGTGCAGTTCGCCTCAATTCGGTGACCTTCGGGAGCAGCGAAATTGTCCCATAGAGAAGTAATCGTTAATCTACTCAGAGAACGCCAAACTCCCCCAAAATGATCCGATTTTCAGTGGTTCAGTTCAAAAGGTTTAAACTGGCAAATCCCATAGTCCCTAAAATTTTTTTAGCAATTTTAAATAAAAAAAAAATAATTATTCAACCATTAATTCTATTCATTTGAAGCAAAAAGCCTTTATTTTTTTAGAATTTGTTTTGGTATTTTCTGGATATTATGATTCCCATTTTTTTTTATGGCTTTTTTTTATTATGTAACAGACAGTTTTATTTTTATTGGACCTTTTCATTATTACATGCATTTTAATTGCATTAAAAAAATAGCAGTCCCCCCCCCCCAGTTCGGCAGGTGACTTTTTTTACGGCAGCATTCGGTTTGTCGTCGGTGGTCAGTTTGGCGGATCATCGGCAACTCATTGTTCGGCGCACTTCGGGAATCCTGCGGTGAATAGTGAATTCAAAGCAGGGTCCGCGAACTGAAAACGCCAAACTGTGCCGAATGAAAGAGCACTGAGATTCTGGTGCTCTCTGAAAAACCTCTCATATGATCCATCAGTCATGTCAAGTAAAAGGTGGTAAGAAATTGTATCACGTTTGTGACACAGTAGTACCACTATTTATTCTTCCGTTTAACACTTGCCTGAATTTTTTCTCTGGTTTTAACAATGCCTAGACTAGAGGTCAACAAGCTTGGCCCTCCACAGGTTTTGGAACTACATTTCCCATGAGCCACAGCCAACCCAATGAAGGTTGGAGCATCTAAGGAGATCTACCGTAGTTCAAGAATATCTTGAGGGTCAAGGTGACCTTTGGTCTAAGTAGTTTGAGGTAACATGCCGAGTTAAAGGGCTTTTTCCCCAATAGACTATAGTAAAATGTAGGGATGTGCATGACTTTTACTTTCATTTGGTTTTTTCTCTCCAGGGTGATTTCCTTTGGTTTCAGATCATTTCGATTCGGATCATTTCGGGTTATTCGGCTAATTCGGGTGATTCGGATCAGTGTTTTTTTTTTGTTTTTTTTTTAAGAGTTATTTCGTTTTTTTATTGCTTGTTTAAGAATGGGAAGTAGATTACTATCAATAGAATGAAAGCTTCTTTGCTTAATTATTCTTTTAGGATTTTTTAGGAAACCTAAAATTTCACCAAAAAAATGCCTAACGGTTTTTAAAGAAAAAAGGCTGGGAAGCTCCTCTCTGCAGTATAATTAATGCAGCATCTGAATCCACACTGCGGGGAAGAGCCTCTCTGCAGTATAATTAATGCAGCATATGAATCCACACACTGCTGGGTAACACCTCTCTGCAGTATAATTAATGTAGCATATGAATCCACACACTGCGGGGAAGCACCTCTCTGCAGTATAATTAATGTAGCATATGAATCCACACACTGCGGGGAAGCGCCTCTCTGCAGTATAATTAATGCAGCATATGAATCCATACACTGCGGGGAAGCGCCTCTCTGCAGTATAATTAATGCAGCATAAGAATCCACACACTGCGGGGAAGCGCCTCTCTGCAGTATAATTAATGTAGCATATGAATCCACACACTGCGGGGAAGCGCCTCTCTGCAGTATAATTAATGCAGCATATGAATCCATACACTGCCGGGCAGCACCTCTCTGCAGTATAATTAATGCAGCATAAGAATCCACACACTGCGGGGAAGCGCCTCTCTGCAGTATAATTAATGTAGCATATGAATCCACACACTGCGGGGAAGCGCCTCTCTGCGGTATAATTAATGCAGCATATGAATCCACACTGCCGGACAGCACCTCTCTGCAGTATAATTAATGCAGCATATGAATCCACACACTGCGGGGAAGCGCCTCTCTGCAGTATAATTAATGCAGCATAAGAATCCACACACTGCTGGGAAGCACCTCTCTGCAGTATAATTAATGCAGCATATGAATCCATACACTGCCGGGCAGCACCTCTCTGCAGTATAATTAATGCAGCATATGAATCCACACACTGCTGGGAAGCGCCTCTATGCAGTATAATTAATGCAGCATATGAATCCACACACTGCTGGGAAGCGCCTCTATGCAGTATAATTAATGCAGCATATGAATCCACACACTGCTGGGAAGCACCACTCTGCAGTATAATTAATGCAGCATATGAATAGACACACTGCTGGGAAGCGCCTCTCTGCAGTATAATTAATGCAGCATATGAATCCATACACTGCCGGGCAGCACCTCTCTGCAGTATCATTAATGCATCATATGAATCCACTCTGCAGTATAATTAATGCATCATATGAATCCACACACTGCTGGGAAACGCCTCTATGTGGTATAATTAATGCAGCATATGAATCCACTCACTGCCGGGCACACCTCTCTGCAGTATCATTAATGCAGCATATGAATCTGCACACTGCGAGGCAGCACCTCTCTGGAGATCGATTTGGATTGATTCCTTTTTTGATCAGTTAGTTTTTCATTAAGGCTAGGGTCAGACGAACGCATTTTTATGTTGTCTGTGAAAAAGTGCGTTCGAACGAATGGACGCATTTTTTCACAGAATACGTGATAGTGGTCATACTATGCGCATTTTCGTCCGTGATTTTGTACGGATCATCAATAAAACTCTTTTTGTGTCTGGACGTTATGTTGGCCGGACATTAGCAGCGTCTGACGTCTCCTAATCACACACACACGCCGCTAGCGGACACAGCGCACTCTGTACGTCAGTACCTGCGGTTTCACGTTCTCGAAAAAATGCGTTCATTTTCCACTTGCGTTGCGCAGCCGGACTTTTGTGCGACCGTACTTCGTATATTGGCCGTCATTGCCCGGCATCTGCTGCTAGTGCGGCCGTGATTAAGTGCGGCTGCACGCGCGTTCGCACTGCCTCAGTCTGACCCTAGCCTAATGCAGCACATGAATCCACACACTGCTGGAAAGTTCCTGGCAGTGTGAGGATTCATATGCTGCATTAATTATACTGTAGAGGCGCTGCCCAGCAGTGTGCGGATGCATATTTTGCATGAAATACACTGCAGAGAGGCGATGCCTGACAGTGTGCGGATTCATATGCTGCATTAATTATACTGCAGAGAGGTGCTTCCCAGCAGTGTGTGGATTCATATGCAGCATTAATTATACTGCAGAGAGGCGCTGCCCGGCAGTGTGCGGATTCATATGCTGCATTAATTATACTGTAGAGGCGCTGCCCAGCAGTGTGCGGATGCATATGTTGCATGAAATATACTGCAGAGAGGTGCTGCCCGGCAGTGTGCAGATTCATATGTTGCATGAAATATACTGCAGAGAGGTGCTGCCCGGCAGTGTGCAGATTCATATGCTGCATTATACTGCAGAGAGGCACTTCCCAGCAGTGTGCGAATTCATAGGCTGCATTAATTATACTGCAGAGAGGCGCTTCCCAGCAGTGTGCGGATTCATAGGCTGCATTAATTATACTGCAGAGAGGCGCTTCCCAGCAGTGTGCGGATTCATAGGCTGCATTAATTATACTGCAGAGAGGCGCTTCCCCGCAGTGTGCTGATTCATAGGCTGCATTAATTATACTGCAGAGAGGCGCTTCCCCGCAGTGTGTGGATTCATATGCTACATTAATTATACTGCAGAGAGGTGCTTCCCAGCAGTGTGCTGATTCATAGGCTGCATTAATTATACTGCAGAGAGGTGTTTCCCAGCAGTGTGTGGATTCATATGCTGCATTAATTATACTGCAGAGAGGTGCTTCCCAGCAGTGTGCGGATTCATATGCAGCATTAATTATACTGCAGAGAGGTGCTCCCAGCAGTGTGCTGATTCATAGGCTGCATTAATTATACTGCAGAGAGGTGCTTCCCAGCAGTGTGTGGATTCATATGCTACATTAATTATACTGCAGAGTGGTGCTTCCCAGCAGTGTGTGGATTCATAGGCTGCATTGAAACCTATGGGTTAAAAAGCCTGTTTTTTTTAACAAAGTTAGGACCTAACATTTCACCCAAAAAATGTCTAAAAAATCTTAATAAATATGTAAAGAAACTTACATTCTATTGATAGTAATCTACTTCCCATTATTAAATAAGCAATAAAAAACTAAATAACTCCTAAAAAGCATAAAACCAACAGATCCGAATTACCCGAAATGATCCGAATCACAAAATCGAGATTTTGTTTTCGGAAATGCTCCCGAAATACGAAAATGGTTAATTTAGTCCGAATTTCAATTCGGAACAAAACGAATTGCAAATTTCTAGTAAAATGTATATTGAACAAAAATTAAACAATTCTTAATCATCTGTCATGTGCTGCATGCCTCAGAAAGTTGCGAGCTGCAGTGCATGGGAAATTTGATTTTTTTTATTTTCAGGAAGGCATTACTCGAAGACAAAAAAAAAAAAAAATCCTGGTTATTTGAACAGAAGGGCAGGAGATTAAATTATCTTTATATTTTATTGCAATTATGCGCATAAAAAGGGAAACAAGGGTCAATGCTCATCTAGAATTTCCATTTACTTCTTCATATCCCATCAAGGTTAAATTTATGTTTACAAGTTGAGTGGAAAAAAAATCTGCAAACAATACTGTTACTCATATTTTATAGGATTTACAAACATAAGAATTAAATTTTGTCTCGGAGCATCAATAAACTTTGATACTAATGACATAACTGAAAAATTAACATGACATTGTGTCCCAGCACAGAAATTTGCATCAACAACAGGCTGGAGGAGGAGGGAGACCTGGCAGACATCAAATTCTCTCTGGTGAATGACTGAGTCCATTCCAAGCAACAGCCACGAGTTTTGTAGATTTCTACAAGTTATGATAAGTCACGACCTGTGAACACCCAGGACCCCAAAGGAATGCCAAGGCCTGAGATAAGTCAGCTGTTGAGAACCATTGGCACCCAAGTATTGGAGAACCTGTGGACGACTCAGGATCCTGAAAGGACACCAAGGCTGTGAGACGGGTCTACCCCTGAGAGCTACTGGGTGAGCCACGTAAACACCCACAGGCGAGGTGATCGAGCCTAACGAGGCTCTGGAAAGTGTGAGTGGATCCATCTCCCCCCCTTTTCATTTCCTTTTTTAATGACTGGACTTCACTATTATACTCTTTTTTCTTTTTTAGGAACATTTTGACGAACTTTGAGTCATCCTACACAGCAATTTATACTGTATGTTATTGCTTCTCACAATTATTGTATGCCTACTTCCTTTTACCATTAGATATTTCCCCCATACCGCGTACGCGGACACGCCGAACACCGACTTTTCCCCTTTATATGTTCAGATGTGCTTTAACATTGTTTAGTTGCAAACATGTAAGGTTTGTCAAATAAATACTGGATGTCTATAGGATACTTACTCTAGGATTAAACCAATAGGGGAGAAATGGAGGGGTTAACCCCCACTCCTGCTTTACTCCGTATAGGTTTTCACCTTGAATCCAGGAAGTGACATGCTGCTAGCTTCCTATAAGCCGCAGCAGTCATGACTGTGGGAAGGCTGGATTCTCAAGTGTACGCATTACAGGATACTCAAGATACTCAGGTCAGTACCAGGATACTCAGGTCATTTTGTGTGGGCCCCAGTGTCTAGAGTTTCCTTACATTTAACATTAGGATTATCATTCTAAAATGTTGGTAACCGTTCTAAAATTTGGGAGTCATTTCACTAGTGAGAAAAACGATCATCAACATAAGAATTGTGAGGATGCCTAGATGTGGTTTTAATTTTTTTAACATATTGCATAATAGTACACAATCTGCAGCCGTTAATTGTTGCTAGAAGAACTGGTGTTTTAAAAAGAAACCTATACATATTAAAGTACTTTGGAGCAACATTAGAATTACCACCCACGCATAACATACCTGTAAGACTTCCAAGTGTAAGCTTCCTTCTTCCAAGCTTTTCTACTAACCATACACCTACGAGGGTGAAGCTGAAGTTTGTAAATGCAGTAACAGCAGCCAGCCAGATAGCAAGACTGTCATCATTGACACCAGACATCTGCAAAATGGTAGCACTGTAATACCTGAAATACACAATATGTAAATAAATATTTAAAAACATATGCTATTAGAAGAAGTTACAATATCCATTGTTATTAGTAAAACTGCTTGAGATATGAAATGGGGGGGGGACCCCTGGGGTTCAGGTCCTTCTGGAATGAGGCATCAATTCCAGCGATAGGCGTACCACCAAATGGGCAACCACATAAAAAAAGGAGAGGGGGATATCCAAAAACCTCATCAGGTAAGCAAGGAACATCGCTGTCTAGAAATGTGGTACTGTCCTGATCAATTGAGTGTATATTTTTACTTACATCTTCTATTATATACACACACATTTATATATTTGTAATTAAAAAAAATTAATTATCACCAATTACACAGCAAGGCATCATAATCAACAAATCTAGAAGACTGGCCAACCCAGCCGTCACAAATCTTATTTAAAGCAGAGGCCATGTTATTTGTTGCTAAATGGTGAGAAAAGCAGATAGGTGATGCTGTACATACTTCCAGGGTTTTTATTGACCTCAAAACTAAACCCTTTGTTTCACGCACTTGATTCTGAAATGGTAACATTAAAGGGTCTATTCACTAAACTGTGAAGTTAGGAGAACTGTCAGGAGAAGAGAACAATCTAGACCAAATAGCCGATTTGGAAAGGGAGATAAACGGGAGAAATGTTTGGGTTTGGCCAATTTGTCTTAGATTTTTCAGTACTGCCAATTCTCCTGACTTTAGTGAATAGACCTGTAAGGTTTGAATGTCTGATTTCTGTATTCTCCTGGGAAGCATATCCAATATTTATGTGATGCACCCGAGATGAAATCCTGTAACAGGAGTGCATAGCATACTACAGAGAATTAAAGATGAGGTGTATGAGAATAGGGAAAATCTCAGACAAACCGACAAGATATACGATCAGAACATGCAAGAAATGCTGGCTCAGACGAATAGTGCATCTTATAATCATGACTGGATTAACTATGTCAATTATGGAAACTGCAATCATGAGTTGATTGCAGGCTCTGGCAGATTGTATAATAAGGGCTTATATAAAGCTTAAAATTGTATAATAATATTGTCTTCAAACTGGGTTATTGTACGGGAGGAGGAAGCACATGGAATGTCAGTTGCAAGATCACCACAAATAACAGCAAGAATTCAGGACACAGCCATCTGCTCTGCTTTGTAATCTCACAAGCGTTCACTTTTGCACGGC
This sequence comes from Leptobrachium leishanense, assembly GCA_009667805.1. Lineage (NCBI taxonomy): Eukaryota > Metazoa > Chordata > Amphibia > Anura > Megophryidae > Leptobrachium > Leptobrachium leishanense. The sequence continues at coordinate 200,709,415 of CM019065.1, read as the reverse complement.
TAAGGATTTAAAAATCACTCCAAATAAATAAAAATCCATTATCTTTATCATTACTCTAGATTCAATTGTAACTTCACAAAGCTTTGTTTGCTTGTAGAAAACCCTTACTTCAGGCCTGTCTAACTCACTGTCCCCCATATGTTGATGCCTACAATAACCAGAATTCCTTCAATGCAATAGATGGTCAGCGAATCACGGGAGATATAATTCAAAAAAATTTGGGAGCTGGGCGCTGTTTGACAGCCTTGCCTTACATTTATAGATTTTTGATCACTTGTGGCCCACAAACTCAAAATATATAAATCAGGGCTCAAAATTTCCACTTTCCCTGGGCGAGTGGAACTTTCACCCTGTAATAGTGGAGGTGGCGGAGTCTCTATTTGTGGAAGTAGTGGAGAGGTAGGGTGACAGATGAGGAATGAGAAAGCCTTCGATTCTGAGAGGGTCAAGTCTTAAGGTGGAGCATTACAAAGAGCCGGCAGCAAAGAAAATTGTTCAGAGGAATGGTGAAGAGATGGAATTAGAGTGCAAAGGAGTAAAGCTCTGGTCGAAGTCTGTGTGAATTGGGAGGAATGCCAAAATGGGGCATAAATTGAAATGAAGCACATAATAAAATAAGGGCAGAATTTGAAATTAAGCCATAAAAAGTAACTGGGCTCAAAATGAAATGGGGGCATAAAATCAAATGGAGGGCATAAATAAAGCATGGATATATCTGTACATACATTTTCCAGAATGAAGCAGTCAAAACGAAGGACAAAAATACTAAAGCTCATCTAAAGCACTGCCTCCAATTAGCTACTGCAGAAATAGTTGCCAACAAATTATTATTAAAGAACATGCAAGGTCCGTGTTCTCGGTAAGTATCTTTCATTTGTTTTGTTGCATTGGATATAAATGGTTTTTGTGGGGTCTTTGAAATGCATCAAAACATTCAAAATTACACTACTTCCAAATGGTTTAGCACCCCTGTGCTACATCTTTGTATGTTGCATATTATATGATTTATAAACACTAAGTCATTGTTACAGCTACAAGTTTTTATAGAGCGCTAACAGGTTCCATAGCGCTTTACAACGAGTGAGACAGAATAACAAATATACATACAAGTTAAAGGTTTGCATTAGTTTCATAATGAAACGCAATGCGTTACAAATTGCGTTAATTCGTATTTCGGAATACTTCTGAAATAACAAATGGATTTGATCCGAATTAAAATGAAAACTAAACTAAATAGTAATAAATTTGAGAACCATTGATTAAATAAAAGTACTGTAACTAAAGCAAACGGCATTCTGAAACAAATCAGAATCGTTAGCCTGTTACACAAAGCACCCTGTCCCTGTAAACCGACCTATGATGCTGAATCTATTGTCAGCACCACAGGCCAATGGAAAGCTTAACATTTAACCCTAGCTTGCCTTTTAACAGCAGAATTTGATCTATAGGGGTTTTAGTTAGTGATCCAAAATTTGAATTGATAGCGACTATCAAATTGATCTTAACTTCCAATACATACAAGTACTAAAGCAACGACATTATGGAATAAACCAGATTCGTTTGAGTTTTATGTAAAACACCCTGTCCCTGTAAATTGACCTGCGTTGCTTGATCTATTGTCAGCACCACAGCCAAAAGGACAGCTTAAAGGGCAAGCTAGGGTTAAATGTTAACAGCAAAATTTGATCTACTGGGGTTTTCTTTAGTGATCCAAAATTCGAATCGATATCAACTATCGAATCGATCTTAACGTACAATCGTGTTTTTTGCGATCCGATATACAAAACACAAAACACAAAACAAAATAATGAAATTCAATTTAAAACACAATGAAACCAATTTTCCAACCATGCACACCTAATACAAGTTAAACACACAAAACAGTAGGAGAGAGGACCCTGCTCAAGAGTTTGAAATCTAAGAGACATGGGGCGACACATTAGGCAAGGATAAATAGAGAACATGAAGTAGCGGGGTGCATGTGGGCTGGGTGGGGAGATGGAAGAAATGGACAGTGGGGGAATGTGTGTGTTTCCATAGAAAGGGGCAGCTCGTGAGAAGTACTGAAGGCGAGAGAGTTAGGGGTGCGGTTATGGGGAGGCGATAACATCAGGGAGCAAAGTGGTCGGTATAGGATGTACCTGCTAATAAGGGAGGAGATGTAGGAAGGGACACCGTTTATGAAGAGCTTTGTATGTGAGGACCAATATTTAGATTTTTATTCTAAAAGGAAACAGGAAGCCAGTGTAGAGATTGACAAAGGGGCGAGGTGTGAGAGGTGAGGTGGATGTCTGGCACAGATATTCAGAACAGACTTCATAGGGAGAATCTCGGAATTCTTAAGGCTAGAGAGGAGATTACAATAGTTAAGACGGGAGAAAATAAGCGCTTTGATGAGCATTTTAGAAGAGTCCGGATTAAGAAAGGGGCGGACACATGCTTTTCCTTTTTTTTTTAGGCGGACGTAGCAGGATTTGGTTAGCGACTGAATGTAAGGAGTGAAGGAGAGATCAGAGCTAAGACACCATTTCCCAAACCTTTCTTCAGGACCCTCAACCAGGCCAAATTTTGCAGGTCACCTTGGGGAAATGCAGGCTGAATCCTGCAATCACTGAGCAGCAAATTATATCACCTGTGTTGTGCTTCACATATCTATCAAACCTGGCGTTTCAGCGGGTCCTGAGGACAGGTTTGGGAAACCCTGGTCTGAGGACACCGAGGCAACGAGCCTGTGAGGTAGAAGCAATAGTGGCACCATTCACCTGAAGGGAAATGGGCGCAGGAACATTGGTTTTAGAGGGAGGGAAGAAGAGAAATTCAGTTTTAGAGCTGTTAAACTTTAGGGAATGGGAAGTCATCCAGTCAGAGACAGCCGACAGCCAGGCAGTAACACGGTCCAACACAGGAGGAGAGAAATCAGGAGAGGAAAGGTAGATTTGAGTGTCGTCAGCATAGAGAGGATATTGGAAACCATAGAATGAGATGAGGTTGCCAAGAGAGGCGGTATAGATAGAAAAAAGATTAGGGAACCCAGAACAGTGCCTTGAGGTACCCCAACTGAGAGAGGAAACGGGGGTGAGGAGGCACCAGCGGAGGAGACACTGAAGAAGCGAAGCGTGGGAGAGGAAGAGAACCAGGAGAGAGCAGTGTCACCACGGCCAAGTTGACACAGCGTGAGGAGCAGGAGAGGGTGGTCAGCAGTATCCAATGCAGCAGAAAGGTCAAGTAGAATAAGAAGGGAGAAGTGACCTTTGGATTTAGCAGCAACTAAAATCATTAGTAACCTTGGTCATAGCAATTTCAGTGGAGTGATGGGAGCAAAAGCCGGACTGGTGCAGATCAAGTAGAAGGTTAGTACAGGGGTGTGGTAATTGTATCGCCCGACGCCCGGGACATGAAGATCCGGGCGCCGGGCGAGTAGTTTTTCTGAGATGCAGTCCGGCGGGCTAGAAGCCCGCCGGACTGCGGACTAATTCCAGGGACGCCCCCGATACCGGAAGCCGGCATTGAGCCGGCTTGCCGGCATCCGAGGGACTTGGGCGGCTGTTCGAATGCTCTATCGGCATTCGGACAGGCGCCCCTGGAGCTCTCCGGCATACTTACCTTCCCGAGCGACGCCGGGAAAGTTTCTGCGCTTCTGCACGTTGAAGGACCCAGCCGCGATCACGTGGGAGTCCCATGTGATCGCGGCTGGGGGGGTCCTTCAACGAGCGCAGGCGCGAAGACTTTGTCGGCGCCGCTCGGGAAGGTAAGTATGCCGGAGAGCTCCAGGGGCGGCTGTCCGAATGCCGATAGAGCATTCGAACAGCCGCCCCATGTCTTGTCTGGGGTCTGAGCTGGGGGGCAATATCCACGAGAGCGTGGGGGCAGTATACCATGAGCTGGGGCATATATCCATGTGCTGGGGCATATATCCATGTGCTGGGGCATATATCCATGAGCTGGGGCATATATCCATGAGCTGGGGCAGCATCCATGAGCTGGGGGCAATATCTATGTGCTGGGGCAATATCTATGTGCTGGGGCAATATCCATATATCTTGGGGGGATATATACATGTGAGCTGGGGGCATTTTTATGAGGTCTGTTCTTACTGGAAAGTGGTCACATGACATAAAAGTATCGGTACTCAGTATCGGTGAGTACTTGAAAAAAGTATCGGTACTCTTACTCGGTCTTAAAAAAAGTGGTATCGGTGCATCCCTAATATATACCTACAACAAAATAGTGTTTAAATAAAGGTCTTTATTCATCACATGTATCTGAAGCTGCCTCTATAGGCTGTTATGAATAAAGACGTCTATTTAAACACTATTTTGTTGAAATTATCAGGACAAGTTGATCGTCCTGAGGGACAAGTAGATTGGACTACTACTTAGTCCGTTGGACAAGTAGATTTTTTTAAAATTTCCACACCCCTGTAATAGCAAGAAAACGGTGAGCTCATAGATGAAGCTTTCTAAGATTTTGAAAGCAAAGGGTGCAGAGAGATGGGACGGTAGTTCAAGAGGAGGGTGGGATCAAGAAATTGCTTCTTTAATATGGGGGTGATCAGAGCACGTTTGTATGTAGAGGGAAGACTCCAGGGGAGAAGGGGAGGTTGAAAATATGAGTCAAAGCAGGAACAATAACCGGTAGTACAGACCGAATAAGGTGCGAGGGGATGGGCGTCAAGCAGAGTATTGAACGCGCAGGAGGACATGAAAAGTGCAGAGACATCCTCCTCTGAGACCAGAGAAAATGAAGAAATGGTAGAAGAGGAGGCAGGGAGTGAATGAAGTTGAATTGTTAATGGAGGAGGGCGATTAAGAGTTGCACGAAGCAGGGTCAATTCTGAACCATGCGATTGTAAGGCTGGTTTAGGATATCTCTGGGGTATGTCACAGGCTACCCCAAGACATAGGACCAAGAAGCCCTTCACCCAGGTTCCGTACCAGTCCTTGAGGTGGCTAGGTTTAGCAATGGTAATAGGTGAACCTATAAGGCAGGGACAGCAAAAAGGAAGGGAAACACCAGTCCTTATGTGGCCGGCAATATACGACAGGGAAGGCACGGAAAAAGGGAATGAGGAGAACAAAGAGTGGCCAACAGGGAACCACTACAAAGTAGATTGAATAGTCAATATGTATTCCGAGTCAAAGGGCTGTGTCATGTTTCCACCTTCCAGCCAGGTCCCCTGGTGAGAGGGATCCAAACCGGCTTATCCCTTCTCTGGGGTGGCTGTTCCATCCTGTGCCACTCCTGGGTTTAGCTGTTGATGTTCAGGTCTGGGATCACGTCCCAATTGCCAGGACCTGTTCACTATTTAAATGCTAGCAGCACAGAGGCCCAGTGCTCTGGCATGAGTTCCATTTGGTTCCTTGTATCCTGTGTGTTCATGGTTCCTGCATTCATATTGCTGCATTCCTGCATAGCTTCTTGGATTTTCTTGTTTATGATCTTTGGCATATATCTTGACCTTTCTGTCTGCTCTCTGTACTCTATTATATTATTGATCTGTGTACCGACCTTTGCAAGTCTGACGTTCCTTCCCGGTTCTGTAACCTTTGGCTCCAGTGCTGACTATTACATCCTTGTTTCATGTTCTGTGTATGCACCCAGCAGTATATAGTTGTCCTTATACTGGCCTCTGTGCTAAGGATATCTATTTCAGTTCAGGGCTTCCTGTTTGTCTTGTTTAACCCTTGTACTTCCTGTTCTGTTATTCTTTTGTTAGGTTTCTATAGGCAGAAGACCATTCAAGGATCTTACCCCAGTGATAGGGATTCTTTTAGATTTCTTCTGTGCCCTCCTGCTCTCGTTATTGTCCTGGTATATCCCGTCTGGTATCTGTATCTCTGTATGCTGTAACCTATCCATGCAGCTAGCAGCTAACCTGCCTCAAGGGCTTAATTACTTTCTGAACCAAGGCCCCACCATGGCCCAAGCCAAGGGCCATTGTGACAGATTGTAGAAGTACACAGGTAATAACCAAATCCGGCTCAAACACAGTAAATCAGGCAGAGAGTATATAAATGATCAACAAAAGGCACTAAAGGGTCAGCAAACTGGGACGACGAAAGGGCAGCGAGAACCGAGTTGAGGTACAAATATAGCGCCCTAGACTGATTGGTCTGCTGGATCACAGGACGACGGGAAGAGCTGTCATGGACTTACAGATGTCATGTGCACAACGTGTCACTGGCGGCATAAAGACGCCACAGCCAGTGGCACAGGACGAAAGGACAGCTGGGGCGCACGCACAGGCCGAGGAACCCGCCGCGAGGAATGTTGAGGCCCGGACATGGCAGAAAGAGGTCTGACAGTAATTAAGGAAAGTACAGAGAATGGAAAGACTGTAGGTGAAGCACGCTAAGGATTATTCGATTTGATCTGAAGGCTGGTACCAGCTAAGCATTTTTAATTTTGCAAAAAAGAAGGTGGTTTCCCAACTTTCTGATGTCAAAGTCCACAGACTCAAATGTTGCGACTTAATTCCATTTATGCAATGATCTGCCATTTGAGAAGCACTAGAGGTCTCGTATACATCCTCAAATTCATGTTCGACTGCTGGCATAAATCTTAATCCCAGTGCACGTTTTTGGAGTTTAGCGGAGACTGCATGTTCGCAGTGTTTATTATGTATGTCAAGATAGTGCGCCTTTAATGCCAAAGTTCCTTATTATGTAAAATGTTTGACCCAGGACTATCTCATAAGGTCTTTTGTCCACTAGGGGCAGCAACTACAAAAATACAGGAACCAAGGTCTAGGAGGTCCTTTGGCCATCGTGACTAGCTTTTTCTGGTCCTAGAACTTCAACACAGCATCTATTGCATTGTTTCCAGTGTTCCGTAAATCACGGACGACACTCATCGTACCGAGTCAGGCATTCTGGTTTATTGTCACTGAACACCTATTTATACCCAGGTGATACAACAGAAATAAAAGAAAAAAACACAACACCTAGGAAGAGTAAGGAGACTACTCCCACACTCCCCTAACTGGCAGGGACATGGTGCCAAAAAAAATTGCAAAATTAGGTAAAACCCACAGACCAGTCTTTATTGAAGGGAAAAAATAAACAAAAAGTATCAAAAAACAACCACACACAAAATCTTAAAGGAAAGGTACATATAGGTCAGAAATGAACCTTCAAATGGGACACTTCCATGGTGTCCTTCTGATAGCACCTCTTAACACAGGGTGAAAATTTATAGACCCACAATACATACTTGAAAACGAGAAATCTCAATGTATCCTTCCTGGTAAAATACTTTCTAAAAAAAAATACACCATTATACCTGGCCACACACGTAGAAGCCCATATGTACACAACATAAATAATGAATGATGGAAAGCACAGATAGCACAGAAATTACTGTCACATACCAATTTACTAAGCAGACTGAATCATAGTAATATATAAATGAATCACAGCACCAATGTATCCAGGACCACAACAGTGGGAGTCCTATACAGGGCCAGTATAAATTGGTAATATATAAATTAAAAACAGCACCAATGCATCCAGGGCCACAGCAGTGTGAGTTCTATACAGGGCCAGTATAAATTAGGACAATCCCGTATAGTTAATTGCAGCTTAGAAATAGGTAAAAGGCAAAAACCACACCGCTACCTAAGGCTAGGGTCAGACGAACGCATTTTCACGTTGTCTGTGAAAAAGTGCGTTCGAACGAATGGACGCATTTTTTCACCGAGTACGCGATAGCGGTCATACTATGCGCATTTGCGTTCGTGATTTTGTACGATCATCAATAAAACACTTTGTGCATCTGGACGTTATGTTGGCCGGACATTAGCAGTGTCTGACATCTCCAATTCACGCACACACGCCGCTAGCGGACGCAGCGCACTCTGTACAACCGTACTAGCGGTTTTACGTTCTCGACAAAATGCGTTCGTTTGCCACTTGCGTTGCGCAGCCGGACTTTTGTGCGACCATACTTCGTATATTGGCAGTCATTGCCTGGCATTTGCTGCTACTACAGCCGTGATTAAGTGTGCCTGCACGCGCGTTCGCACTGCCTCAGTCTGACCCTAGCCTAACAGTACCATATCTCATTATAGGCAGCCATGCAGATTTCATTAATCAGAAACCTATTCAAGTCAGATCAGCCAGTCCATATTACTGGTCACTATCTTAATAGAAATAAACTTAAAATAAAGAGCAGTAAACGCAATTCAACCTCAACGGTCTTTATCAAGAGTGATAGCGGTACTATCAGGCCACCGTGGAAGTGTCCTATTTGAAGGTTCATTTCGGACCTATACGCACCTTTGCTTTAAGATTGTGTGTGGTTGTTTGATAAAGTTTATATATTAGATTTTTATTTTTTTCCCCCTTCATAAAGACTGCGGCCTGTGAGTTTTACCTAATTCTGCGTTTATTTTTGGCACCATATCTCTGCCAGTTAAGGGAGTGTGGGAGTAGTCTCCTTACACTTCCTAGGTGTTGTGTTTTTACTTTTGTTTCTGAGTGGGTTAGGTCCGGGTAATTGGCAGGGCTTTATAATTACACCTTGTCTGAGAGAGACGTTTATGCTCACACTCATTATATACCATCTTTCCTTGATACAGCAGAAATCCCTCCCTGGCATCTTTGTGACTGGGACATAATTGGATTAGGGGCAGATAATTCAGTTAACGCTGGACAACAAGATGCATTGCGAAACATTAAACCGAATTCAACATAAACATAAAACAAAAAATAATAAACAGAAAAGGTTTCTACACAATAACCCTGCAAACACAAGGTGGATATGAATAAAATATATAACAGCTCAAACACACAATGTTTTAATTAGGGATTCTTGTTTGGCAACCGTTGCCCTATGACCATTCAAACCGATCACAGATCTAAAACATTCTATATAATGGAGGTTGTAAAGGGCTACAGTGACACAGTAATCAGATCTGCAACAGTAGAATATAAACAGACAAAAATAGTAACAATAACAGTATTCAAACTTAACACATACACCCTGTGCCCTTATAGGCGCAGGGTGACTTGAACATAGGAAGGGGGTTGGAGAATAAAAGGACTCCCAGAACCCACACCTTAGCATTGCCAACCCAGAGCAACTCCCGTCACACAGCCAATTATAGGCATTACATAGCTGTCCTTTAATGTACATTCATGTGAAGTGTGCCTTTTAACAGTGTGATCTTAATCTCCAAAATACTGTATAGATAAGCAACAATATTACAGATCTGTCTAAAATATGCTTCAGAGTGTAAAGCTGTAAACAAGAATATAAATACATACAAACGGACTGCAGAATGTACAGAGGCAATTGTTGTATCTGATACGTAAACAGCCTACAAGCTGCCATCTGTTACTATGTTGATTTTGAAACACACTGTTGGCACACACACACACAGTAAGCATATCTAATTGTATGCGCTTTTTTATAGCTTAAAGGAATGGAAAGAAAAAGAAGAATTAAGGACACTTTGATTTCTTGTTCTTCAACGTAGGAAATTCAAACACAAACCTACATTTAAACAGACTGACAATTTTATTTTTCATGATGTATCATAACTCAAATCATAGTGAATTATTACTGGTTTGAGTGTAAACATCCAGATATGCATTAAAATGGGATTGCTTTTCTGTTCCACTCAGAGTGGACATACGTGGCTTTGTGATACATAGAATTCTCTCCCTTCGGTCTTTTGGGTTGGTTCATTATTATTACGCACAGAGAGTGAGTCACATCTTTGATTATTTAAAGTAAAGCTCCAGGGTAGAGTGTGTGAGTGTAGCAAGCATTCTCCTACACTGTCCTTCCTGTAGGAAATATTACCTAGCTTATTGTCATATATTTGATACAGTGTACTCCAAAAGGTATACTAGTACAAAACAAAGCAATGTTTTTCAAATATGTATTGAGTGCCTCCCAATAAATAACTGATAGACATGTAAATCCAATGTTACAGCAGATCAAACATTATAGGCATTGCATTAGAACAGACTCATAATTCTCCAATTTGTTTTGGTAGGAAAAATAGCAGGTGTGTGCTATGGTTGTAGATCAACACACTCAGAACTAAATCATAATTACCGACATTGGATGCAAGACGGAATTTAATCTCTACTACGGCATAGGTTTTCATCCAGAAGAAGTGTGAATATGCTAAAGAATAAATTGCAAAGACTGAATTGCAAAACCTAGACCGCTCTCCTCGCAGTGCAACACATTGTGCTATCATCTGCACATTTGGTCCTGGCATTGGAAAGTAGGAGGGTTAGTCCAGTGGCATTGTTTGCTTTCTAAGCAAAAAAAAAAAAACAACCAACAACCAACACATAATGCCACTGCCATTGAAGAAGAAACAATTAAGTAAACTTTGCATTTAACATAATTTTTTCTTTTACACGTTACATTGGCATAACGGGCATCGTTTGAAAGGCCAGACTCTGACCTTTCCAATGACACCTCATTTGGCATTGTGGGGTATAACCAAGACGCTCCTCGCTGCAGTGCGGTGGTTTAGGTTTTCTTTGAAACATGTAGTAACGCATTGTGCTATCACCTCCACATGTGCTGGCCTTGTGGGAAAGGAGAAGGTGAGTTTGTGCACCATAACTGTTCACTTTGTAATCGAAAAGTGAACAAGTGGCACATTTTTTTTTTAAAAGACAAAACAATGGTTTAATTTTTTTTATTTTTACAAATAACTTGGTTATGTTTGGTATCATTGGAAAGCCCATGCTCTTGCAACAATACAATGCATGACCTATCGATAAGAACTATGGAGGTCCAAAGGACCCCAGTATCTCCTTTCTAGGGAATTCCCTGCTTGGTTGGGTGGGTCCCTTTCTGATGTCATTGTGCCACTGCGCAATGTCAATGGGTGGGGGGTCCCAACGCGTGACCATTGGCAATCTCCCAAGGCTGCGGGTAAGTAATGATGCGTGGGTGACGTCCTCCACATGGTGTGGGAAACCCTAGAAGGTCTCCCACACGTCATCTGCAGCCAAGCATTTAACCTCCCTGGCGGTGTTCCCGAGTGTGTCTCGGGGTTAAATTTCACCGCTGAGAGCGGTAACCGCGAGACAAACTCGGGCTGGATACATTAACTCTCCGTGCGCTCCCTCGATCTCTGCAGTCTCCTCCGGCGATCGCGACCTCATACTTCCTGAATTCCTTCTCGCGAGGAAGGAACCAGGAAGTAATGAGGTCGCGGTCGCCGGAGGAGGCAGCTGGGGACTTCGAGGGAGCGCAGGGACAGGCAATGTATCCAGCGGCATCCCGAGTGTTGCTCTGGGTTACCGCTTCCAACATAGGAATTTAACCCCGAGCCACACTTGGGATGCCGCTGGGGGGGACAAAAAAAAATAAGAGTTTTCAGCAAAGAATTTTCTAAATAAATAGACCGCCAGGGAGGTTAAACCAAGTTTAAAACTAAGCTCTAATTACAAAATAGAGGAATCTGTATTTTTTCATTAAAATGGCGGACCATTTGTCAGGGCATCGTCAGCCCCATTTTTAAAATCATGACTCTACTAAAATTTTCAACTAAGCACTTCTCTCCCGCCTCGACTACTGTAACCACCTTCTCACTGGCCTTAAGAGATCCCAGATTATCCCTCTGCAGTCTGTAATGAACACATGTGCCAGGCTCATCCACCTCATGAGAAAAAACAAGTGTCTGGGGAGTATGTAAACAGCCAATACCCTGGCTAGGGCATAAACCTCATTGCTAAATCAATAAAATAAAATTGCACAAAAAAAATTAACTTTATTGAAGATGAAACTCCACACTGCACACCAACTAGGAATAAAAAACATGAAAAGTGAACTATCAAAGGAAGCCAACTATCCTCTATAATTATCGGTGGACCTAAGGGAGTAATAATCCAAAAGGGATACAAGAGGAATATAAACAATCACCAACAGTGGTTCAGGCTCAAAATCATACAAAAACCATCAATTAAAAAATATATAAAAGTATCTCGCCGCTACATACTGCAGCTTTATCAAGAGATGTTCATTAGTCTCACCTCTGCTTTAAATAGGCCCTCTGTTAAGGATCCCTACAGCCGCACGTATGTCCGATAGTCACATTGGCGCAGGCTGATGACGTCAGTGCGCCCTGTCTACAGCGTTGCACACTGACCGCATTGCGATCTGTGTCCGTCAGCGACGTGACTGCAGTGCTTCTCCGTCAAACGACGCCATTGTGACCACTGCAACCCGCCAACGTTAAACAATCACAGGCTATTTAACCCTACTCATTTTTTTAATTTTTTTTTAACATTGTGCTTTATTGCAAAATAAGTTGAACATACATGAAAAAAAACAGCAACAGTGTGTACAGGTTTTACAATGTAAAATCATAGAAATAGGCGAACATAGTATGGCAAGTGCCTAGGAGAGATTGCATTAGGGTAGGTACTGTGAGTAACCTTTGGTGTAAGAGTGATCAGGGCTACTTCGATTATAAGAGGGTTTCGACCTGGTGGGACGAGGGCGGGTTCAGAGGATTTGGGCGTCCACCCGCTAAGGTTGGGGAGCGACTCTCCGTATACAGGGCAGGCATGTGGTCATCCAATAGTACCAGGATTGGTGGTGTTCTGCAGTTTTACCCTGGAGCAGGGCCACCCTTTCTTCTGCCGATCTAATATTTTCTACTTCGTGCAGCCACATAGTCATAGGGGGAGCATTGGGTTTACGCCAGAACCGTGGTATAACCAGGCGCGCAGCATGTAGAAGTCTAACGGCGATCGATTTTCGGAAAACTTCGGGCGGGGCGTCTGTGTGATTAAGTAGGCAGTATTCTGGGGTGAACGGGGGAAGGGGTTCTGCGACGTCGCAGAGACATTTGTGTACAGAGTGCCAAAATTCAGATATAATGGGGCAATCCCACCATATATGAAGTGGAGAAGCACCGGGGGCCTGACATCGCCAGCATTTATCAGCTCCTTGACCTGCGTAATGGGTTAGGACTTGGGGCGTCTTATGCCATCTCGTCAGCACCTTGTAATTAGCCTCCTGAACCCTGACTGCGGTGGAGCTGGAGTGTGCTAGTAGACAGATTGCTCTCCATTGATGGTCTCCAAATGCGTGGTTCAGTTCACGTTCCCAGTTAGTGCGCGAGGTGCTAGTCAGAGGGGTCAGTGCTTGTAGCATATCATATATCAAGGAGAGGCAATGTGGTGGGTATCTGCCTCTCTCTATCAATGCCTCAAATTGTGTGGGTGGTCTAATATAGTCCTGAAGTGGGGCGTGAGATCGAAGTGTTTGTATGAGTCTATGGTGATGGAATTGAGTCAGAAAGGATCCAGCGTGTGGTACGGGTAAATGGCTACAGGGAGTGGGTCCCGTCTCGGCCAGGAAATGCTTGGGTCTGGAGGGGATAGGTTGTCCTTCGGGGGTCGATGTCAGGGTTCTAGAAAAGGTCGGGAGCCATTGCAGTGGCATGAGTGGTGAGGGAAAAGGGGCAATGCCCTCTCCGTGTGTCAAGGTGCGCCAGGCTCGTACGGTAGCATGTGTCAAAGGGTGCGGGTCCATTAGGGATTTCTGTACGGATATCGGAAGCCATGGGAGGCAGGGCAGGGGGCACCGTGCCATTGCCTGTTCGAGACTCATTATTATACTATAATAAACAAGCTTCCTAGTTTTATTTGAGCCATAATCCTTATACTTAAGCACCGTATATCAAAGTACACCAGATGTAATCCTTTCTCTTAAAAGGGGATACATTACAAATAGGTCATCACAAAAGGAATAACCCACGTTCCATCTTTCCCTGGTCTATGTATATAATCAAACATGCACTTATCCAGATACAATATCTGAACAAACAAGGCAACTTATAAATAAAAGTGCCAACTAAAAAGGAGGGGAGACCACAACCACAAACTTATACGAGAGTGGAAAATAAGCAACATATAGACAAATACCAAATTACAAAATAATTTGCAATGAATGGGGTGAAGGTAGACCCCTCATTTAACTCCTCTGGGTACATTGTATTTAATTCATGAATCCAATAAGGCTCACTAGAGACTAGAAAGGCTCATTGGATTCATGAATTAAATACATTGGACATCTCCGAGCGGCTTTTTTTATGGAACGCCCTCCCCCTCAACATTAGACTCTACCAGTCTCTCCAGTCCTTCAAGAAGTCTCTGAAAACACATTAGAGAAGCCTATCAGCTCATTCCATAATCCCCCACTGTACATTTATTGCCTTATCTTCCCACACAGCCGCCTGCACCTAACTACGCCACATACTCCGCTATTTAAAAAAAATAAAAGTATTTTACCAGGAAGGATACATTGAGATTTCTCTAATTTTCAAGTATATCCTGGGTAGCTTCACCTAATGAGTCACCCCTCTCCTCTTAGATTGTAAGCTTCTGAGCAGGTCCGCTCTCCTACTGTTCTGTGTATTTAACTTGAATGTATATTTGTTGTTCTGTCTCACCCATTGCACAGCGCTACAGAACTTGTTGGTGCTTTATAAATACTTATATTCAGACATGACTTCGATAGTCAGTTACAACAATCTAGTGTTAAAAATTTCCAGTATGAAAATGAATGTATGATTTTGTAAGCTACTACCGTAGATACTCGAGTATAGCGCGACCCGAATATAACGCGATGGATAGAGATTTATTATGGAAATGAGAGAATACTCGACTCGAATATAACGCGAGGAGCAAAATTTTACTGTACCGGTAAACAATTAAGATCCTTCCAGGTTCTCTTAACACAGTCAGGCTCCCCCTCAGGCCAGGGTGCTCTGCTCTAGAATGATAGTTGTTGCTAAGTATGAAGCCGCCGGCCACCCGTCTTCTTTACTAGCGATTAGATGGCCGGCAGAGGCGAATGAGGTGAAAGATTGACTTAAACCAAGCGTGCTCTCTGGTCGTGATAGAACCAACCTCCCCCGAATCCGGGAGTTCCTGAAGTGTTTGCAAGCATCAGGGAGCCCGCATTCACTTCAGCAAGACTACCCGAACTTCCGGGAGACTTGGGATCCAGAGCAGGGCAAGTTATTTTTATTTATTTTTTTTATTATTATTTATTTATTTATTTATTTTTTACACACGATGCAGATGTCTCGAATATAACACGACCCCTCCAATTGTAAGGTAAATTTTTTGTCACCAAAAACTCGCGGTATACTTGAGTATCTACAGTAGTCATATACCATATTTATGGCAGCAGAAAATATAACTTGGTCCTAAAGGACTCAATGACTACAAAGAGTAAATAAAACATGCCTTCATCAAAACTTTGAAATTTCACACAAAAAAATTGCATTTGTTGTTCCCTAGGGAACTATAATCTAAGAATAAACTGAATATGTTGGTAGGTCTGTACACACCATTGGATATATTAAGTACTAAAAATGAAGATAGTTGTCAAATTTTTACGCTTATAGCTATTGTTTGTTTTATACAAAATTTGTTAAGTCAGGTTTTATAACAATTTAAATGTAAAAAACAATTCACAAGGTTTGGAAAGCATTTTTGGTAGGATTCAGAAACCAGCTTTTTTTGTATTCCACTACACATTACACACTTGCATATTTATTGCCATTGCAGTATTTTTCCCCCAGTCATTACTAGAAAATGAAATACTCTTGTTGATCAGATTGAATTAAAACATCTTTGTTCCAGTGCTGCGCTCTTCCAGTGTCACGGCACCTGCTGCAGGATGCCACAGAAGTGGTCACCTTGACGTTCAAAACATGCATGCCTAGCACGCACACAGCCAATTAGATCCCTCACAGTACAAAAGCATTGGGAGGCACTAAATTAGCTTTAATTAGGTCAACAAAAGCTGGTCAAAAACTGGGAGCTAACCGATAGTCTTCAGGTGTGTGGAATGTGAAACACGCACCCGAAAACATGTGATGTGTCTCAAGGTGGAACATTTGAGGATGGTGCACTCTGTACTTGAAGCCTGGGCATTTCTAAGAAGGACGTTGAAGTGATTTTATCGATTTTAAGTAGGGATGTGCGTTTCGGAATTTCGGAATTTTCACAAAATTTCCCGATTCGTGTTTTCAGATCCGGCCGATTTTCCGAAAATTTTTAGATCCGAAAATGGCAGATCTGAAAAGTTTTCCGAGCCGAAACAAAATATTTTCGGAATTTTCGAATGGACTTGACATGTGTCAAATCGAAATTTATTTTCATTCTATTCATGATTTCAGTTCCATTCGTGATTTCGGTTCCATTTCAGTAATTCTGGACATCGTATATTTAACTATTATCGGTTATATCGCCGATTCTGTAAATTTTGTATTTGTAAATGCTTGTTTTTTTTGTTTCCAATGATCCGATAATTCTGTCGATACGAAAATTCCTTCGGAATCGGGGCGGGTCCGATTTGTCTGCGGGTCGCACATGCGCGCGGATGTCGTAACTTTATTGAGCCAGTTTTTTGACAACTTTTTGGACAAAATATTGTTTTTATTATTCATTACGGCTGCAAGAGACGAGTGCCATTCAGACACCTCCTCATGGTCTTGCACCATGAAACACCACCACCCAGGAAGAAGCGGGCCAGCAACATGGCATTTGAGGAGATGCTCGAGCTGGTCCGGATCTTTGACAGACGAGATTACGACTGCCGTAAGAGCCCTTACGGCAGAAAGAATAACGCAAGAAAGGACCGTATCCTCGATAAGGTTCGCACCACCATCCTGGAGCTGTTCGGGAAGGACAGGACGAAGGACCAGCTCCGCAAACGCTGGTCTGACCTCAAGGTGCGCGAGCAGGAGCAGCTGAGGCACATCCGTCGCGTCATAGCCAAATGTAAGTGTCATGTTATATTGTAAAGCGCTGCGCAAACTGTTGGCGCTATATAAATCCTGTATAATAATAATAATGTGCTTGCATGTGCTAATGTGCACAGAAATACGTTGATTTATCTAGTCCTTTTTTCATGCAATGTGATTGTGTATAGCTTTGCGTTTTCACGACTCGTCATACATGCATTTTTGCCATAGCTCTTCCTTTTTGTGATTTTACGTATTCGTGAAAATTGTGACATTTGATGTATGTAGATGAAGTTACAATGCTGGATTTCTTTTGGCACTGTGTGTAGTCTGTAGTGTGCTGGGGGGGGGTTGTTGTGACTGAGTGATGCATACGAGATGACCCGCAGCTTGCCCAATATTGGCTCCCATCTGCGCATCAATAAAAATCTCTGCGTCTCTGCTAAGTGGTAGGATGGGACATGTAGTTCTTCTGAAAGTGCATCCAAACAGAGCCGCGTTCAATACATCCTCAGCAGCTGCTGAATTGTTGCAGCGCAGCAATTCAGTTTGCTGCAGCAGTGTCATTATTGAACGCTTTAGATGCAAATTTCAAAACAAAATGGCGGATTTCTGTTGTTTCTGCTATATCCACAGTTTTATTTGCAGAAACTGAAAGTGAAACTGAGGCTGAGGCCTTCTATAAAATAAATAAAAGCAGTCAGCACAATGCGTTTTGTACGCACACAACACAAATAGTTTTATTGAATAAACGTAATGTTTACTTCTGAAAAAAATATATAATTGAAAGGTAATATATGTCTATGTGCAGGGGAAATAAATATTTTGTGACTTTAGAACTATGAGATGGGAGTAGTGATGGGTCAAGCTGGTAGTGCTAGTGGGTAGTGGAGGGGTGTCGCAATACTTTCGGCAATATATTGTATAGATATACCATTTTTTCCAGTCCGCATTATTTACGTGTTATTTTTTAGATTTGGCAGAAGACAGGAAGAAGGCAGCATCTGCCCCGGCGGGCACCAGTGCCCCAGTGGAGGAGGAGGATGAGCCACGGGCAACCACCAGCGCTGGTATATACTGTTTAATTTTGCAACCACTTTTGGTCAAAAATAAATCAGTTTTGTTGTTTACAGTATTTTTTATTTCTTTAACCCCTTAAGGACGGGAGTAATTTTACAACTTCGGCGCTGTTTCGGAAGTAGAAGTTTGCTGAGCTCATTTTGACCATTTTTAAGTCACGTATTCTTATACCACCCAGACAAATTATATATCGTTCTTTCCGTCAGACTCGGCAGATTAATAATATATCATTATTCTATGTATATGTCATGCCCTGCCAAAATGCTATAACAAAAAATGTAAAAAAATGTGAATTTTCAATAAAATTTCAATCTTCCACAGTGTGTAAAGTGTTTTTTTTTTTTTTTAAATTTTATTATCCGAGGCTCTGCGGTCATATTCTATTGGGTAGATCTGTTAAAAAAATTAGAACGGGGAACCCATTTTTTTTTTTGGGGAGAAATTGCGTGATTTTAGCTAAACCCCCAAAAAAAAAAAAAATCATTAGTGAAACATCATTGTTCACATTATAATTGAAATGTGAACAATAGTGCTGCATTAAAAAAAACATTTTTTTTTTTATTATTATATTTATTATTTTTTTATTATTTAATTTATTATTTTTTTATTATTTTTATTTTTACTTTTTTTTACACTTATATTTTACTTTTACCATGGTCATGTTTGATATCATTGGAAAGGCCATGCTCTGGCCTTTCCAGCAATATCATACATGACCCCTTATCTGCCACCGATCAGGAGATAAAGGGGTTCAAAGAACCCCCCTATCTCCTGCAAGGGATTTCCATAGGAAATCCCTTTGCAGCTAGGGGGTTCCCGGTTAACTGACATCATCGCGCATGGCGCGATGAGTCAGTTGACCGGGGGGTGACCCAGAGATGGCGGCCCCCACCGGAAATAGGCCGCGATCGGGCACAAATTAGTGCCCGGTCGCGACCTGGCAACTAAGGGGTTAACCCCCCATACATCACTGGAAAGGTCAGGCTGTGACCCTTCCAGCGATGCTGGCCACAGCCACCGGGGACCAGGCGATCGGGAGATAGAGGGATCCAAAGGATCCCTCCCCTCCAGGCGCTTCCCCTGCTCCGGCGGGGGGGGGGGGGGACGACGCCTGAAACTGACGTCATCGCGCCACCGGCGCGATGACGTCACAGCGCCGGAGGAGGGATCACACTGATCTGACTCCGCGGGAGTCAGCAGCGTGGGAGCGACCGGAGGAGGTAAGTATTTAGCGAGGGGGGCTGTAAACGCCGAGGACGTACATTTACGTCCTGCGGCGTCAAAGCCCACCTAATGCAGGACGTAAATGTACGTCCTGCGGCGTTAAGGGGTTAATTTCTTATAGCACCGGATGAGATGCTGACGGTGGTGGTGGAGGAGGAGTCACTACCAGCACTGGTATATACTACTGTTATATTTTTTCAAGACTTTCAGTCAAAAATAGAAACCTGCTTTACTTACTGTATTGTCCTTCTTTCATTTATTGGATATATAGAAGGAGAAGCCAGACCGGACACATCATCCAGTGTCAGGATGATAAATCAGGAGGCGATCGGCGAGCTACGCCTGGCTGTTATCTCCATAGATACCATCCAGGAACTGCTCCAGGAATTGCGGGAGCATATAAGCAATGCCGCTGACATCCTGGAGCGGCAGTGAGACCAGCCTCCTCCCGAAATTGCGCAGCGCTTTACAATATAACATGACACTTACGTTTGGCTATGACGCGACGGATGTGCCTCAGCTGCTCCTGCTCGCGTGCTTTGAGGTCGGACCAGCGTTTTCGGAGCTTGTCCTCCGTCCGGTCCTTCCCGAACAGCTCCAGGATGGTGGTGCGTAGCTTGTCAAGGATACGATCCTTGCGGGTGTTATTCTTCCTGCCGTAAGGGCCCTTACGGCAGTCATAATCTTTGTAATCAAAGATGCGGACCAGCTCCAACATTTCCTCAAATGCCAGTAATTATCTCAAGTGAACCAAAATTCTGAACAAGATGTTCGCCTGGCTTACAATGGCGGCCATCTTCCAGTCTATTTCCACTACACTATGTTTGTTTGTGTTGTTTGTGCCCCTGTTGGGCAGTTTGCCATCCTTGGCATGTTCCCTTCCCTTCCCCATGTTGTAAATAACTTTTCTATTTTTTCTATATTTTCCTGTTTGTGTGCGTTGCTTTTCCTTACTAAATAAGTTAATATGTATTGCTTGGTTTCCACAGTTAAAAATATATGTACATAAATTTATTGACATTTCTATGGACCCTTTGTCATAAATTTGTCAACATATTTGTGGCCATGAATGTGACTGTGCACATTCTACACTTCTTGCCTGGCCAAAAAATGTCACACACTAACACAACCTTGTTGTACTGCCTTGAGATTTGATTACCGACGTGGCCTGGTTTTGTTAAGCTTAGGCGATGTCACAACAACATGGATTTTTGTCCACAGTCACATTCATTGTATAACCAAGAATTTATCAAAAAATATTGATGGCAGCACTGCGTGAAGTCTTCTCCGACACAACCCAAAGATCCTCAGTGTGGCTCAGGTCTAGTTTATTTGTCCCTGTTTGCAGCTTCACGCAACACCTCCTCCCAGCTATGAGCTCTCTCTCTCCCACCGCTGCCCGCCAACATGGTCACGTCTTTGCAGGAAGACAACAGCGTGGGGGAACGGCAGCTGCCGACAGTCCCAAGACCTCGTCACAATGATGTCAGTTCTGGAGTTAACCCCTAATTGCGACCAATGGTGGAGATAGGGGGTTCATTGGAACCCCCTATCTCCCGATCCGCGGCAGCTATCGGATGGCTAATGTTTGGTATCTTTGGATCGACCAGAGCATGGCCTTTCCAACAATTCCAAACATGAATGTTAAAAATTATAAAAAATTAAAGTATAAAAAAAAATAAACAGGTTTTTTTTGTTTATGCAGCAATATTGTTCCCATTTCAATTATAATGTGAACAATGATGCTGCACTAAGGATTTTTGTATGGGGTGCGTTTGTTAAAAATAGTGTAATTTTCACCCAAAAAAATATAACAAGTCCCCTTTTCAATTTTTTTTAACAAACGCAACTCATAAAATATAATCGCAAACACTCGCATGTTAAAATGTGAAAAAAATACTTTACACCTTGTAAAACAAACATTGAAAATTCTAATTTTATTGCATTTTTTGTTATAATATACAGACAGGACATGACGCATACATATGATAATGATATATTATGAATCATCTGCCGAGTCTGCCGGAAAGAACGATATATAACATGTCTGGGTCATATTATAAAATAAGGCTTCAAAAAAACGCGTTTAAACAAGAGAAGCGAAACTGTTAAAAATTAGCTCAGCAGCAGACCGCAGTGCCGCACACAGGCGTGAAGGGAAGCCGTGAAATGCCTCAGCAGCGAAAGGGTTAATTTTTTTTTTTTTCGTTTCAGATCATTTTGATCAACTATTTTTCCGTTTTAAAACCTTTTTGTTCTGGTTTTTATTTTTAAAGTCAGTCCATTCGGGTCAGTTTAGCGTTTTTTAAATCGTTTTGTTCATTTTTTTTTGTTCCTTGGCTTTCATACCATTTTTTAATGTGATTACATAAAGTTGTGAAATGTATATTCATAAGAAAAAAAGGATCTTTAATTAAAAAAAAACACGATAGAATCGCCAGAATTATCGTATCTACAGAATGAATTATCGGATCCGAAAAACAAACCAAAAATTATAAAAAAATATATAAATTATAAAAAAGTAAACCATAGCAGTTTACATCAAAACGAATAGAGTTAGACAGCTTTGAAACGAGGAGAACAGACGTTCCGAAAAAACGAAAATTTCCGAAATCACGAAAAGTCGATACAAAAACGAGCAAAGTGACACGAAAATACGAAAAATGCTCGATATTCCGAAAAAAAATGTACACGAAAAACGAGTCGAGCCGAACTGAATCGAAACAGAAATCGGCCGAAACGAGCCGAAAAGTTTAAACATCCGAACAAATCGAACTGAATCGAAAAAAATAAAAAAAAATAAAAATAAAATCGGTGCACAAGCCTAATTTTAAGTCTATGTTTTTCTGTTCAGGCCTCTGAAAGGGCAGTGCTGTAATAATTGGACCCCTAGTTATATATCAGCAAGCAGATTTTGAATTCACTTATCGCAGATGCCAATGAATGGTGAAACACATTTTTTTGGTGAGGTTTTTTTGAGAAAGTATTTTACCAGGAAGGATACATTGAGATTTCTCTCGTTTTCAAGTATGTCCTGGGTGGCGAGTATGTACCATTAGGTGTCTTGCCCAAGGACACTTACTGGAGAGGTGCTCTTGCTGGGATCGAACCCATGTCTCCACAGGCTCTCGTCACGCAGAGCAGGGATGTTACCTCTACTGCACCCAGCCAGCACTGTTATATATATTTATTTATTTATAAAGGATTTTACCAGGAAGGATACATTGAGATTGCTCTCGTTTTCAAGTATGTCCTGGGTTCAAGAACATTGAAGTGTTACAGTTACAGAAATACAAAGTAATACAATGCAAGATATTAAAAAACAACACAAATATACAGATTAACAGAAAAATATGTAGGAAATATAGTCACTAGGTTACATGTTTACAGGTGCATTCTGTATTGAGGTATGTTAGTAAGGAGCTTTTGAGTGACTTAAGACTGGGGGAAGATTTGATGGTGTCTGGGAGGTTATTCCATAATTGTGGTGCTCTGTAGGAAAATGAGGACCGAGCCACTGTCTTTTTGTATTGTGGTATAGCAAGTAAGGTGCTGGTCCTGGATCGGAGGTTATAGGATGAGGGAGCTGCTGGGGGAAGCAGTCTATTCAGGTAGGGTGGCAGCTTCCCAGAGATGCTCTTAAACACCAGGCTGGAAAGGTGAAGGGTGCGTCTGGATTCCAGCGATGGCCAGTTTAGCTCTTTTAACATGTCACAATGGTGGGTCATGTAGTTACATTGTAGCGCAAAGCGGCACAATGAGTTATACAATGTAGTAAGTTTATGAAGGTGTGTTTGCGGGGCGGCTGCATACACTACATCTCCGAAATCAATAGCCGGCATAAGCATTTGCTGTACAATCTGCTTTCTTACCGCAGGATTTGTTTCTGTACAGGGCACCTAGTTTGGGGTAAAGTTTAGATGAGAGTTTTTTGATGTGGGGGCCAAAGGATAGATTAGGGTCCAACCACATACCTAGATATTTGAGAGAAGTGACTGTGGTCAGCGTGCCATTTGATTTTGTCCCAACACATAGATGGGGATTTTGCAATTTGTGTAGTTTAGGTGCGGTTCCAAAGAGCATTTTTACAGTTTTGTCAGTATTTAAAAAAAGTTTGTTGTTTTTGATCCACTTTTCTACCTCTGTGAATTGTTCTTGCAGCACGGCCTCCAGCTGCGGGAGATTTGGTTTGCTGGTATAGATCACAGTGTCGTCTGCATACATATGTACAGTTGAGACTTTGCAGACATTGGGCAGATCATTTATGAATATTGTGAACAGCAGGGGGCCTAGTATTGAGCCTTGGGGTACACCGCAAGTGACTGGGAGCGGGAGGGAGGAGCTGCCAGAAATTGACACATATTGTGATCGGTCGGATACATATGATTGAAACCAGGTTAGCGTGCGATCACCAATGCCAGAGGTTTTAAGTTTTTCTAACAAGATGCCATGGTCTACCGTGTCAAAGGCCTTGGCAAAATAAAGGAAGATGGCTCCAGTTAGGTTTCCTTGTTCCATCCCAGCCTGGATATCATTGCAGACTTTTAGAAGGGCGGTTGTAGTTGAATGATTTGGACGAAAGCCTGATTGATCCGGGGTTAAGTGGTTCCAATATTGATAATAATCACGTAATTGTGTGTAGACACATTTTTCCAAGACTTTTGACATTACAGGGAGCAACGATATTGGACGGTAGTTGGATACCAAAGTACTGTCACCACTTTTATGGATAGGTACCACTCTCAGTCTTCCAGAGCTTGGGTATGTATCCAGTCGCCAGTGACTCATTTATTAGGGTTGCAACAGGATTTGCAATTGCAGGCGCACTGATTTTCAGCAGCATTGCTGGTATTTGATCAGGTCCAGACTGGTATTTCATTTTTTGCTTACTGAGAAGTTTAGTAACGACACTGACAGGCACTGGTCTAAAACTGAATTCCTGTCTGATACAGGGACTTTGCACAGTTGGGGGGGCCTGACCTGCATGAGGCCTCTCTGATTGCATGTAATTTCCTAGCTTGGCAATCAAAGTGGTGGCACATCCAACAAAATAATCATTAAAGGCATTTGCTACATCTAGGGGTGTTCCAGGGTTTGGTTGTTTACTTTGACAGCAGCTGGCTGGGAGTGGACTGGGGGTGCTTGTATGTTACTTATGGTTCTCCAAAAGTTTCTAGGGTTTGATATGTTATTGTTTAGATTTTCATTGAAGTAATGGGCTTTGGCCATTTTTGTTTGTTTTGTGCATTCATTCCGGCATTTTCGGTATTCGTAGTGATCGTTCATGGAACCAGTACTCTTGAAATTTGACCACCGTGAATCTCTAAGCTGGTACATTAGTGTAAGATCAGCTGTAACCCAGGGGAGATGAGTCCCTTTTACTCGCACTTTATGCAGCGGGGCATGGGAATTCCAGACTTGCAGGAGCTCAGACTGAAAGTATTCAACTGCACAGTCTAGGTCTGGGATTAGGTTTAGCCTGTACCAGGGGAGCTGTTTGAGATCACTTAGGAAGGATTCAAGAATACATTTCTTGAAAGACCTGGTGGTTATTACCTTTGGGGAGATTTCAAGGCCTTAATTTTGCGCACGCAGTACACTAGACAATGGTCACTAAAGCTATTAGCAAGAACGCCTGCATCCTGTATTATATCAGGAGATGAGGAGAGAATCCAGTCCAACAAGGTATGGTTAGGGCTTTTCATATTAATGCAGGTGGGGGAGGAGATTAATTGAGTTAGCTGCAAAGTTTTAAACAGCGAGCAGTGTTTATTGTTTTTAGGATTTAGCCAATCTGTATTAAAATCGTCGAGGACCAGCAGTTCACTTTTTTGGTTTGGGCAAGTAGCTTATTAAGGATTTGAGATATGTCAGAGAGGGAGTGCACTGGAGAGCTCGGTGGACGATAGAACCCAGCAACAATGATTGATTTACTGAATGGGATCTCAATTATACCAGAGAGGAAATCAAAGGTGACAGGAGAGGTAGAAGTCTGTAAGGGGGTGAACTTTATGGACTCCTCAACATAAATAACAATTCCCCCTCCTCTCTTTGCTCTGTCTTTTCTATAACATGAATACCCCTGTATTGATATGGCAGAGTCTGGTACTTTTGGGGTTAACCATGACTCTGTGAGCACAATGATTATAACAATGTAATCTATGTAGTCTTACTATGTATACATACGTTTTAGTCACAACATAGTTTATTTTTAAATCAAAAAAAGTAAATTTTCAAAGACTAAACTATTTGTCAACAAAATGAACAATGATGCAGTGAGTTATACGACAGATGACCTGATCTCCACTCCTGAGGTATTCTCCGTCTTCCTATGGTGTATGCGAAATGAAAAACTAGGCGTATACCATGACAAGATAAAGTTGCTAGTAGAAACACTGATAGCCGTAAACCTCTACGACCAGATTAGAAATTGAATACCTAGTGCTAAATAGCCACACACACACATGGAGGGTGACAAATTATTCCTGTACTATAAATATGGATAACGGGATGCGGGATCTTGACAAAGCCAGGTAGCGCAAAACGCTTTGAGTGGTATGTGACCAGCATGGCTGTATGGTTACATAGAAACATAGAAAAATGTCGGCAGATAAGAACCTTTCGGCCCATCTAGTCTGCCCAATTACATGGATACTTTACCTGAAAGGATAGCCTTAAGCCTATCCCATGCTTGCTTAAATTCAATTATTTGGCCTCTACCACTTCTACTGGAAGACTGTTCCATGTATCCACCACCCGCTCAGTAAAATAATGCTTCCTGATGTTACTTTTAAACCTTTGCCCCTCTAATCTAAGACTATGTCCTCTTGTTTTGCTATTTTGTTTCCTTTTAAATATACTCCCTTCCTCTACCTTGTGGATTCCCTTTACGTATTTAAAGGTTTCTATCATATCTCCTCTGTCTCGTCTTTTTTCCAAGCTGTACATGTTAAGATCATTAAGCCTTTCTTGGTAACTTTTCTCCTTCAAGGCGTACACCATTTTAGTAGCCCTTCTCTGAACTCTCTCCAAGATGTCTATATCCTTCTGGAGATACGGTCTCCAGTACTGCACACAGTACTCCAAGTGAGGTCTCACCAGTGCTCTGTACATGGCATGAGCACTCCCTTTTCTACTGCTAATACCTCTCCCTACACAACCAAGCATTCTGCTAGCATTTCCTGCTGCCTCTATTACATTGACTACTTACCTTTAAGATCCCTGAAATAATAACCCCTAAATCCCTTTCCTCAGATGTTTGAGGTTAGGACTGATTCAAATATTTCTATATTCAGCCCTTGGGTTTTTACGTCCCAAGGTGCATTATTCTTGCACTTATCCACATTAAAACTCAATTGCCACGGGGGGGCGTGTCCGGCGGCTAACCAAGATGGCCGCGTGATCCCGGAGCTCCGCACTCATCCCAGCTTACTTTAGCAACTCTGCAAACCAGCCCGCTCGACCTGGCTCTGAGTGATCCCCTCGGGTCCCGGACTACACCAGGTATCTGGAGATGCCCTCAAAAACAAAAAAATCTTTACCTCCGGCCCGTCTTCACCCCTTATTTGGCGATCGCACGCCAGGCCCTGAACCTGCTGCCTCACCTAAGATGGCGGCCGCCACCTCGTGTTCTCCTGACAGCGGCCCGGCCACGAGAGGGGACATAGAACGCTTACTCTCTGCGTTCCGCGCTGACATAAAGGGGGATATACAGGAGGGTCTGGTAGCAGTGAGAGCCGAAATCGATGCGGTGGGGGCCCGAACGGACGCTCTAGAGAGGGCAAACGATACCTCAGTAAAAATATATAATGATATGGCTCAGCATCTGGAGACTCTAACGGAGGAAGTTCGCCAACTACAGAGGGCACAAGAAGACCAGGATAACAGGTCCCGGCGGAACAATGTACGCCTCAGAGGTGTTCCAGAAGATGTTACGGACCTACAGGACTTTATGCACAGGTACCTGCTCAGTCTCTTACCCGATACCCCCCGGAACACTGTTTATTCGACAGGGTACATAGAGCTTTAAGACCCAAACCGCGACCTGGTGACCGGCCTAGAGATATTATCGCAAGATTCCACTATTATGGGATAAAAGATGCGGTGGTCGCAGCCGCTAGAACGCAAACGCCATCCATTGATAACGTTATGCCGAAGCTGTTTATTGACCTCTCTCCTACTACTCTACAAAATCGCCGCTCCTTTAAACCTATCACGGACCAACTGATTGCACATAACATCAGATATCGCTGGGGGTTCCCGTTCAAACTTGTGGTATCCCATCACGGATCTACACACGTACTGGAAGATCTGCAGAGAGCTGACCGCTTCCTTCACGCTCTGGGCCTAGCAGAGGTGAGACCCTCCCCGCCACGAGAGAGGCCCTTCACGCCGCAGAGGATGGAGACTGAATGGTCTCAGACCTCACTAAACAACCGTCGACCACGACATTCTCCGACTCCTCCACCATGACCGACGGCTCCTCACTCCGCCATGTGAGGCCTACACGAGATTGCAGAGCCTCTGTCGGTATTGTAGCACACTTTGAATACGAAATTCATCTGAGTTTTTACACTACGACCTCAATGGGATGATGAGCTCCCGATTGGATCCAACCGAGATCAGAATATTGCCATAGGTGACACCACCTGGTGGATGTCGCCGACCACCCCTCCGCCCAGGGCTCTGGGCGCCCTTCTCGGATTTTTCCCTGAAGAGGATAATTACGGGGTCTGGATGATACCCGAGACTGTCTCCCTACTGGATGGGATCTTTGTTGGATTGTTTTTTTGTACAATCCGAGTTCGACTGTATGAAGGTTCCTCCTTCCTACGATTTCTTTTTCATTGTCTGTTTTTTTTTCTCTCTTTTTGCGAACAGTTTTACCATTTGGTTCCTTTTTCTCATTTTTTCTTTTTCTCCCTATTTTTTTTTGATCAAGGTCTCGAAAGGTCAGGTAAAATGTGGTCATTTGTTAATGTACGTGTATTGGTGTACCGCCCAGGTGCTCTAGGTTTTCAAATGCCATTTTCTCCAGGTAAACTGTGGTCATCTATTGATGTATGTGCATTGGCATGCCGCTTAGGTGTCCTAGGTTTTCAATTCCCACCTTCCCCTGACTTCACTCTATTGCCCTGTTTAATTGTGACAGAGATTGTAGCTCCTAGCTGCTCCCCCTATATTTGTCTCTTCAATGCCGTTACATGTAATTTCACATAACGTAAAAGGGTTTAATAACCCAATGAAACGACGTAAAGCAATGCGATCATACGTTTCGTTGGGAGCGGATATTCTCCTCCTCCAGGAAACGCATTTCGCTCAGGGTAAATCCCCTAAATTTTTTGATAAACGATTCCCGCTGCATTTCCATGCCTGCGCAACTACGAAACACCGGGGAACCTCCATTTTTTTCCGTTCCCGCGTTAATTTTGTCCTCCGTAGAAAAGTATTAGATAAGGAGGGACGGTTCCTGTTTTTACAGGGCTCTATTGACAATAGACCGATAACACTCCTCAACGTCTATGCTCCCAACACCAGAGACCCAGCTTTTTATGACCGGCTCCTAACTCTGCTAGAACCCTTCCCTGGGGGGAGGTGATCATCGGGGGAGACTTTAACTCCATCCTCGACCGGGTCTTAGACAGATCTACCACCCCTACTCAGCCTGATTCTCACCCTAACCGCCCTCTTCTTAAAAATTTTCTGCAACAAACTCAAATAGTAGATGCTTGGCGCCTCCTGCACCCCACGACAAGAGATTACACATTTTACTCCCATCCGAACATAACATATACGAGAATTGATTTTGTTTTTGTTCCCCAGCGGGCGGTGAGGGATGTGCTATCTGCCAAGATCCATGAGATAACATGGTCGGATCACGCTCCTCTAAGTGTGGTCTTGGCGGATGGCCCCAGGAGCTCCCCTCGCCCTCCCTGGCGCCTACCAGACGCCCTGTTGTCGAGACCGGAAGTCGTAACGGAACTGGACCTAGCATTAACAAACTTTGTTCTAGATAACAACCCCGATCATTATCACCCAGACCTGTTGTGGACCACTCATAAGGCGGTCCTACGAGGCCGACTAATAGGCCTACAAGCGGCCCACTATAAGAAACTACACACCCAAACGACAGACCTGACCAATACCCTCGCCGCTTTAGAGAGATTACATAAAACTCAACCTGACCCTCTGATCTGGAATAGAATAGTGACTACCAGGGGGGAACTAAATTCACTACAAACGGAGAGGGCACTAGGTGACCTCCGTAGGGTCGGACAGCTATTTTTTGAGAAGGGAAACAAACCAGACGCCATGCTAGCCCGCAAACTGCGCGCCCTGCGTAAGCGTAACTCTATAGCGACAATCCAGAGATCAGAGAATCCCCCGGCAGTAACTCCGTCAGAAATAGCAGAGGAATTTGCGCGCTATTACACTAAGCTATATGACGGTACGACAGCCCCATCTGATAACCAGAAACTACAAAAGATCCGTTCCTTTTTAGAACAACTGCCTCTACGTACGTTGTCCCGCCCGCAGGCGAACGAGCTGGCGTCCCCAATCACTACTGAGGAGCTCCTCCCAGTACTGAAAGATCTCCGAATAGCTAAAGCCCCAGGCCCGGACGGGTTTAGCCCCCTATACTATAAGAAATTCCGAACTCAATTGGCCCCACTCTTAACTAATATGTATAACGGCTTCTTAGAAGGCAAAACCCCTCCCACAGAACTGCTGGCCGCCTCCATAGTGGTGATTCCCAAGGAAGGGAAAGATCCTTCTGCTTGTGCCAGCTACCGCCCGATATCACTACTGAATGTAGACATGAAAATATATGCAAAGGTCTTAGCTACGCGCTTGAGCCGCCACCTGCCTTCACTAGTGCACCCTGACCAGGTCGGTTTTATCCCGTCTCGCGGTGCCCCAGATAATATACGCCGCACGGTGAACCTCCTCTCTATAGCGCACGCTACCAAACAGCCATCCTTATTGCTTTCCCTTGACGCCGAGAAGGCTTTCGATAGAGTGGACTGGACATATTTATGGGAGGTCTTGAGGAGATTCGGGGTTGGGGAGGGGATGATAAGGGGTATTCGCGCACTTTACACTTCCCCATCGGCCTCGGTCATGACTATGGGAGGGAGATCAAGACCATTTAACATTTTAAATGGTACGCGGCAGGGCTGCCCCCTGTCCCCACTCCTGTTCGCCTTATGCCTGGAACCCCTAGCGGAACAAATAAGGGGCCACCCGGATATTTCGGGAATAGCAGTGGGCAACAAAAACTATAAACTGAGTTTGTTTGCAGACGATATCTTACTCACGATAACCCGACCTCTTGTTTCATTACCGAACCTATATGGCTGCCTCTCCTCCTTTGGTGCCCTCTCTGGCTACAAAATTAATATTACTAAATCCGAAGCATTAAATATTTCTTTGCCTCCGGAGGTTGTAACACACTTACGGGAATCCTTCACCTTTCGTTGGTGTCCCCATCGCCTCCAATACCTGGGGATATACCTCACTGCTCAAGTGCCACAGCTTTACACCTCTAACTATCCTGACATGATTAAGCACATCAAATCTCTACTGCGGCAATGGTCCTCCTACTCCATCTCCTGGATGGGCCGTATTTATGCCCTTAAAATGACAGCACTCCCGAAACTTCTGTACCTTTTCCGCACGTTACCGATCCCTATACCGCCGACGGTATTGCCTGACCTTCAGTCTTTTACCGCTATATATGGCAGGGGAAGAAACCGAGAGTTTCCAGACTGATACTACGCCGCCCTAAGATACATGGAGGCCTCGCAGCCCCTGACTTAGACCTATACTATAAATCGGCACAGCTGACGCAAATACTCCAATGGTCCTCTAGAAGGGGTGGGGTCTGTTGGGTTGACATCGAGAATGACCATGTTGCCCCCTCATGCTTATCACAGATTCCCTGGAGACAGATCTCCGCGGCGGAAAGGGGTCGCTTGTTGCCTACCACTACTCATTCATTAGATATATGGTCTAGGGTCAAATACTGTATGTCCCTCACCACCACTACTTCTGGTCTGTTGCCACTGCGGGATAACCCGCTCTTCCCCCCATGGACTGGGGAGGAGGGCCGGGCTTTTGCCTGGTGGCTCGGGAAAGGCTTTACGACACTAGGAGCAGTGCTACTGCAGGGGAAGTTTCCCCGGTGGGAATACTTTAGAGAGTCACACGATATCCCTTTACGAGAGTTTCATCGATATTCCCAATTACGACATTTTGTAAGTAGTCGCCTAAATATAGGCACGCCGGTAGAGACTACATTTGAACGCTTAGTAATGAGAAGCTCAAGCACTGCAGGAGCGATATCCCAAATATATAGTCTTCTCCTCCGCCCGTCTCTCGAACGCCCGTGCTCGTACCAGCTCCTATGGGAAACAGATCTGTGTCGCCAATTGACCAGTGAGGAGTGGGTGGCAATAAAGGAGTCCTCGATGGGAATAACGACATGTACTCTGATAAAGGAAAATTGCTATAAACTTCTCTCCAGGTGGTACCTGGATCCGGTCCGCTTACAGAAAATCTACCCCACGCTAACTGGCTTGTGCACAAGGGGTTGTGGCAAGCGAGGAACGTTTTATCATATGTGGTGGGAGTGCGGGTTGGTAATAGTACTGTGGTCCACAGTTTTCGCTATGATCTCCAGAGCTCTGGATCTACCAGTACCCCCTGATCCCGCTTTGGCCCTACTTAACAGCCCGTCCAGACGCCACGGTCTGTCTCGCCCCTCCCTTCGACTAGCCCATCGTATCTGTACAGCTACTCGCATATGTATAGCCCGCTCCTGGAAGCGGGAACTTCCCTCCTTACCGGAGATAGTGGCGAAGGTGTGGTACATATATAAAATGGAACGTCTAACTGCTCAACTACACGATACGCTTCAACAATGCACAAAGATATGGGAACCTTGGCTATCGACGCAGACCATCTAGTAGTTGGATATAGAACTGTTGGACCTAGAGACCTTGATCTACAAACACAGGGAATTTTTTCCCCCCTCTTCTTTTTTTTTTTTTTCTCTCTCTTTTCTCCCTGTATATTATTTATGTAGTTAAATTGTAAGTTTTATGCAATTGATACGTATGCCCTTTCGAGGCATCATTATGTCTCAGGGAAAGAAAGCAGGTTCAGTCTCTATCTGTTATTGGTTTCCTCTTGTTGCTGCCTCCCTGAGATTATGTATCGCTCTATGGGCTTCCATGAGCGCCTTGCTGCTGTATTACTAAAAAACCAATAAAAATCGTGTTTATAAAAAAAAAAAAAAAAACTCAATTGCCACAACTCCGACCATTTTTTTAGCTTACCTAAATCATTTGTCATTTGGCTGATCCCTCCAGGAACGTCAACCCTGTTGCAAATCTTTGTGTCATCAGCAAAAAGACATACTTTTCCATTAATACCTTCTGCAATATCACTAATAAAAATATTAAAGAGAATGGGTCCAAGTACTGACCCCTGAGGTACCCCACTGGTAACAAGACCTTGCGCCGAACAAACTCCATTTACCACAACCCTCTGTTGTCTGTCACTCAGCCACTGCCTAATCCATTCAACAATATTGGAATCCAAGCTCAAAGATTGCAATTTATTGATAAGCCTTCTATGCGGAACAGTATCAAAAGCCTTACTGAAATCTAAATAAGCAATGTCTACTGCACCACCTGTGTCTATTATTTTTGTTACCCAATCAAAAAAATCAATAAGATTAGTTTGGCATGATCTCCCTGAGGTAAACCCATGTTGTTTCTGATCCTGTAATCTATGTGTTTTTAGATGTTCAACAATCCTTTCCTTTAACATGGTTTCCATTAATTTCCCTACTACTGACGTAAGACTAACTGGCCTATAGTTCCCCGATTCCTCCCTACTACCCTTCTTGTAAATAGGCACAACATTTGCTAATTTCCAGTCTTCTGGGACGACTCCTGTTAACAAGGATTGGTTAAATAAATCTGTTAACGGTTTTGCTATTACATCACTGAGCTCTTTTAATAATTTAGGGTGGATCCCATCAGGCCCCATTGACTTATTTGTCTTTACTTTAGACAGCTGCTTTAGAACCTCCTCCTCTGTAAACTCATATGTAAATGTCTCTTTAGTGTTCTCTCCTAACTGAGGTCCCTTTCCTTCCTTTTCTTCTGCAAAGACTGAACAAAAATATTTATTGAGGCAGTCAGCGAGACTTTTATCCTCTTCTACATACCTTCCTTCCTTTGTTTTTAATCTAACTAATCCTTGTTTTACTTTTCTTTTCTCGTTTATGTATCTAAAAAATGTTTTGTCCCCCTTTTTTACTGACTGAGCTATTTTCTCTTCTGCGTGTGCTTTGGAAGCTCTTATAAATTGCTTTGCTTCTTTCTGCCTAATCTTATAGGTTTGCCTATCTTCTTCACGCTGAGTTTTTTTATAATTATTGAATGCTATCTTCTTGTTCTTCACTATTTTGGCCACTTCTGCAGAGTACCACAGTGGTTTCTTCCCTTTTTTGTTTTTGCTAACAAGCCGAATGCAATTTCCTGTGGCCTTCAATAATGCTTCCTTTAAATAATCCCATTTCTCTGGACTCCCTTTAAATTCCTCCAGTCTGATAATGACTCCTTCACACAAAATCTCATTTTAGAAAAATCTGTTTTTTTAAAGTCTAAAACTTTTGTTTTTGTGTGGTGCGGCTCCATCCCTGTTCTTATATTAAACCATACTGACTGGTGATCACTAGATCCCAAATTTTCACCTACAACAACGTCCGATACCAAACCTCCATTTGTGAGTATTAAATCCAATATGGCCTCTTTACAGGTCGGCTCCTCAACTACTTGTGTTAGAGATAATCCCAGTAAGGAGTTTAGAATATTTGTACTCCTGGTGCACCCAGCTGTTTTGGTTTTCCAGTTCACATCAGGAAGATTAAAGTCCCCCATGATAATAACTTCCCCCTTCATTGCCATTTTGGCTATTTCCTCAACCAGCAGATTATCTAGCTCTTCTACTTGTCCAGGGGGTCTATAGATCACACCTACACGAGCTACTGTATGATTGCCAAATGTTAGTGTAACCCAAACTGACTCTATGTTCACCTCGCTCACTTTTATTTGGTTCGTTTTTATGTTGTTTTTTCACATACAGGGCCACTCCTCCTCCTTTCCTACCTTCTCTGTCTTTTCTATATAAAGAGTACCCCGGTATTGTTATGTCCCAGTTATTTTTCTCACTGAACCATGTCTCAGTAACCGCAACTAAATCTACTTTTTCAGCTGCCATCATTGCCTCCAGTTCATTGATTTTATTGACTAAACTGCGAGCGTTTATAGACACGATTCTGAGCTTGTCATTTTTTACCTCGCATGTTGCTTGCACCCTCCGATTTAGTTTTGGGGGACAATCGGGCAGATTGTTTACCCTTTTGTCCCCCCCTCCTAGTTTAAATATTTCTTTGTGAAACCTTTGAACTTCTCACTGAGAACATATGTTCCCCTATGAGTAAGATGCAAACCATCTTTTTTATACAGTTCCTTTCTGCTCCAATTAGAGCCATCATGGGACACAAAGCCAAATCCTTGCTCCCGACACCATTCCCGAAGCCACAAATTGAATTCCTTATTGCGCATCTTTCTATCTTGAATGTTATGCACAGGCAAAACTTCAGAGAATGACACAGTGGACGCAATCTGCTGTATTTCACCTCCAAGAACACAAAAATCTTCCTTAATCTCAGAAACCTCATTGCTAGCCAAGTCATTTGTCCCTAGATGGACTAGAACATCTACTTCCCCTTGCTGCTTTGCTCCTTTGACAATATTGAGAATATGTCTCCTGTCTCTACGAGCAGTAGCCTCAGGAAGACATCTCACCAAACCACTACTCTCCAGCTCAACACCTCTTATGATAGAATCACCCAGCAACAATTGCCTTCTATCAAGTCCCACCTTTTCATTTTTGTCCTTGGTTGCAGTGCTGCATACCTTAGGCATAGTGGATGGTGGTTCTTCAACTATGGTGTCTGAGCCTGCATCCGTCTTACCACTACACTCTGAAAGTGTCTCAAAAGAATTAAGAAGAGCCACAGATTGTGGGACATGCTTTCTATCCACAACGCTAAGTCTACCAGATCCTACAGTAGTCCATCTGCCGCTCCTAGGAGGCCTCTGTGGCAGTGGCTTTGTAACAGTCATAGCCTGAGTTTGTCTAACAGATAATTTACAAATCTCAGACTTCAAACAGGCAATTTCCTGCTGCAATAAAGAGAACTGCCTACATATCAGGCACACTCCAAACCTCCAAAAATTGGATCTAAAAACAAACGCATGACAGCTCTTACACTGGACCAAGCCTGCCATTATAAAAGAATGGATTTAAACCAGCAAATCTTACCTTTTTGTGGGTTTTCTACCTCCTGTCAAACCTCCGACTACCTCCAGAGTATCTCCAGAAGATCTCCTGTAAGTTCACTTTGAAGACTTCACTTAGAAGGCTTTTTTTTGTTTTTGGTTTTTGTGTTTATGGTCTGTGGTCTAGAGGATCAATGCTAGTATACAATGGTACTCGTAGGCAGCATTGAACTCCTGAGGTATGGGGGGGGGGGTGTAGGTTATTTACATATATGCATCCAAACGATCATAGTACTGCAGTTATGGGATCTTTGTCAACTTTTTAGTATAGCGGTTGTCTCATTTGTCTGTCTGGTTGTGCCTTGGGCAGGTCTGCAGTGTGGACTTCTTTAGGATAGTTGAAATGTGGAATTATTTATGACATCTGGAAGTGGACCTGTTCATGATTCCGTCAACAATGAACTTTGGGACTTTTGGTTATTGTCGTTACCTCTGCGTTATGAGTTTTTATTAGACACTTTAGGCGTACGATTGTATGTTATGATTGGCCATATACAATATGACTGACAGCACTGAAGAAGAGAGAAGACAATGTATAATAGAATTCTGATTCTCAGCCTCGCATCTGTGATCAAGTTCTATTATCTATAGCTGTTATCGTGAAACTGGTGAGACTGTGACGATTCGTAAGTGTTAAGTCCATACGGAATACAAAAGCGCGATGACTCCATATGTCATGATCTGTTTTTCCTACCATCTCCACTACGATCCAAATGCTGATTGCCGCCCAGGAGAGGGTAGAACGCCACCCATTTCAAGGTGTCACACGCAAGTCACCCTAGAGCCAGGTTCAAGGGCTCCTGTCCAGATGAGCACATTTATTATATCACTTGCTGGACATATTTTAAGACACAATATCTTGCCCTATGATATTTCTTCTGTCTTTTTACACCTGTGGAGGAATCCCTTAGAGCAGCGGTTCCCAACCCTGGTCCCTCAAGTAGCTCAAACAGGCCAGGTTTGCCAAATATCAAGCACAGTACAGGTGATATCATTTGCTGTTGTATTCAGTCTGCATTTCCCCAAGGGAATCCTTAAAATCTGGCCTGTTAGGGGTACTTGAGGACAGGAGTTGGAAACCACTGCCTACGAGGACCGTGTAGTGGATGGTGTCATTCTGAAAATTGGCATGACACACACTATACAATGCCAATTTCGCATAGGCTTTGGAAGACGTGAGTTTCCATTTGCACACAGTCCATATTCTCTAGTATATATTACACTATTCTTTTTTTTGTCCCTTTTGAGGTACGCATTAACTAGGATTCACCGCATAAGATGCATAAGAATTTATTGATTTGATACACTATCATGTGTCCATCACATGCTTTAGTAGACATCACTATATATACACTTTTTATTTTGCTTGAGGAAATTATTTGTTGATTGTATATGCTATGTAACCAGCTATAAATCGCAATGTATTGATAACCTCAGTATAACCAGGATTGTGTATTCTCAGAGTTCATCATTTCATTCACATTGATAGTCACGGTTATTCAGAGAAAGGTGAAACTCCAGAGAATGACTGGAGAAGTGAAAATTCTAGGTCAAAATATCCAAACCAGATATATGCTGCCATTTATCTCACTTTCCAAATTGGCTATTTGGTCTAGATTGTGCTTTTCTCCTGCCAGTTCTAGTTTTCACCTCTCTCTTAATAACCTTGAGTGTTTTTACACGTGTGTACACTCACATGGTGGCACAGTTTATGCTTTATAGTCTCATTCAATTTGTGCATTGGAATTTTAAAAAAAATCGATTATATAACATGAATTATACGTTATTCTAAGTGTGTAAACTGCGTACTGGAGGTTGTTGCTTACCACCAGTCTTCTGTGTTTCCATATACTGTATGTCAATGAGGGTTAGACCCTTTCTGTGCTGCATGATTTTCTGGACCTTTTTGGACTATTTTTTGGTCGTGTTAAATCCCACTGGCAGTATCCACTGTGGAGCCCACAGGACTCCAGTGTGTATTTCTGTTGGATCACAGTATCATGAAGATCCAACAAAGAAAAACAAATTTCACGTGCTTCCTTTAGAAGAACGTTTAATGTGTGGGGCAATATTGCGTCACATGGAGTATTCTAAAACTAGCACCACTAGCTTTGCATAATCAAGGAAAACAATTGAGCGAGTTGACATTGAACAGTATGCTAGATTACAGCGCCTCTCTAAATGCTTACTACTCAGCCAGGGGCTGTCATGAGTCAGTTAACAAGGGTAATTATTAAGCCTCCGTATACTTTAAGTGTTCTTGACAAATGTAAATGAATTACAGTCTTGCAGTATGGCCACTGACTTTATACGGAATTTAAGAAAAAAGTTACTAGACTGCATGGTGAAAACATTCAGTTTGCTCAAATTGTTTCATAACAAAAAAAAAAAAAAATTCTCCGCTGATTTAGCAGGAAAAACGTTCTTGCCACAATTCAGTTCATCCAAAAAACGTAAGAGGTTGTTCACTAAACATCAAACTTGCCACTGAATTGCACCGAACGGTTAATTTCATTGTTGCAATTTCGGAGCAATTAGTCTATTCACTAAGCTGCCAATTTGCCAAATAAAAGCAAATTGATGGCAAAAGGCGGTGCAGTCCAGGGGTAGCGAAATCATCCCATAGAAAGCTGTACTACACAGAAGTGTCGCTGAAATTACCTGATTTTCGGTGTTTCCGTTCGACGGGTTTAAACAGGCGAATCCCATAGGTTTCAATGTAAAAACATTTTTTCTTTAGAAAAAGCCTTTTTATGATCTACATTTTCAGCAAAAAGCCATTTTTTAGAACACCTTTTGAAGAAATTTGTTTCCCAATTTTTTTTTAAAAAAAAGCTTTTTTATTCTGTAAGACTTTTTTATTCTTTTTTTAACCCCTTAAGGACCTCTGACGTACCCTGTACGTCCTGTACTCGGGTCTCCCTTAGACCCGCGGACGTACAGGGTACGTCAGCGACGCCAAATCCCCCTCCCGCCCGATACTCACCTCCCTCGTCGGATCCCACGGCGATCTGGCAGGGAGGAAGCCTGCCCATGTGATTTACATGGGCAGGCGAGGCTGAGGACGTCGCCACGCTGCGTGGTGACGTCATCAGAAGGTGCCCCCATGTGTTTCAATGGAGGGGAGGGGGGGCTCTTTCGGAGCCCTCTATCTCCCCAACCATTGAAGCTAGGGAGATGCCGTTTGCACCGCTGGAGAGGGGAGAGCCTCCCCTTTCCAGCGGTGTATGGCATTAACAGTTTCGCCGCCGGATCGCTTTTCGGCGCCAATTGGCACCAAAACGCGATTCAAACCTGGAGGGGGCTGACATCTTGGATGTCAGCCAAGCCTCCAGGTCCCCCCCCACCCACTGACAACCTCACCATATGTGTGAGGATGTCAGTGGGCCAGTTAACCCTCTAGCTGCCATGTAGAGATAAGGGGATCCTAAGGATCCCTTTATCTCCCGATCCATGGCAGCTGGATGGTCATATTTGCCATCATTTAAAAGGCCTGATTATGGCCTTTCAAATGATACCAAACATGACCAGGTTTGGTTTTAAAAAAAAATTAAATAAAAAAAAAAATAAAAAAATTAAATAAAATAAAAAATGTTTTTTTTTTAAAAGTTTTTTTTGTCTGGGGGGAGTTTAATTAAATAGGACCTAGGCTGTCATCTAAAAATAATTAGCACAAAATGGTCAGAATGAGCGCAGCGCACATAGGTGAACTGTCTCAGCAGTGAAGGGGTTAAAAAGCAAACGCATGTTAAAATTGGGTATTTCTAGTCTCGGGACAAAATTTTGAACCTATTTAGCCGGGGTCTTTTTGGCTGGTTGTAGATTTTGGGGATTAAATTACGAAAAAGTGTGTTTTTACCATTTTGTTCCTCATATTTCATATTTTTTTTATAGTAAATTATTCGATATGATGGAAATAATGGTATTTCTAGAAAGTCCATTTAATGGCGGGAAAAAGGGTGTATAATATGTGTGGGTCGAATAAACGAGTAAGAGGAAAAATTGTCCTAAACACTAACAGCGCAGAAACGTAAAAACAGCAGCGGTCACTAAAAGACGGATTTGTGTAAAACCGCCCGGTCACTAAGGGGTTAAAGGACATTTATTAGACACGTTTTAAAACATTTTTGTTGGTTTAAACTAAGGAGAATAGGAGAGTTTTTTTTTTTTTCTCTGGTGGAATTTGACAAGGCTACTCCGGCAATATTCTTATATATATATAGCGCCAACATATTCCGCAGTGCTGAACAACGGACACCAAATAGTCAGGGTTACAATACAAGGAGAGTGAACAACGTTTGACAATCCAACACAGAAGGA
Source organism: Leptobrachium leishanense (assembly GCA_009667805.1). Taxonomy (NCBI): domain Eukaryota; kingdom Metazoa; phylum Chordata; class Amphibia; order Anura; family Megophryidae; genus Leptobrachium; species Leptobrachium leishanense. Next base: position 200,669,626 of record CM019065.1, on the reverse strand, counting down.
AACAACGGCCCTTTTCCCTTGGGAATTTACAATCTAGAAGGGTTGGAGGGTGAGAAACAGGAGGAGAGGACTGCAAGGTGAGAGTGATGGACTGGTTGGGGCAGTGAGGTGTATTAGTGAGTTGGGTGGTAGACTTCCCTAAATAAGAATGTCTCAGGGGAGTGTATGAAGGACAAGAAACTAGAGGAAAGTGACAGTACGAAGTAGAGCATTCCAGAGGATGGGGGCTGCACTTGAGAACTCCTACAATCCATCATGGGAAGAGGTAATGCAGGAAGAAGCTAGACGCAGGTCACTGTTTGACCTTAGGGAGCGGGCTGGGGTGTATTTGGCAACTAATTAGGACATTTAGTGGGGTGCTGCGTTAGAGAGCTTTGTAGATCAAGTTAAGGATTTTGAATTTAATTCTACAGAGGATGGGGAGCCAGTGAAGGGATTCGCAGAGAGGAGCTGCAGAAACCACATCGGGTGAGGTGGATGAGCCTGGCAGAGGCAATCAGAATGGATTGTAGGGGGGGGGGGGAGAGGAAGGCCAGCTTGAAGATTACTACAATAGTCAAGTCGAGAGATTACAAGGTTGTGGATGAGTTGCTTTTTGGTGTCAACAGCAAGAAATGGTCGAATTCTGGAAATATTTGGTAGCAGCAGGAAAGAGACTGGATGTGGGGAATGAAGGAAAGAGCAGAGTCAAGTGTAATTCCGAGACAAAGAACCTGGTTTGAAAGGGAGATAGTGATACCACCGACCATTATAATAAGTCTAGAAGTGGGGTGGCAACAGAGGAAGGTATTAGTAGGAGCTCTGTCTTCAAAATGTTAATCTTTAGGTGGAGAGAAGCCACCCAGGAGGAAATGCCAGATAAACAGTCGCTGATTTTGGAAAGGACAGGAGGAGAGAGATCAGCGGTGGAGAGGTAAATCTGAGTATCATCAGCATAGAGGTGGTAATTAAAGCCAAAGCTGTTGGTTTTATCCAGGTAGGGGGAGGCAGCAGTGTAGATGGAGAAAAGCAGAGTACCTAGACCAGAACCTTGGGGTACAGCAACTGATAAAAAGGTATTGAAGAGGAGCCGCCGACACCAAATGACAAAGAAGGACCTGTTGAAGAGATTGGAGTCAATCCAAGAGAGAGGAGTGTTACAGAGCCCGAGCGAGCTGAGAGTCTGTAGAAGGTGGGGGATGTCAACAGCATCAAAACAACCGAGAGTTCAAGCAAGATAATAGAATAGTGGCTGTGGTTTTTAGCAGTAAGTCATTGGTGACTTTGGTGAGTGCAGTTTCTGTTGAGTGTAGGGGACGAAAGCCTGATTGCAGAGGGGGGGGGGGACGTCGAGTAAGGAATTAGAGGACAGGAAGAGGGAGAGACGTTCTCTGACTTTTTCATGGGGCTTCAGAGACTTCATCTTCTGTGCACAATTGTGATCATTCACTAAATAGAAAATTTGCCAAAATTTTGTCTAAATGGAAATCGCCAAAGTGAAAAGCACGAGAATTTCACTGAAATTTTGGTGCTTTCTGAACAGCCCCTTCAGTTAGGATAAACCGAATTTATAGATAAAACTATATTTGCCTAGTGGCAAAGCTAAGCAGAACGTGGGGGGGGGGGTTAAAACATGAAGTGGCAGGCCAGCATACTAGCGAGCCACACACAAACAGGTTTGAGGATCATAGTGACCCCCCATCTGATATGCCACATGTGGGGTAATATCAACTATGGTGGAGCAGCCGTCAGCTACTTACTGCTACCTACCAAGCACCAGTGTCCACCCTCCATGTAACAGATCTGGAGCTTTTAAAAAGAATGTGAGGCTGAAAGACACATCTTCATTGGTTGATTTCATAGTGGAATGCTCCGTATTATTTAAAGTCATGAAATCTGAATTTTAATTAGACAGAAAATTATGTGCTTTGTATTAGCTGTGGCACCAGAGTCACACTGAAATATCACATTAAAACAGATCTGTATTTGCTTACTGTGCACGTATGTTACATTATGCAGGATCAACCAATTTCTAAGGTAGAAAGAAACAAAGAATGACAAGAAAAATGGTTTGCGTGGTAACAAGGTTCATAAGCATATATTATATAAAAAGGTCAACTGTCATCTCTTGCCAAGCAAAGATGAAATGGCAATGTACAATCTACATGACGGGAATATTCAATAATCCTCATACAGGTCACATCAATTTTAACAATATTTCCATATGTTAAAGAGGTGTACATAAAAATTACATATATACACTCACCTGCCACATTAGGTACACCTGCTCAATTTCTTGTTAACACAAATGGTTAATCAGCCAATCACCTGGCAGCAACTCAATGCAGTTAGGCATCTAGACGCAGTGAAGACGACTTGCAGAAGTTCAAACCGAGCATTAGAATGAGGAAGAAAGGAGACTTAAGTGACTTTGAACGTGGCATGGTTAATGATGCCAGAAGGGCTGAATATTCCAAAAACGGATCTACTGGGATTTTCACTCACAACCATCTCTAGACCAAAAAAATGGTCCAAAAAAAAGAAAATATCGTGAGTTGTGTGGACACAAATGCCTTGTTGATGTCAGAAGAGAATGGGTAGACTGGTTCGAGATGATAGAATGGCAACAGTATCTCAAATAACTAGGGATACACCGATACTAGCATCGGTATCGGTGCCGATACTGCCGTTTGCCCGATACATCCCGCCGATACCGGAAGCCGGCGCTGGGCCGGCATGCCGGTATCCGCGGGGCTGGGGAAGCTGGACACGTGCATGAAAAGCATGCGGCCAGCGTTCCCCTCCGGCGCGCCGCATATTCACCCATCCTGAAGGTCCAGTCGCATGGCAATGATGCGATCACACGGCCACTGGGTGCTCCTGTGACACTGCCTCTCGGCTGGGGGCAGCGTCACAGATGCACCCGGCGGCCACGTGATTGCATCACTGCCATGCGACCGGACCTTCAGGATGGGTGAGTATGCGGCGCGCAGGAGGTGGAACGCTGGCCGCATACTTTTCATGCATGCAGCCAGCTTCCCCAGCGTTTGAGCTGGGGCAATAGCCATGAGAGCTGGGGGCACTATCCAGAAGAGCTGGGGGGCAAATCCATGAGAGCCGGGGGCAATCACCATGTGAGCTGGGGGCAATCGCCATGTGAGCTGGGGGATTCTGTACATATATATATATATATATATATATATATATCTATCTATCTCGGGGGAGGATATATACATGTGAGCTGAGTGCATTTTTATATGAGGTCTGGTCTTATTGAAAAGCGGTCACATGACATAAAATAAAAGTATCGGTACTCGGTATCGGGGAGTACTTTTAAAAAGTATCGGTACTCGTACTCAGTCTTAAAGTGGTATCGGTGCATCCCTACAAATAACCACTCGTTACAACCAAGGTATGTAGAATACCATCTCTGAACGCACAACATATTGAACAGAGAAGCAGATGGGCTACAGCAGCAGCAGACCACACAGGGTGCCACTCCTGTAACCAAGAACAGGAAACTGAGGCTACAATTTGCACAGACTCACCAAAACTGGACAATAGAAGATTGAAAAAAGTTGCCTGGTCTGAGGAGTCTCGATTTCAGCTGCGACATTCATATGGTAGGGTCAGAATTCGGCATGAAGAACATGAAAGCATGGATCCATCCTGCCTTTTATCAACGGTTCAGGCTAGTGGTGCTGTAATGGTGTGGTGGTTATATTCTTGACACACTTTGGGCCCCTTAGTATCAACTAAGCATCGTGTAAATCCCACGGCCTGAGTATTGTCGTTTACCATGTTCATCCCTTTAGGACCACAGTGTACCCATATTCTGATGGCTACTTCCAGCAGGATAATGCACCATGTCACAAAGCTCAAATCATCTCAAACTGGTTTCTTGAATATGATAATGAGTTCACTGTACTCCAATGGCCTCCACAGTCACCAGATCGCAAACCAACAGAGCACCTTTGGGATGTGGTGGAATGAGAGATTTGCATCATGGATGTGCAGTGGACAAAATCTGCAGCAACTGCGAGATGCTTTCCTGTCAACACAGACCAAAATCTCTAAGGAAGGTTTACAACACCTTGTTAAATCTATGCCACTAAGAACTAAGGCACTTCTGAAGGTAAAAGGGGGCCCAACCCGGTACTAGCAAGATGTACCTAATAGAGACCGTTGAGTGTACATATAAAAAATAACACCTAGTAACTGACAGAAAGTCCAATAAATTACCCTGTATCTGTCACCATTAAACTGTAGTCCCCTAGGAATTTCCCACCAGGAATGCATACTTATGCTGTGGTCACTAGACCTCCTTTCCGCACAAGGTGGAGCATCAGAAGTAGTACCATTGGCTGAATATAATTATCAAGTATTCTTAAGAAACGTAGGTTCTCCAATAATGAACATTATCGTATTCAGATGACGTCTAGCAAATCACAACAGATTTATAATTTTTGAGAGGAATCATCAAAAAGGTCTGGTATTTTTTGCCCAAGTCAATTTTTAGCCAAATAAAAAAACAAAACCACTTATATTACACACGTTCTTTGATTGCAGGTATCCCATGACCGTATCTCAGTATGTGTTTTATTCAAATTACATAAATGACCAAACAGATGTGGCATATAGATCTGGGTGAATGCAAAGAAAATTATTGAAGTCTGTTGGAGGAATACATAGGAACCTTTAAAATTATATATACGGGGGCGTGTCCGGATGCCGCACGAGTGAGACGTGCTTTGTGAGAGCTCCGACCAAGGGCAGGCAAGATCTCACTCGTTTTCCCCTTTAACAGCAGCGTTTTTGCTCCAAACATGCCTGGCAAGACTGCCACGACTTCCCAGACCAGACAAGCTGGGAAAACTGGAAAAAACAAACTTCTTTCGCCCCGTACCGACCGAGTTTCGGTGTCCCCCCCTAAGATCCAAGATGGCGCCGGAGACTCAGCCCTCACAGAGATCGGACTTGCAGCTCTATCAGTGGATGCAGACGGACTCCGTAAGTTAACAACACACATGGAAACAATGCTTACGGATTTGAAAATGACTTTATGGGGCAAATTTGACACTTCGGCATCTGACATAAAAAAAGAAATCAAAGATTTGGGAGAACGCACCTCTCACATAGAAACTAAAATGGATGACATTGCTACAACGCATAACTCTATGGCCGCAAAGGTTGAAGAGCTGGAAGAATTATTACAACATTGCACAAACAAATTACTGACTTGGAGGATCGCTCCCGTCGCCAAAATTTGAAAATTAGAGGTATACCAGAAACGGTCCCTAACCATAAATTGCCGGAATAGGTGACTGCCATTTTCACGCATTTATTGCCGGACATTAGCGAGGAATTGTTGTTAATGGACCGGATACACCGCATTCCGAAACCCATGGCGGCACCCCAGAAAGCGTTGTGCGACGTACTTTTACGGCTGCACTACTATAAACCAAAGGAGCTTCTCCTTGCAGCGCTTCGCAAACCAGATGCACTACACTCTGAATACCGACATATCACAATTTTCCCGGATTTGTCCAGGGCCACCTTGCTGCAGCGAAAGTCTTTATCTCCAATTACTACTATGCTCAGAGCTCACGCAATTCTGTACCGATGGGGATTTCCTACCGGAATCCAAATCCACAGAGAGGACAAACTTTTTAATGTTTCCACAGTGGAAGATGGCAACCTGCTGCTACGTACTTGGAATTTATCTAGAGCGTCACCAGCGAAGGGTCCTCCAAACACCTCTCCGCCTTGCCTACCAGTCGAATGGAAACAGGTGTGAGTTCTACTGAAGACGTGAGAAGTTTTTCTTTTCATAATTACCCTTCTACAAAGATAGCTCATCTTCTCGTCTGGCGAAACCAGGTTTCTGCTATGGGCTATCCTGACTGTCCTCCTTTCACTAGATTAATGCTACTTTTGTGTTTGACCTCTATTATCTTGCCTTTTTCCTCTGTTCAACGTTTACCTAGGCCTACACCGCATGCCCTTCGTCGCTGGAGTCCACTATGTCCACCATGGAAGACTGTTTTTTTCGTTGTGTCCCCCCCCAACCTCCCCCTCCGTGAGAGGGCCTCGAGTTGAGACAAGTCGGAGGTCAGAGACTGTTCGAGGTTTTTTCTTTTTCTTTAGTGATTTTTCTGTACGACTCAATTACAGTCACTAATATGTTTTTTTCATTCACATGATATACGAGACATGGTTCATGATATGTGTTGAGGGTTACCTGTTTAGAGGTTTCTCACATCTGTTGTTTCGCCTAATATTGTATGAAGATATTGTCATATAATGTCAAAGGTCTAAACATGCCAGTGAAGAGACACTCTTTATATGCAGATATATGTAAATTTAATGCGGATGTTGTGTGCTTGCAGGAGACGCACTTTAGATGCACCGACAATCCCCGACTATTTTGCCCTGCTTACCAAAAGCAATTTCACTCAATGGGCCCCTCTAAATCAAAAGGTGTTACGATTTTGGTTCACAATAGGCTTTCGTTTGACCTACACCGCCAAATACTGGACCCTGAGGGTAGATTTTTGATACTGATTTGCACGATAAATGGCAAACCGTACACACTAGTTAATGCTTATTGCCCCAATACAAATCAGATCCTATTTCTTGAGACACTATTTCGCAAGTTATCTATTGTTCAAACGGGCCCTCTGGTTCTCTGTGGAGATCTTAATATGTGCCTTAACCCGACCTTAGATCACTCGTCTGTTACTTCACCCCGAGACAAACAGACAACACAACGCCTAGCTCAAAAATTCGACTCACTAATGTCACAACATGGCCTATATGATGTTTGGAGATTGACTCACCCGAACGAACGTGACTATACGTTTTATTCGCCACCTCATGACTCTTGCTATGATAGATCACTTTTTCATTCCGGGGCGAACGTTACCATTAGTGATAGAATGTAAAATTATATATACAGTTGCAAGAAAAAGTATGTGAACTCTTTGGGATTACGTGGAGTTTTGCATGAATTGGTCATAAAATGTGCTCTGATCTTCATCTAAGTCACAACAATTTGAAAAACACAGTCTGCTTAAAATAATACAACACAAACATCATATGTTTTCATGTGTTTATTGAACATAACATGTAAACATTCACAGTGCAGGGTGGGAAAAGTATGTGAACCCCTAGCCTAATGACTTCTCCAAGAGCTAATTGGAGTCAGGAGTGAGCCAACCTTGAGTCCAATCAGTGTGATATTATTGGATGTGTTGCTGAAAGCTGTCCTGCCCTTTAAAAACACAGCAGTTTTGGTTTTACTGGTTTTAAGAAGCACTGCCTGATGTGAACCATGCCTCGCAGAAAAGAGCTCTCAGAAGACCTACGATCAAGAATTGTTGACTTGTATGAAGCTGGAAAGGGTTACAAAAGTATCTCCAAAAGCCTTGATGTTCATGTGTCCACGGTAAGACAGACTGTCTACAAATGGAGACAGTTCAGCACTGTTGCTACTCTCCCTAGGCGTGGTCGTCCTGTAAAGATGACTGCAAGAGCACAGTGCAGAATGCTTAATGAGGTAAAGAAGAATCCTAGAGTGTCAGCTAAAGACTTCCAGAAATCTCTGGCACATGCTAACATTTTTGTTGACACATCTACAATAAGCAAAACATTAAACAAGAATGGAGTACATGGGAGGACACCATGGAGGAAGCCATTGCTGTCCAAAAAGAATATTGCAGCACGTTTGAAGTTTGCAAAAGAGCACCTGGATGTTCCACAGCACTACTGGCAAAATATTCTGTGGACAGAGGAAACCAAAATTGAGTTGTTTGGAAAAAACACACAACACTGTGTTGAGAAAAAAAGGCACAGCACACCAACATCAAAACCTCATCCCCACTGTAAAACATGGCGGAGGGAGCATCATGGTTTGGGGCTGCTTTGCTGCCTCAGGGCCTGGACGGATTGTTGTCATTGATGGAAAAATGAATTCCAGAGTTTATCGAGACATTTTGCAGGAAAACGCAAGACCATCTTGTCCACCAACTGAAGCTCCGCAGAGGATGGGTGATGCAACAGGACAATGACTCAAAGCATACAAGTAATTCAACAAAAGAATGGCTTCAACAAAACAAAATACGCCTTCTGGAGTGGCCCGGTCAGAGTCCTGACCTCAACCCGATTGAAATGCTGTGGCATCACCTTAAGAGAGCGATTCACACCAGACATCAAGAATATTGCTACACTGAAACCGTTTTGTGAAGAGGAGTGGTCCAAAATTACTCCAGATCGTTGTGCAGGTCTGATCTGCAACTACAGGAAACATTTGGTTGAGGTTATTGCTGCCAAAGGAGGGTCAACCAGTTATTAAGTCCAAAGGTTCACATACTTTTCCCACCCTGCACTGTGAATGTTTACATGTTCTGTTCAATGAAAACATAGGTTTGTGTTGTATTATTTTAAGCAGACTGTGTTTTTCAAACTGTTGTGACTTCGATGAAGATCAGAGCACATTTTATGACCAATTCATGCAAAACTCCACGTAATCCCAAAGGGTTCACATACTTTGTCTTGCAACTGTATATGATTCACAGATAATAGACAGTGATAAGAACAGGAGTGAAATAGTCTGGAATATTACACTGGAGATTATCTACCTTCTTACTGGAGAGAAACACACAGCCCAAATTTCATTTCAACACTGATCAGTCCGCAAGCAACATCACAGCCCAGGTATCCAGATCTCAACACGATGGCCACCATCACATTCTGCAATATTCTATAATCGCAATTGTATTTTGTGTCTGCATTTATTAATTTCTGGCTGATTATCCGCTAAATTGCTGCATTTTTAGATAGAATATGTAGCTAGTATTTCACTAGTGCCCCTTCCCCCATTACAAAGGCCTCTGACACCTGGACACTTAACTGAACCAATTTCATTTACACACAGAAACATATACCCCAAATTTCATTTCAACACTGATCAGTGTTTAGTGATAATAGTGATTTAGTGATAATAGTATAATAATAAATATATATTGTATATAAAAGCAACGAAGTGAGCGCACTCTGGGTCGTAAAGTAAAATAATAAACTTTAAAGATTACATAAAAAGGGATATATAGATATATATATAAAAGGGATCTGGCTGTGTATGAAACCTTCATTTTTTATGTTTGGAATGTGAGATCCATACAAATGAATAAGACATGATTATTAAGCATTGAATAAAAAGGCTTAGAGAAACAACTTAATAAAACTACATAATGATCATACAAATCAAAATGAAAGAACTGAAAGCTAGTTGTGTTTGTATATAAAAATATACAGTATCGAGCAATTAGTCTTCGCCTTTGAATACACTTTGGCTTAAACATGTAGACAGTCAATGTCTATTGGAGACAGACCTGAAATGTTCCAAAGATGAAAACCTATTGAAGGATGCAAGGATACTTTTTATTGGAATGACAAAATATATAACAAGATTTCAAGCCATCACTCACATTCAGGCCAGAAGTATTCTAATAAATCTAGCGGAATGTAGTATGGATGTTATCTTTTCAATAAAGGGCTCTACAAAGTGTAAGCAGAACTCACTTTTTAATATATTGGTGTAAAGCAATTCACACTTCGTTTTGATCCAATGTTTGGAGGAACCAGCATAACAGGATAGAACCTATCTAGTGACATGGAGTGTATGAAAACTGAATGAAGGTTGTAGTCTGAACAAAAATCACATTTTGGTTTCTGAGGGCACAGGCTTTAAGGGAAAGGAGGAGCATTACCATGGGTCTAAGGCTGGAGTCAGACGAACGCAGTGCAAACGTGCGTTTAGCCACACTTTATTATGGCCGTGGTAGCAGCAAATTAGGTCCAACGCAGGACCACAAACGAAGTACGGCCGCACGAAAGTTCGGCCGCGCAACGCAAGCGGCAAACGCACGCATTTTCGCAAGAACGTCGAACCACTAGTTTCTGACGTACAGAGTGCGCTGCGTCCGCATAGCGGCCTGTGTGCGTGATTAGGAGACGTCAGATGCTGATCATGTCTGGCCAACATAACGTCCAGACACCCAAAGTTTCCTGGTTTGGATAAGTAAAAATCACAGCCGAAATAGCGCATCGTATGACCGCTATCGCATCTTCCGTGAAAAAAATGCGTTCGGACGCATCGACGCACATTTTGACGATAGACGTGAAAAATGCATTCGTCTGACCCTAGCCTAAGAGCTTAACATATTGAGCCAGATACATACTGGCTCGATTACACGCGCTTGTGATACTGTTGATTATTCAGTAACTTAAGTTGACTGGGTCATCTGCACTCCATTTATGAGGTATAGTGTGAAAAGAACAGTCAATCATGAACGCAGAGCACTGCGATTTGGACTAACGTGGCTGACTGATTTTGCATCCTACACAGCTTTTTGCCTGTTTTTTTAAACGCTATTTGTTGAAATTTTGCCTATTAGACCACAAATTGTCATGATGTGAAGTAGTTATGGCTAGTGAAAACCAGCGATTTGAGGAGGAAGTCAGGCGGGATGCATTCCACGCAGCGGAGCGTGGCAATTAACTCACCCCTGAAGGAAATAGTTTCATGGACTTAAGAGTACCAAGTACTCGTGCAAATGCCGGATCGGCACAGATATTAGTTTCAGTATCGATGCATCCCCAATAATTATTAAAATTATTGGCTTTTCTATTTTGGACCTGCTGCGGATTTATTTTTTGTCCTCACTGGATATAATTTGGCCTTCCTGGATATATTGGTGTTCAATGCCTGGACCTGTAACGGGCACTGTAGCGCTCACACAAGAGTAGCGGAGTAGTGATCTTACTGGACAGAAATATCTGCTTGACAGTTACAAAATCTGTAAACACAGATTTATACTCCAAAGCCAAGGAGCATAAAAGCACCACTGAATTGCAACGAAGCTCCGATGGTTTCAAGACCAAAAGACAACTCCGTGCACATACAGGGACTTTCAATAATACAGATAACTTCGATACCGGAGTATATGTCTCGGGCTGGTCTCCCAGCAGATTACTTTGACAGTTGAATTGATTAGACTGCAGTGCAGTCACAGCATAAACAGACAACACTTTTTGGATAAACCCGACTGGGTTTGCGATAACTTGATATGGCCAGAGTCTAATGGCACAGGTGATAGTATCGAGCTAATTATGATCGAGTTACACTTGGCGTATGTATTACAGTAATACGGAGTAGAAACCAAGCTGTACCTATCTTTCCCTGATCTCTGGTAAAGACAGCTTAACATAGATACGGAAACCTTAGGTCTCGAACACAACCCTGATAAGGCTGCAGATAGTACCCCAGAGCGAGAGGGGTATATCCCAAGGTGGCGGGCCCAAACCCCAGCGGCATATATAGGGTTAAACACACAATGCTCAGCAATAAGAACAGATATGGGATAAGCAGAAGAATGGTCAAAGACAAGCTGGGTCAAAAACAGGAGCAGGATTCGTAGACAAAACGGGTCGGCAACTGAAAACAACTGATTGCAAAAGCAGGCGACGCGGGAACAGAACTCCACGTCAGGGCGACGAGGCAACACCTCGCGCCCTGCTTTAAACCCAGCGGCTCCTCGTGACCACGGCAGGTCCCGCCCCCTCAGACGCCGATCGGCCATCACAAGGTGTTGGCACTCGACCAGCCAGTGGCACAGAACCATGTCCAGACACCCCAGGGAGCGCAGCAGGGGCTGAGGACGTAACAGGACCTCTACCTATGAATGTTGGTGCTTTTTTCCACCAGATGGGTCCCTGCCGCTTATACCAGTGGGTGCTTGCGGCTATTCGACCTGGGTACCTGACGCCACCATTGTACCAAGGAGGAGTAACATTCTACAATATGCGCTTTTATTAGGTTTTTGTGAGTGCATTTCTGCAGGGGTCTTATTTATACTTACAGACGTAGACTTTTTAAACTCTATTGCGCCATGTATGTGCTATTTTATATAGAAACAGAACTATTGCGGCTGCCTGATTTTGCATCCTAGACTGCTTTTTTCCCTATTTAATTGCCATTTTGTTTAAATTTTGCCCATTAGAAATTGTCATGAGGGGAAAAGTAGTTTGGGCTAACGATTTAGACCGCTGGACAACGTGATTTTTTAAAAAAAAAATCCACACACCTGACCTATCATTTGAATTATATAATTTTCTTTTTCCAATTGACCCTAGTTCATTAAACTGCTTAGGCTGCGGTCACACGATCGCACTGAGGGCATCCATGTGACCACACCTCCCTGCGTCCATCGCAACTTTGCGAAGGCGGGATGGGGAGGGACACACGGGATAGCATGCGCACGAATTGTGCACGCTACCATCAGACGTGATTTTAGCCTCCCGTCAAAAAGCTACAAAGGATGCGGACTGGGCTACAAAGCACAATCCTCCATAAGTATTGCACCAACTGCTCTCAGCAAGGTGGCCACATGGGCATCAGAGTGGAAGGAACGGAACGTCCACTCGCACGAACGTTCCTTACGCGCTGAAAAAGGCTTGTGTGCCTGCAGTCTTAGAAGTAAATGCTAACAATTTTACATAAAAGTGACCAACTTGCAAACCAGTACGTGTCTTAAAACATGGAAAACATGAGGTTGACCTATTAAATGCATAAGAAAGAGGTGATTAACCACCTGCAGGTTCTCTTCATGATATTGTAAACATTAACAATGCTTTGAATATTCACCATCATTAAGGGGAAAGCGTGAGCTATAGAAACACATGCAGGCTATGAATTCTACAAAGATTCAACCTTGTATAAGTTGTAAAACATGACACCCTGATAATATAGACTTAACATAACTGATTATTTCCGGTAGAGTACGGACTCAGATTTATTTCACCAACATGTATAACTGTACACAACAGGGGTGTGGAAATTATATCGCCCGACGCCCGGGACATGAAGATCCGGGCGCCGGACAAGTAGATATTTCTGTGCTCGCAGCACACGAGCGCCATCGGGATACAAAGCGCGATCCTCCATAGGAGGAGTACACTTTGTACACTGAGCGCAGAGAGTGGAAGGAACGCCCACTCTTAAAGACGTTCCTTCCGCTAGCTCACTGAGCGGCGCGATGAGGGGAGGGGCAGGAGTTGCGGCACACAGCGCTGACAGTGGGCTGATCTGCCGACTCTGCTCAACCACAGTGAGCCAGCCAGCGTGCATGCCTGCCTAGCGATTACAGGGTCTGGTCTGAGGTCTACAAATATGTATTATGTAGGCATTATTTGGTCTGAGGTCTATATATGTGGGCATTATCTGGTCTATATATGTGGGCATTATCTGGTCTGAGGTTTATATATGTGGGCATTATCTGGTCTGAGGTTTATATCTGTGGGCATGATTTGGGCTGAGGTCTCTGAATATGTATCTTGAGTGGGCATGATCTGGTCTGTATATATGTATCTGGGCAAAATGTAGGCAGATAAGAACCTTTCGGCCCATCTAGTCTGCCCAATTACATGGATACTTTACCTGGATTTATCTTTTGTTTAGGATAGCCTTATGCCTATCCCATGCCTGCTTAAATTCAATTACTGTTTTGGCCTCTACCACTTCAACTGGAAGGCTGTTCCATGTATCCACCACCCTCTCATTAAAATAATGCTTCCTGATGTTACTTTTAAACCTTTGCCCCTCTAAACTAAGACTATGTCCTCTTGTTTTGCTACTTTGTTTCCTTTTAAATATACTCCCTTCCTCTACCTTGTGGATTCCCTTTACGTATTTCAAGGTTTCTATCATATCTCCTCTGTCTCGTTTTTTTCCCAAGCTGTACATGTTAAGATCATTAAGCCTTTCCTGGTAACTTTTCTCCTTCAAGCCGTACACCATTTTAGTAGCCCTTCTCTGAACTCTCTCTAAGATGTCTATATCCTTCTGGAGATACGGTCTCCAGTACTGCACACAGTACTCCAAGTGAGGTCTCACCAGTGCTCTGTACAGTGGCATGAGCACTTCCCTTTTCCTACTGCTAATACCTCTCCCTACACAAACAAGCATTCTGCTAGCATTTTCTGCTGCTCTATTACATTGACTACTTACCCTTAGATCCTCTGAAATAATAACCCCTAAATCCCTTTCCTCAGATGTTGAGGTTAGGACTGTATCAAATATTCTATATTCAGCCCTTGGGTTTTTACGTCCCAGGTGCATTCTCTTGCACTTATCCACATTAAAACTCAATTGCCACAGCTCCAACCATTTTTTAGTTTACCTAAATGATTTGTCATTTGGCTGATCCCTCCAGGAACGTCAACCCTGTTGCAAATCTTTGTGTCATCAGCAAAAAGACATACTTTTCCGTTAATACCTTCTGCAATATCACTAATAAAAATATTAAAGAGAATGGGTCCAAGTACTGACCCCTGAGGTACCCCACTGGTAACAACCTTGCGCCGAATAAACTCCATTTACCACAACCCTCTGTTGTCTGTCACTCAGCCACTGCCTAATCCATTCAACAATATTGGAATCCAAGCTCAAAGATTGCAATTTATTGATAAGCCTTCTATGCGGAACAGTATCAAAAGCCTTACTGAAATCTAAATAAGCAATGTCTACTGCACCACCTGTGTCTATTATTTTTGTTACCCAATCAAAAAAATCAATAAGATTAGTTTGGCATGATCTCCCTGAGGTAAACCCATGTTGTTTCTGATCCTGTAATCTATGTGTTTTTAGATGTTCAACAATCCTTTCCTTTAACATGGTTTCCATTAATTTCCCCACTACTGACGTAAGACTAACTGGCCTATAGTTCCCCGATTCCTACCTACTACCCTTCTTGTAAATGGGCACAACATTTGCTAATTTCCAGTCTTCTGGGACGACTCCCGTTAACAAGGATTGGTTAAATAAATCTGTTAACGGTTTTGCTATTACATCACTGAGCTCTTTTAATAATTTAGGGTGGATCCCATCAGGCCCCATTGACTTATTTGTCTTTAGACAGCTGCTGTAGAATCTCCTCCTCTGTAAACTGATATGTAAATGTCTCGTTAGGGTTTCCTCCTGAGGTCCCTTTCCTTCCTTTTCTTCTGCAAAGACTGAACAAAAATATTCATTGGGGCAGTCAGCGAGACTTTTATCCTCTTCTACATACCTTCCTTCCTTTGATTTTAATCTAACTAATCCTTGTTTTACTTTTCTTTTCTCGTTTATGTATCTAAAAAATGTTTTTCCCCCTTTTTTACTGACTGAGCTATTTTCTCTTCTGTGTGTGCTTTGGAAGCTCTTATAAATTGCTTTGCCTCTTTCTGCCTAATCGTATAGGTTTGCCTATCTTCTTCACTGAGTTTTTTTTTATAATTATTGAATGCTATCTTTTTGTTCTTCACTATTTTGGCCACTTCTGCAGAGTACCACAGTGGTTTCTTCCCTTTTTTGATTTTGCTAACAAGCCGAATGCAATTGCCTGTGGCCTTCAATAATGCTTCCTTTAAATAATCCCATTTCTCCTGGACTCCCTTTAAACTCCTCCAGTCTGATAATGACGCCTTCACACAAAATCTCATTTTAGAAAAATCTGTTTTTTTAAAGTCTAAAACTTTTGTTTTTGTGTGGTGCGGCTCTATCCCTGTTCTTATATTAAACCACACTGACTGGTGATCACTAGATCCTAAATTTTCACCTACAACAACGTCTGATACCAAACCTCCATTTGTGAGTATTAAATCCAATATGGCCTCTTTACGGGTCGGCTCCTCAACTACTTGTGTTAGCGATAATCCCAGTAGGGAGTTCAGAATATTTTTACTCCTGGTGCACCCAGCTATTTTGGTTTTCCAGTTCACATCAGGAAGATTAAAGTCCCCCATGATAATAACTTCCCCCTTCATTGCCATTTTGGCTATTTCCTCAAACAGCAGATTATCTAGCTCTTCTACTTGTCCAGGAGGTCTATAGATCACACCTACACGAGCTACTGTATGATTGCCAAATGTTAGCGTAACCCAAACTGACTGTTCACCTCGTTCACTTTTATTTGGTTCGTTTTTATGTTGTTTTTCACATACAGGGCCACTCCTCCTCCTTTCCTACCTTCTCTGTCTTTTCTATATAAAGAGTACCCCGGTATTGTTATGTCCCAGTTATTTTTCTCACTGAACCAGGTCTCAGTAACCGCCACTAAATCTACTTTTTCAGCTGCCATCATTGCCTCCAGTTCATTGATTTTATTGACTAAACTGCGAGCATTTATAGACACGACTCTGAGCTTGTCATTTTTTACCCCCCATGTTGCTTGCACCCTCCGATTTAGTTTTGGGGGACAATCAGGCAGATTGTTTTTTACCCTTTCGTCCCCCCCTCCTAGTTTAAATAATCCTTTGTGAAACCTTTGAATTGATACTATTCGGATTAAATTGGCAGTAACTTAGATGCATTTAATTAATACAACTTGCATTCTAACTCAAATTATGTGCGCGCTGTTATGAATAAAGACCTCTAAACACTATTTTGTTGAAATTATTTTTCTTATCAGGACAAGTAGATAGTCCTGAGGGACAAGTAGATTGGTCTACCACTTAGTCCATTGGACAAGTAGATTTTTTTTAAATTTCCACACCCCTGACAAAGAGGTTTCAAATAAACCAAGTAAAATTAATAAACCTATGAAGATGTAATACATACATCACAGTGTTGATACCAGCCAGTTGTTGGAACATCTGTAATCCACAGCCAAGGAGTAGAGCCCTTCGAGTTGGAGGATAAACCAACATCCTATAGATAACTGGGCCACCTAAAATGAGAACAGAAAACATATGGATGATTTAAAGAAACCTTTGTGCAAATAGAAATATGCACTTCATTACAAACAGGTAGATACAGCCAACATTTAATGTCAAATCTACCATTTACATATCTATTCATAAAAGAAGGGCTAGTGCTTGCCTTTTAGTAATTGTACCCCACAAGGGTATGTTTTATTACTATTGAGATATACAGTTGTGTTCAAAATTATTCAACCCCCACTGAAATTGAGTGGTTTGGCCAGTTTGACATTGATTTTGATCATTCAGTCATCTTGCTTACAATTAAATCAAAGAGGCACGTGTAGGTCAGACAAATAGAACATAACATTTATAATGAAATAACCACAAATGTCTTTTCTGTGCTCACATCATTATCAGTTTTATTCAACCCCCAAGTGACATTCAATCTTAGTACTTAGTACAACATCCTTTAACAGTTATCAGCTTTTAAACGTGAAGCATAGCTTGACACAAGTGTCTTGCAGCGATCTACGGGTATCTTCGCCCATTCGTTATGGCAAAAGCCTCCAGTTCAGTCACATTCTTAGGCTTGCGCACTGCAACTGCTTTCTTTAAGTCCCACCAGAGGTTCTCAATCGGATTTAAGTCAGGTGACTGCGATGGCCACTCCAAAATGTTCCAGCCTTTAATCTGCAACCATGCTCTAGTGGACTTGGAGGTATGCTTGGGATCATTGTCCTGTTGAAAGGTCCAACGTCTCCCAAGCCTCAGGTTTGTGACGGACTGCATCACATTGTCATCCAATATCTCCTGGTACTGAAGAGAATTCATGGTACCTTGCACACGCTGAAGCTTCCCTGTACCTGCAGAAGCAAAACAGCCCCAAAGCATGATTGACCCCCCGCCATGCTTCACAGTAGGCAAGGTGTTCTTTTCTTCATAGGCCTTGTTCTTCCTCCTCCAAACATAGCGTTGATCCATGGGCCCAAACAGTTCTAATTTTGTTTCATCAGTCCACAGAATACTATCCCAAAACTTCTGTGGTTTGTCCACTTGACTTTTGGCATACTGCAGTCGACTCTTATTCTTTGGAGGCAAGGGGGTGCGCCTGGGAGTTCTGGCATGGAGGCCTTCATTACGCAGTGTGCGCCGTATTGTCTGAGCTGAAACTTCAGTACTCACATCTGACAAATCTTTCCTCAGCAGTCACACGGGGACTTTTCTCCACTCTACGTTTCAGGTAGCGCACAGCAGTCGAAGTCAGCATCTTCTTTCTGCCACGACCAGGTAGCGTTTCAACAGTGCCCTTTGCCTTGAATTTGCGAATGATGCTTCCTATGGTCTCTCTTGGTATGTTTAACATCTTTGCAATCTTCTTATAGCCATTGCCCTTCCTGTGAAGAGTAATCACCTCTTCTCTTGTCTTTCTGGACCATTCTCTTGACTTCACCATGTTTGTAACCACACCAGTAAGGCTAGGGTCAGACGAACGCATTTTCGCGTTGTCTGTGAAAAAGTGCGTTCGAACGAATGGACGCATTTTTTCACGGAGTACGCGATAGCGGTCATACGATGCGCATTTGCATCCGTGATTTTGTACGGATCATCAATAAAACACTTTGTGCATCTGGACGTTATGTTGGCCGGACATTAGCAGTGTCTGACATCTCCAATTCACGCACACACGCCTCTAGCGGACGCAGCGCACTCTGTACAACCGTACTAGAGGTTTTACGTTCGACAAAATGCGTTCGTTTTCCACTTGCGTTGCGCAGCCGGACTTTTGTGCGACCGTACTTCGTATATTGGCCGTCATTGCCTGGCACTTGCTGCTACTACGGCCGTGATTAAGTGAGACTGCACGCGCGTTCGCACTGCGCTCGTCTGACCCCAGCCTAAATGTCTAGAAGGAGCTGAGTATCACAGTCATTTTAAAGCTGCCTAATTGGTAGGGATGCACCGATACCACTTTTTTAATACTGAGTACCGATACTTTTTAAAAGTACTCACCGATACTTTTCTTTAATATCATGTGACGCTTTCCAATAAAAACAGCTCACATGTATATCCCCCCCGATATAGATATAGAAATATATATATTCATACTGCCCCAGCTCATGGATTTGCCCCAGCTCACACATGGATATTGCCCCAGCTCACACATGGATATTGCCCCCCAGCTCATGGGTATGCCCCCAGCTCATGGGTATGCCCCCAGCTCATGGGTATGCCCCCAGCTCATGGGTATGCCCCCAGCTCATGGGTATGCCCCCCAGCTCACACATGGGTATGCCCCCCAGCTCACAGATATGCCCCCAGCTCACAGATATGCCCCCCAGCTCATAGATATGCCCCCCAGCTCATAGATTGCCCCCCAGCTCACACATGGGTATGCCCCCCCAGCTCACACATGGGTATGCCCCCCCAGCTCACACATGGGTATGCCCCCCAGCTCACACATGGGTATGCCCCCCAGCTCACACATGGTATGCCCCCAGCTCATGGGTATGCCCCCCAGCTCACACATGGGTATGCCCCCCAGCTCACACATGGGTATGCCCCCCACCTCATGGGTATGCCCCCAGCTCATGGGTATGCCCCCACAGCTCACAGATATGCCCCCACAGCTCATAGATATGCCCCCACAGCTCATAGATATGCCCCCCAGCTCATAGATCTGCCCCCCCAGCTCACACATGGATCTGCCCCCCCAGCTCACACATGGGTATGCCCCCAGCTCATGGGTATGCCCCCAGCTCACACATGGGTATGCCCCCAGCTCATAGATATGCCCCCCCAGCTCATAGATATGCCCCCACAGCTCAGATATGCCCCCACAGCTCATAGATATGCCCCACAGCTCATAGATATGCCCCCACAGCTCATAGATATCCCAGCTCACACATGGGTATGCCCCCCCAGCTCATAGATATGCCCCCCCAGCTCATAGATATGCCCCCCCAGCTCACACATGGGTATGCCCCCAGCTCACACATGGGATGCCCCCCAGCTCACACATGGGTATGCCCCCCAGCTCATGGGTATGCCCCCACAGCTCACGGGTATGCCCCCACAGCTCACGGGTATGCCCCCACAGCTCACAGATATGCCCCCACAGCTCACAGATATGCCCCCCAGCTCATAGATATGCCACAGCTCATAGATATGCCCCCACAGCTCATAGATATGCCCCCAGCTCATAGATATGGCCCCCCCAGCTCACACATGGATCTGCCCCCCCAGCTCACACATGGGTATGCCCCCCAGCTCATGGTATGCCCCCAGCTCATGGGTATGCCCCCCAGCTCACACATGGGTATGCCCCCCAGCTCATAGATATGCCCCCCAGCTCATAGATATGCCCCCCAGCTCATAGATATGCCCCCACAGCTCATAGATATGCCCCCACAGCTCATAGATATGCCCCCACAGCTCATAGATATGCCCCCACAGCTCACACATGGGTATTGCCCCCCAGCTCATAGATATGCCCCCCCAGCTCATAGATATGCCCCCAGCTCACACATGGGTATGCCCCCAGCTCATGGACCACCCCCCCAACGATACTTACCTTCCTGGGTGCCGTCGGAATGTCTCCCCGCGCGCGCTCGTTGGAAGGACCCCAGCCGCAACCACGTGGGACCATGTGATCGCGGCTGGGGTCCTTCCAACGAGCGCGCGCGGGAAAACTTTCCCGGCGTCGCCCAGGAAGGCAAGTATCATCGCAGAGAGCAGCTGCAGGGAATGTCCGAATGCTCTATCTGCATTCGGACAGGCCCTGCAGCTGCTCAGTGTGTTCATACTTACCTTCCTGGGCGCCGCTGGGAAAGTTTCCCCGCGCGCGCTCGTTGGAAGGACCCCAGCCGCGATCACATGGTCCCACGTGGTCGCGGCTGGAGTCCTTCCAACGAGCGCGCGCGGAGACATTCCCCGGCGTCGCTCAGGAAGGTAAGTATGAACGCGGAGAGCTCCAGGGGCGGCTGTCCGAATGCCGATAGAGCATTCGGACAGCCGCCGCAGCACCTCGGACGCCGGCAAGCCGGCTCAATGCCGGCTTCCGGTATCGGGAAAAATATCGGGGGGTACTACACGAGTACCAAGTACTCCTGCAGTACCCAGTATCGGCCCCGATACCGATACTAGTATCGGTATCGGATCAACCCTACTAATTGGTGCTTATTATGCTTTATTGCTGCTCCGTGACATCCACAGGTGTTTTCAATACCTGATTGAAAACACTTGAATGAACCTCTGTTCTTCAGAGTGGTAGTATTTAAGGGGTTGAATAATTGTGTCAATGAAGAATTCACAAAAGAAACATTTACTACTGTATTACAAAACCAATTGATGTCATTTTAGTTGCATATGGTTCTTTAAAAAGTCCTTGTAGGATTTCATTCTGAATACAATTACAAATGTACACTAAATTCCCTAAAACCCTTTACAGTATTGGGGGTTGAATAATTTTGAACACAACTGTACACCAAGAATCCCATTTCCACTCCACACTTTCCCTTGGACTAGGAATTCTAGCTTGTTCCCATTAGGAGACAAGTATATAGGATGAAAATTACTTGAGACCATCAGATTCATAATTATGTCACCTACAGCGGTTGATCCAAAAATGGCAAAAACAAAAATATTCAAAGCAGTTTCCGAAACTGATAAAAAAAGGAATTCTATTCTTTAGAACAGAATATCAGTCACAATTCTCCATAAAAAACAAACAAGCATATTGTTTTAAAAAATATATATTCTAGCGATGTACAAAATAAAAGTCATCCCTTTGTACCAATTTACTTGCAATTTATAATCTGGAGAAATGAATATAACGAAATCTTGCAAATGCTAAAAGAGTACACTGTGTATTGTAGAAGAGAACAGAGTAAATTAAAACTTTATGTATACAAAAGATTTTCCCGACATAATTCTAAAGAAAGTAATCTGCAACATTGAAGATTAACATGATGGATGTCTAGAAAAACAAAATTTAGACACCTGAATCTAGAACTATGACCAAATGTTAGAGTTTTAGTTGCTAAAAGAAGTTCCGTGTGTCATAACCACAAATGGGATACAGTAAATCTTCATTTGTTACAAAGTATGCATTGTGTAATTTTTAATTTTAACAAAACCATTTTTGTCTAGATCACTGTTACTCTTTGCGCAGCTCACGGAGCTGGCACTGGCGACTCTCGGTCCACCTGCCGAAGTACGCCCTTTGAATTGTTTAGAATGGACGGCATCCAATGACACGAGGTGGGCCGGCGGCAACAGATGACGCGAGGCTGGGCCGGCGGCAACAGATGACGCGAGGCGGGCCGGCGGCAACAGATGACGCGAGGCGGGCCGGCGGCAACAGATGACGCGAGGCGGGCCTCATAATATAAAGCACAGGCGCCATTTTCCTGCGCATTTGATGGGCGGCAGTCGAAAGCAGACACAGAAGGCAGGCTATAAAGCAGGAAGACTACACAAAAATAGGCAGGCGCACAGAGAGCAGAGTTTGCAAAGAGGCAGAGAACCGAATTTGAAAAGAAAGAAGGAGCCCAGTAGAGTTTGGAAAGAAAGGAGCACAGAGAGCAGAGTTTGAACAGAAAGCACTGAGCAGAGTTTGAAAAGAATGAGCACAGAGAGCAGAGTTTGCAAAGGAGTACAGAGCAGAGTTTGAAAAGAAAGAAATAGCAGAGTGGAGTATGTGAAAAAAAGAGCACAGAGGGCAGAGTTTGCAAAGAAAGAGCAAGCACAGACAGTACAGTTTGCAAAGAAAGAAGAGGCGCAGAGCAGAATTTTCGAAGAATGAGCACAGAGAGCAGAGTCTGCAGACAAAGGCAGAGAGAAGTCAAAGGCAGAAAGTAGACGCCAAGACAGAAGAGGAAAAACCAGACATCTAGGACAGTCAAAAGAGGGAAAAAATGAAATCTGAGACAATATTTGAGAGAGACCTAAAGCAAAGGACCTTCTATTGATTAGGTGAGCAACATCGTAATATGGATCGTTTCCTAATTAAAATAGATTGTGAAGCAAGAGGGAAAGGCAATGATGTAGTTGTAGTCAGTGAGACGAATAATATTCTCATGCTTACAGTAAGAAGGGAGTTAAGGAAATTAATACATTCTTCCAGTCATCTCTATATTAAATGTGATTAAAGAGTTTTTTTTTTCTTCTATAGCTTTTTAAATGAAACTATTACAGTCGTCTGTATTATAGGCTTAAATTATACAGTATGGGGGGGGGGTAAGGTCACAGGCATTTCAGTAAAGCGGCTCTCCTCTTGACTGATCTTTCGCTGCTGTGGCTCCTGACCAAAACCAGTGAGAGTCCCTGGTCTAGATTAAGAAAGATGTATGACACTGTTAAGAGTAAGGTTGGTCGTCCACTGGGTCTGTAGTCGTCCGACTAATCCTACAACATAGAAGCGATTCACCCCATGTCCATTGCTTCAGACTTCCATCAGAAGACTTCAAGCGACTACATCAGATTAGCGACACTTACCATTCTAATGGAATTTGTCGTACGAAGTTGGACAGCCTGCTACAACAAATCTCACAAGATGCATGCCGAGAAGTAAATAATAAATTAAATAAAGATATTTTATGGTGTAGGGGAGACCAGGAGATCTAGCCCTGTTAATAGGGTAGGGGAATCATACCCCAGTCCCTTTGCAGCTGTGCCGTAGCCCCTTTTGTGCCAGTGCCAAGTGTATATTTAGGCACATGGTAACATTCACATTTCTATAGTGATATGATTTTTTTCAATTTTATATGGAGAACCCGTACTGCATTTTCCCTACAATATACGCCAATTTTTAAACAAGTGTGGCCAATACCACCAAAACAATAACTGTGGTATTGCCATTATCTGTTATTTGCAGCTATTTCATCTGCCTTTGTTAGATCTTCCTTCTTTGAACAGTTTAACTTCACTGTAGTTGTAATAATCGAGTGTTTTACCGTTATTTCACAAAATCACAATGTTTTCATACAACTCACACTGTAGACTGCAAGCTAAAGAGACCATTTAAAGTTAAAAACTGGGAGGAGGGGGGAAAAATTAAAGGTTACTCCATTTTGGCCAACCTTCCCCTAATTTTAACTTCAGATTGTCCTTTAATATTCACCTTGTAAACAGTGTTAGGATCTGGAATTGTCTGGTCACGAATGTACCAGAGCTATGTATTCCAGGCCCAAACCCTGGCAGACCAATTCAGAACTTTACAGATGGGATCAAGGGTCTCGTTCAGAAGGCTGAATTAGCATTCGGGACATTGGCAAAGGGACTCTCCGCCTACCATGACCATTTAAAATAGATGGTCATGCCAGCTAGTGTCCCTAAATTAAAGCCAAGTTACAGTGGCCAGTATTACCCATTTATTTTCATAAATTAAAATGGATTATGGATGCATGGCTCCTGCAAGAATGGGGATTTCTAAATTGGGATTCTGAGATGTTGGCCAAAAGCCAAGATCACTTTTCTCCAAGAGGTTGAGGAGGGCTAGGCAACATGGAGTTATATATATATATATATACACACTGTATCTCATAGGTCACATTATGGTCATGTTCTTGGCACCATCATAAAAGGAATAAAAAAAATTGCTCTATTAAAGGATTGCAGTCACTTTAATTCAATATTTCAGATTTATATGTCATTTTCCTTTCAATAACCAGTAAAATTATTCTCTTGCCAAGAATCCCGGAAACCTCATCCCTGCTCTATTGAATTTATTAATTTATTTACATGGGTGATCTGTGTCAGGTCTCTGGCACTACCTCTCAAAATGCAGTTTTTTTTATTTTGCTGGGGAGCACTGAAACCTAAAATTCATGATATTCCAATAAACAACGTTTCCTGTTTAAATTACAAGTAGGGAACTAGAAGTTAAACAGTGTTTCTGTTATGACTGGGGTCTTTAAAGTGGTTTACTATGGAAATGACAGACTCCTAGTAGCCAGCAAAAAGACACTCCAGTTTGGCCATGACTGATAATGATGGCTACAGTTATTTTTGGAGGTGTTTATAAGGAGCAATACAAAAAGAAATTTCATCTGGAGTTGAAATATTTCTAAAAACTTCATCTCTAAACAAAACGTTCATGCTCCTGAATTGGAGCATTTTGGAAACTATTCATTTTTAGGGTTAGGTTACGATTTTTGTTTGCCAGGAGCAAAAAACTACCTTTAAATAGTTTTCCAGTACCGCCCCGCTCCGCAAATTTGTCATGATAGTAGTGGTGTTAGCTTTAGAGTTCAGGTTACTTTTAGGAATAGATACATCTCTCTCAAACCAGAAAGAGAGCATGCAAGCTAATACATTCAAAGTAGGGATGCACCGATACCATTTTTTTTAAGACTGAGTACAAGTACCGATACTTTTTAAAAGTACTCACCGATACGGAGTACCAATACTTTTATTTAAAGCCATGTAACTGCTTTCAATAGGGACATATATATATATACACACATATATATATATATATATATAGCCCCCCGCTCACCGTGCCCCCTGCTCACATTGCCCTCAGCTCACAGTGGCCCCAGCTCAGTGCCCCCCCCCGGCTGGCTGCTTGGTCCGAGTGCCGACTGGCCACGTCACATGGTACTCCGAGCGGCCATCGGCTTGTGACCCGATCCCCACGAGATCACAACCGTCTGGAGGGGAATGCTATCGGAATGCTCTAAATGCATTCTGCTAGCAGCCCCAGCCCCTCTGATACAGGCAACCAGCCCAGCGCTTGCTTCCAGGTATTGGTAGAGGCATCAGGGCATTTGCACGAGTACCAAATACCGGTATCGACACCAATACTGGGGTCTGTGCATTCCTACCAATATGCGCATCATGCACCCATTTGCATCGTTCCCTGGTAGAGCCCATGACTCATTCTGCAGAACTTCTCAGTGGCACGGGACTTTCAGGACAGGCTGTTCCTGAAGGATGGCTTCTTTGTGAGTATAGCTCTCCTTTGACACAAGTATCAGAATTGTAAAATATTGCCTAATCCAACAGAATTTTACCTTTTTTTATGTACCATGTATTCCACACTCCATTTTTATTGTTCGCTCACTGCTTTCATCCCCCCTTTTCTCTAACCAAGCATTTATCATTCACTTCTGCATTCTCTCACCCACAAACACAAATACAAACCCTCACCCCACAAATTCAAATCAAATCATATTACCACCTTTTGTACTTCTCACGCTTTCTTCTACTTGCAGCAGAGGATGTTTCCCAACCCTGGGCCCCCCCAGGGCCACAGAATTCCACTCAATCTTCAGCTCTAGAAACCCAACAACCTCATACACATTAACACATCCCTCACTCCCACCTTCCAATTGGCACTATGAAATTCTAGGTCAGTGAGTAACATGAAGAACTCTGCCATCCATGACTTCTTTATTTCACGTAATGTTACTTTCTGAGAGGACTGATCTGAAGCGCTTCTAGTCACTGTTTCCTTGTGTATGTCCAGTTCAGGTGGACTAGTTACTATGTATGCAGGATGTGCTCGCTATGCTGCCGCTCTGATTACACTAGTGCAATAACTTTTCCTCCTTTCCTATTTATGGTGAGCCCACGAAGGTTCACATTCCTACGGTGTCAGGAGATATATATATATATATTTTTTTTTTGCACTAGTTTCAGAACTTGGTTATTCACTAAAATTTTGTCTCCCAGACATAGGGGAACCTTTTGTGTTTTTTTATCTGTCATGTGTCCTTTATCTGTTGGTCAGTTTGTGTTTGAGTTAAGGCAGCAGGTTTTCTTAGTGGCAATTTATTAAAAGTTATGTTTTAAATTATGTCCACCATATCGTGCTTCTAAGCTGCCATCTGATTAACTACCTCAACACCACTCTCTCCTTGGCCCTCTGCACGCAACAGATATGGCTTGAGAAACTGACCAATGGCCTGGTAACTGCTAAATCAAATGGGTGCTACTCTCCACTGATTCTTCTTGACCACTCCTTCAAACTCTTCGTGATCTAGGCCTTCAAGGTACAATTCTTTCATGGTTCTCCTCCCTGTCCCAACGGTCGTTTAGTGTCATTTTCTGGAAGTACCTCCTCCCGGCAGCATGTCTCTGTTGGGGTGCCCCAAGGTTCAGCATTGGGCCATCATTTTGCAATTTACACTGCATCTGTAGTCAAACTGATCAGCTCCTTTGGATTCCAGTACCACTTATATGCCGAAGACACTTAAACATACCTCTTCTCCATCCAGTCACTGTCTCTCTGGCGTCTCGAATTGGATGTCTTCCCACTTCCTTAAACTCAATCTTGCCAAAACTGAAATTCTCGTTCAAGAAAAACCCAATGCCACTTCTAAGAGTAAGTGGAACGTTCAATTGCCTGATGCTTCAAGCTCGCGGTCTTAGCGTCAATTTCGATTCTGACCCAACGTTTTCTTCCCACATGCAGACAGTGACCAAATCCTGTTACAATCAACTCAAGAACAGTGCACGCGCCCACTCCTTTCTGACCAAAGATACTGCATAAGGTGTTGGTTCATGCGCTTGTCATTTCACGACTGAATAATGCAACTTGCTCCTTATTGGCCTCCCCAAAGCCCGTATTGCCCTTTTGCAGGCTGTAATGAATGAAGATGCCAGGTTTATTTTTCTCACCAGATGCACCTCTCACACCTACCCCCTCTGCTGGTCCGTCTATGGGCTTCCTGTACGTTTCAGGATACAGTTTAAAATACGGACAATCACGTTCAAAATCACTAATTTGACCCCCTCTTTACATGTCTTTGTTACTCAGCAAGCACGTTACATCTAGACAACTCCGGTTGGCGGATGACCTCGACCGGTCCTCTGTCTACACCTTCACTGACAACTCTCGCTTCTAAGACTTCAAGGGCAGCTCCGGTTCTGTGGAATGACCTCACCTCACCCCGTCAAACTCCCATAATCTTCAGAGTTTAAAGAAATACCTTAAAACACATCTCTTCAGATTAGCATAACACATCACTGATGCAACACATCCCTCTGCTCAACTACTCACACATGATTGAAGCCGCTTTTATAGCCCCACCATTCCCAAACCACTGGCACCAATGATCCTGACATCCAGTAAAACTCGTCTTCCTCAACCCCAATCCCTCTAGATCAGTGTTTCCCACACCTGTCTTCAGGACCCGCTGACATGCCAGATTTGCTAGATATCTGAAGCACACCACAGTTTATAGGATTTCCTGCTCAGTGATTGGAATTCAGTGTGCATTTCCCCAAGGTAATCTGCAAAATCTCGCCTGGTTACAACTCTGCTGCAATCCCTGATTTGTACGTGTCACTGTTGGATTGTCTAATTGCATAGGGAAACCTCCTCCAATTCAGCAGCAATAGACTTTTCCCTGAGCAATTAGAGTTGCCAAGTAGAGGTTAGTGAATGGAGCCTACTGGTGCATTGTTAATTGCACTCTGCTCAGTGTGTAACACTGTCACCTGTGTAATGCTGGTCACAAATGGCATGCCCTGATAAAATTATTGTGAAGTGCATTGAAGAAATACTCCATTATCTCCCATAGTGAAATATGTTAGAAATTGACCCCCATGCCTCTTATAGGGTTATAAAGCATTTGGGGGGGGGGGGTTATCCCCCCAGTACATAGACTTTAAACTTAAAAGCTTAAGTGTTCTGAAAGCCTTTCCTAATCAATGTCTGTAGTGATTGAGCGCAAGGATGCATGCAACAGTGTCTGCTCTCTGCTAAGCAATTATTTTTATTCTTTACTGAAAAGAAATTCGTTACACCTAAGGCATGAACATCACTTTATTAGACATAATGAGGAGCTAATGTGTTGTAATATCAAATACACAGGATCGCTTAAACTGTGCTACAGAAAGCCATGTAAGACCATGTAAGAGAGGACAAAGCTAATTAGTGGTTTAAGCAGACATCACTTGAGGCCACTCCACAATGAGATTTCAATATTAAGGACCACTGGAAAGCCCATAGCACCTCCATAAATCTCCCTATACTTTAATCAAAATGTATACAACCATGAGCCATCAAAAGATTAAAGTTTATTCAGCCAGCTGAGATAAATCTCCAACTGTGAGCCATTGTTCACCATAAACTTACTGTTGAGTGTTATCAGGCAATTTTTTTTAAATTATTTTTTTATTGATCAAAAAGGCAGGAAATTCAATGAAAAGGATTATAGAATTTACACCTTAAAGTCAGGGCAGCACAGGGAAGGGAGCGGGCCGAAGGAGTTGCCGGAAAGCCGTAGGGTGTGCTAAGCCACCCTTCGGAGATCAGACCCATCTGTTGCCGGCATTGCATGGCAAGCCTGGCTGCGTTAAGGAGTTAAAGGGAGCAAAATTTCTTTCACATAACAGGATCCATAAGTCAACCCATGCCGCAAAGTATTTTCAATGCATTGTTTAAAAATCAACAGTATTGCGTTTCCAGCAAACACCAGCATTTCACAATAATGAAAAGCACATCGCGACAGAAGAAGCTTCACAGTGCAGCTTCTCCTGCTGCTCTTTGCATTTTACTTTGGTGAATTGCCAGTGTTTGCAACACTGGCACTTTATAACGAACATCTTCACACTTAACAAATGCTTTCTACATTTAATAAACAGATGCTAACATTATCACAATCTCTAAATCACACGGAGCTCCCTCCCCCTTAGATTGGCCGTGGATACCAAAGCACAATTTGCAGGGACCAAGCTCGTTCCGAAAATAAATGAAGTTAAAGAAAGCCATTGTACTATCAATGTGTGAATTTCACAAATCCGTGACCGATTTCCTGATCAGACCATTTATCATGTATCTTCTGAACAATAGACATGTACCATTCCAAGCTTGCGTTGCTAGGCAACTTTATTAATGCAGAAATATAGAGAAGGGAACAAATCTTTTAGCCAGAAATGCACGTGTTATTTTTAGCAGCATGTATGTAAAATTTATTTGAACTCGGAAACAACATCTACGAATTAATCATAAGGAATTTATCCATCGCAAGGATCCAACCCGTAACAGTCTAATAAAGATAAAATACATGCACATGATTAACCCCCTATTGTGTCGCCCAGGTGAAAAGTAAATTGTGTGTTCCTTTGACATTAACGCATATGAAATTTATGGCTCTGCTCATTTTAAATCTTATAAAAGGCAAAACCTCCGTCACTGTTCAATCAATCCACAAATCTGTGGAACTGATCAAATGGCATAATAGAAGAATGACAGAAAGCCTCCCTACCAACATCTGAAGGAGGATGGAAGTCACCGATGGGGGGGGGGGGGGAATTATATATAATTTATAGGGCCATGAGCTGAAACACCTGCCTATATATGTATGCGATACAAATTGTATTTCGGACAAATTTTGCTGGATTCAGATGCATCATGAATGGATGCCTAATAAAGATTGGTATTTAGTTTTAAGTTTCCTGGTGTGACATTATATATATATATATATATCAGCTTTTGCCCGCAGCGTCGCTCGCATGGATTTTGGGATTTGTTAAAAATAGTTTTTAGAAGAAACATGAGGTTTTTTGGTTCAAATTGTACAAAATATAATTTACAGGTTGAGGTCTTAAAGTAATAAGTAATGTTTATTGCAGACGTTAGTCTGGGCGTATTGGCTACAAAACAAAGTGGTTTCATTCATATTGCGTCCATTCCTTTTTTTTCTGTTGTAAATACAAACCGACGAGTCAGACAAAAAAGAAGTGTAATTTATTTTGTTTTTTGGCATCTGGAACATAGTTTTATTTTCTATTTGAGTACTTCTTTATAAACCACATTAGCGGTTCTTCTATCAGATGCTTGGATCACCAGAGAGTTAGGGGAGCTCAGTCTGGAACAGGCATCGTAACTGTGCCCATGTGAGAAGCAGACTTCTATTCGTTCAATCCCTGCTACCTTCAAAGTCTGCCACAGAGACTTGTTGATGGTCATCGCAAAACAAACCTTTAAGGTGAACACCTTTTGAATTAAAATGGATATTCTTAAAAGGTATTAGAGGTATTCGTATGAACACCAAGTCCGCTGTCCAGAACCGGTTAGCACCATAGCCTCCATCACATTTCTGTGGAGTGCTTTAACTTGCAATCTGGTGCCATAGGTGGTTTGAGGTTCTGCAATAATATCACAGGTTCTCCCTCGCTGCAGCATTGAGGGCGTGCGTTAGGCCTGGCTTTGAAAAGGAAGCAGATATGTTGGAGCAGTGAGGGAGTGTGCAAGGCCTGGCTGAGAGGTAAGAAGACACGGGTTACATCCTCAGCCCCGTCGGTGCTTCCTGGGGGGGGGGTCTGGGCATGGTTTGGTGCCACTGGCTGGTCGAGTGCCGGCACCTTGTAATGGCCGAGCGGCGTCTGAGGGGGCGGGCCTGGCATGGTCCGGAAGAGCCGTCGGGTTTAAAGCAGGGCGCGAGGAACGCCTCGTCGCCCTGACGTGGAGTTCTGTTCCCGCATCACTTACTATTGATTTCATTGTCGTTCTAGTTGCCGACCCGTTTAAGTCTACGATTCCTGCTCCTGATTTTGACCCGGCTTGTCTTTGACCATTTTTGTGTTTACGTACTATAGAGGTTGCTAGTACTGTGCGTCATTGGTTTAACCCTATGCAGGCTGCTTGGGGTTTTACTCGCTTCTTGGGGATATTCCCCTCTCGCTCTGGTGTACTATCTACAGCCTTATCGGGGCTCTGTTGCAGGCACAAGGTTCATGATTTATGGTCGTGTATTTATGTACAATCCGCAATAGTGAGATACCATTTGTTTTCTGTTTAGGATTACTGTGCTAAGCCTCCCAAGTGTACCCGGGGTTATACAAGCCTTTATGTGTGTCAGTAGACCCTGTGGATTACAAGCTACAACATACCTGTTTGAGCTTATCAGAGAACGCTAAGTCTGTCATTTCGGTGACTGCCCTGCAGTCTGCACAATACATTGACTGTCAAACAAACTACCTTGGTACACCCACTCAAGTATTGAAACCATCTGTATGGTTTTGTGCTCTAAGTTGTCCGTTGGTCTTGAAACCTTTGGAACTTAGTAACAGATCAGTTGTCCTTTTATACTCCTTTGCTTTGGAGTACAAGCCTGAAAATACTGTGTATTTTGCAACCATCAAGTAGATATCTCTGTCCAACAAGATCTCAACCTCGCAACTCTTGTGTGAGCGCTACAGTGCCCGTTACAAGATGTTGAAGCAGTGAGGGAGTGTGCGAGCCCTGTCTGTGAGAGGGAAGCAGACATGTTGAAGCAGTGACGGTGTTTGGGAGGCCTGGCTGTGAGAGGAGCTGCATAGAGACTCCATTCTATGTGAAGTAACAGCATCACTCTGATATGCTCATCCAGTGTATCAACTGGATTTTCGGAAAATGGTAAAACACGTGTTGTTTTTTTTTTTTTTAAAGAAGATTCTAAATACCAATTTTCACATCTGTAACACCTTCTGGTTTTAAGATCTAGGTATCCTGTTTAAAAGTATTCACCCCTTTTTCATGCCCCACTTGGGTCTTTGGAAAATGATAGAACACGTGCATGTTTATTTTTCAAGAAGATTGTAAATCACAATTGTCACACCTCTAACATCTTTGGTTTTTGAAATATAGGTATAGTGATAAAAGTACTCGACCCCCCTTTTTGCCCGCCCCAATTGGATTTTCAGAAAATGGTAAAATAGGAGTTTAAATTTTCACGACGAATCTAAATACCAATTTTCACATCTGTAGCATCTTCTGTTTTTGAGATATAGGTTAACCTGTTTAAAAGTATTCAACCCCCTCTTTTTTCACCCCCCACTTTGGATTTTTGGAAACTTGTAAAATTAGATTTTTTTATTTTTCAAGGAGATTTTAAATGCCAAATTTCACACCTGTAACATCTTTGGTTTTTGAAGTATATGTATACTGATAAAAGTATACACACCCCTGTCCCCCCAACCCCTTAATTGGATTTTTGGAAAATGGTAAAACACATGTTTGTTTTATTTCACGAAGATTGTAAATATCAAATTTCGCACCTGTAACCTATTGTTTGTGAAATATAGGTATACTGACCAAAGTATTCAAACCCCCTCTTTCCCCCCCACTGGATTTTCAGACAATGAAAAATTAAAAACACGTATTTTACCAAGCCTAATCTAAATACCAATTTTCAGGCCAGTAACATCTTCTGTATTTGAGATTTAGGTATCCAGTTTAAAATATTCAACCCCTTTATTCACCGCCCCCCACTTGGATTTTTGAAAAAACGAATATACGTGTTTTTTATTTTTGTTTAAATACTGATTTTTCACATCTGTAACATCTTCTGCTTTTGAGCTATAGGTATCCTGTTTAAAATATTCAACTCCCTTAGGGGTGGAGTTTCCAGAAATACTTCCTTATTGGGCGCCTACATCATGAAAAACAGTGTACCTTCAAAATGTCACATTCCTAGGTTAAAAATTTGTTGCAGCCACAAAGATCCACAGTTGGTATGGAAGACTTCCAAAACCAGATACAACAATATAGAAAAATATTTACCAACTCTTGTGTGTGATGAATAAAAAGGTTTATTCCATAGTGAGCACAGGAAAAAGACAACGTTTCGACCTTCACAGGTCTTTGTCAAGTCTAAACATACCTATTTATATGTGCAAAATACTTTGTAACAGCAACAGGTGAAAAGGCAGCAATTAGGTTAATGATTCAATTGCAAGGAGGAGACTCTTTAGCTCCTCTCAAATCTTCTCCAATATTCAGCTCCAAATGGTTAACCCCTCAGGTTAAACTGGAACCTATTGCATTGACTCAATACAAAACATGTGAGAAATAAAAAAGCATGTGAGAAATAAAAAAAACATCAAAAATATACCAATATTACAATATTATTACCTGTAGATATATTCAACAGTATTATTCATATCAAATGCTTATTATCCATATTAATTTTTAAATGTTAATTTTTAAATGTTAATTTTTGATGTAAAAAGTTTGCCTATGATGAACAAATAGATCTAAATACCCCATAACACTATGTGAAGATACGGTCACGATTTTAGACTTAGGATCAAGGATTTTTGACTAAGAATCAAGGATCTTTCGAACTATTGCAAAAAAGGGGAGAGGTCAAAACCCCTATTCAAACCATGCGGCTCAATGGTGTTAAGTCGATATATCCAAGAGAGTTCTTTCTTTTTCAGTGCCTGTTCCTTATCACCACCTGTGATGGATTTAATATTAAAAATGTATATTTAATATGGATAATAAACATTTAATATGAATAATATTGTTGAATATATCTACAGGTAATAATATTGTAATACTTTGTATGTTTAGACTTGACAAAGACCTGTAAAGGTCGAAACGTTGTCTTTTTCCTGTGCTTACCATGGAATAAAACCTTTTTATTCATCACACACAAGAGTTGGTAAATATTTTTCTACATTCCTAGCCTCCTAGGTTAAACAGTTTCAGCTGGGCGTTGATGCGTCAGGACATATATATATATTTATTTACAGATTCTCACATAAACACGCTATGCAGATGTGTAATGGAATCCCTTTATCCCACACCTGGGGGATTCGGGGGAAAGGGGTGTGAATACTTTTATCAGTATATCTATATTTCAAAAACCAAAGATGTTACAGGTGTGAAGTTTGGTAATTACAATCTTCTTGAAAATAAAGAAACACGTGTATTACCATTTTCTGACAATTCAATTAGGGGGAAGAAAAAGGGCGGTGAATACTTTTCAACAGGACATCTATATCTCAAAAACAGAAGCTGTTACAGACGTGAAAATTAGTATTTAGAGTGGTCTTGGAGGAAAAAAAAAACACATTTTACCATTTTCCAAAAGTCCAGCGGGAGGGGGGGGGGCAAAATACTTTTATCAGTTTACCTACATTTCAAAAACTAAAGATGTTATGTATGTGTGAAATTTGGTATTTACAATCTCCGTAAAAAAAACAAATGTGTTATCATTTTCTGACAATTCAGTTAAGGCGTGGGGGAGAAAAAGGGGGTTGAATACTTTTATCAGTATACCTATATTTCAAAAACCAAAGATGTTAAAGGTGTGAAATTTGGTAATTACAATCTCATTGAAAACTAAAAAAAAAAAAAAACAGGTGTTTTACCATTTCCCAAAAATCACAAGTGGGCGGTGAAAAAAAGGGTGTGTGAATACTTTTAAACAGGATACCTATATCTCAAAAACAGAAGAGGTTACAGATGTGAAAATTGGTATTTAAAAAAAACAATCTAAATTAAAAATTAAATTTGTCTCATTGTCTGTTTGTAGTTACAACAGAAAAAAAAAAAAATCATGGACGCATTTGAAACAACTTTGTTTTGTAGCCAATACCCCCTGACTAACGTCTGTAATAAACATGACTTATTACGTTAAAACATCAACCTGTAAATTATATTTTGTACAGTTTCAAGAAAAACTCCTGTTTCTTTTAATAATTTTAACAAATCCCAAAATCCACGCGCAAAAGCTAGTCCCTGTCACATCTTTGGCCCCCACAGCGCCTGGCGGCATCGCTGGCTGGCCGGGTGCCTGGAGCTCGAGCTGGCAGATCGGTGTCTCAGGGAGCGGGGCTTGGCATCGCGGAGCCGCTGGCCTTAAATGCAGGGCGCTAGGATCTGCTAGTCGCCCTGACGTGGAGTTATTTTCCCGCATCGCCAGCTGTTCGAGCTGATCTCAGTGTTACGTTTTGTATTGTTGCCGAATCTCTGCTAGTACGAGGACCTTGCTTTTGTTGACTGACCCGGATTGCCCGACGATTCTTACGATTAACCCTTTGTACCGCATGATATCGGTTGTGAGGTCTGCCCTTCAGGTTGCAAAATCCTGCCGACAACCTGGTCTAAGATCATTCCATATGATCCCAGTCTGTGGGGCTGTCCTCCAGGTGGTGAAATCTATCCATACTTCAGGTTGCTTGTCAAATCTGGTTTAATTACAAAGCATATTACATGGTTTACGTGAGTGGTTCAGTCCTGCAGGTTGATAAATCCACCAACCTATACAGTTACTGGCTGGACGCCAAGTCCATGTAACAAACGCAACACATTATTCCTGATTGTAGACCTGCCCTGCAGATTGCGAAATACATTGAGCAAATACCTTTTATGTGAACAAGTGTATAGTTAACTTTCTTTCGCTCAGCAACCTCTTGGTCACGAAACCATTTGGTGTTGAGTGGTACTTAGATTTCTGTATTACCTCCCTGGCTTGGGATACCATGTATTACAGTCTTGATTGCTATCAAATTTCGCATTGTAAAAATCTGTCCATAAGGATCCAAACAATGCTGTTCTTAGGGGAGCACCATCGCGTTCGTGACAGTCCCTTTATAAATCAGGTTTCGGTGGTTGTTAATGATAATCACTGGATCGCAAAACCCTTCCAGAAGAGGTCTCCACGCAATTACCGGCTATAGTGCCTGTTCTTTCCATTTCCAAGGTTACATGGTAACATGGGGAAAGACATACGTACATCGAGTTCAGCCTTTCCCACATCACCTATTGCGTGTTGATCCAAAAGGTGGCAAAAAAAACTGTCCGAAGCACAAATCTGCACAAATCTGCACCAGATACTCAGACTTATTGGCAGCGAAACAACTTTGAGGTCTGGCGATTGTTACACCCAGGAGAAATAGGTCATTCCTTTTATTCCCACAGCCCATAACATTTATTATCGATTAGACTATATGTTTATAAAAGGGGATACTCTGACCCAAGTCCGGGACTGCTATATTGGACCAATAACGTGGTCGGACCATGCTCCAACTAGATTGTGTATTGCAGATGCTTAGGATTCGTGTGGTAGAGTCCCGTGGCGATTGAATGAATCGTTACTATCCCGCCCTGAGATCAGAGAAGAAATGCAAGTTGCTTTAACTATTTTAGGGAGAACTCGTCTGAAGAGATATCAGAGGGAGTAGTGTGGCAAGCTCACAAAGCGGTAGTGAGGGGTATTCTAATTAAATGGGGGGCGCGTCTTAAACAACATATGGAACATAGACTATCCCTGCTACACCAAATCACATTAGCCGACAAATCCCACAAACGACTTCGCACTGAGGCCTCCTTGTCTCAAGTTACTGACCTTCGTAGACAATTGATCGAGCTAGACAAGCTGGATTATACGTGGGTATCACGTAGATTTAAGGCAAGCAGAATGCTAGCTAATAAACTGAAGGCCAAAATGGGTAAATCACGAATACCACAGATACTGGATCGGGAGGGGCAGCCCAAATATCAGCCAAGACAAATAGCTGAATGTTTTGCACGGTATTACGCCTCCCTGTATAATCTTTCTGAAGATTCCGGAGTACACCAACCCTCCCTGCAGGACATATTTCCTTTCTTAAATTCCCTACACCTCCCACAGCTGTCATATAACCTCCACAACGAACTAACTAGACCCATCACCTCTATTGAGTTAACGTCGGCACTAAACAGTTTACCTAATGGCAAGGCCCCTGGCCCAGACGGGTTCACAGCGAAGTATTATAAAAGGTTTTCCAGACCTCCAACCCCATTCTGCTAAAATTCTTTCAATCAATCTTTGAATCGGGCCAACCACCTTGGGAGTGGTTAGCCGCGCATATCGTTACAATTCCTAAAACACCACTTCCTTCCCCTCATTGCTCGCAATATAGACCTATCTCACTCCTTAATGTCAACACCAAACTATACGTGAAAATAATGGCTATTCGAGTATCTGATGTATTGCCATTGTTAGTGGCAGACAACCAAGTATGCTTTATAAAAAATAGACAAGGTCCAGATAACACCCTGAAGTTACTTACCCTCGTTGATCACGTAGTCCAAGCGTCCCAACCTACCTTATTACTATCATTAGACGCAGAAAAAGCTTTTGACCGGATTAATTGGTCCTACTTGAACCACGTATTGTTAAAGTTCAATTTCCCTGCCACATTGATTACAGCTGTGTGGGGGGGGGGGGTTTACACACATATCCCACTGCACAGATTTTTAATGCCGGCTTCATATCCAATCCCATTACTATTTCCAACGGTACAAGGCAGGGATGCCCATTATCACCCCTACTTTACGTGTTAGCCTGGGCTAATGGTTCAAGCGCTATCTGCCAAGCCTCAGACGTCCAAGGCATACACATAGGACCCACACAGAGCAAAGTGAGTCTCTTTGCAGACGATAGATTATTGACTCTGACAGACCCAACATCGTCTTTACCCGCCCTTCATGAGATTCTAGACAGTTATGGTAAAGCCTCTTTTCATAAAATTAATCTGAAGAAGTCGCAAGCGTTGCCATTTGTGATCCCCCAGGAGATTCTCCGCCCCTTGCAACATGACTACCCCTATGACTGAAGAAAATCACACATAACGTATCTGGGAGTCAAAATAGCATTTTCTAGAGCAGACCTATTTACTAATAACCATCAACCTATGCTTACACAGATTAGATCTCTTTGTATGAATTGGTCTAAAGTAGAAGTGTCCTGGGCGGGTCGAATTGCAGCGCTTAAAATGTCTCTACTCCCAAAACGGTTTTACCTCTTCCGTGCCCTCCCAATAGCATTGCCGCGAAGCTATCTCTCGAATCTACAATCCGTACTCTCTAAATTTGCTTGGCGAGGTAAACGACCTAGAGTGAGAGCGGCCCTATTGAATCAGTCAATAGAAAATGGAGGTATGGGGGTTCCTAATGTACTAATGTATTATAAA
Organism: Leptobrachium leishanense; assembly: GCA_009667805.1. NCBI lineage: Eukaryota > Metazoa > Chordata > Amphibia > Anura > Megophryidae > Leptobrachium > Leptobrachium leishanense. The sequence goes on along the minus strand of CM019065.1, from coordinate 200,631,226 downwards.
GCATCTATACTAACAGCATCCCAAGCCCTCCTGATGACTCCTCCGGGTCCCCAGTGGACTAGGTTTCTATCAATATATTTTCTCCCATATGCCCCCTCAACAATTCTTTGGCTGCCCAGATCCCTACGTCCTAAGCTGCCACCTCTTCCTCCTTTTGCCAGCTTGCTTCATAGAGAATAGGACACTAACACATCTAAACTCATAAATTATCACCCCATTGCCCTGGCAGCCCCACTTATGGTGTTATGCCACCTCATTGCGGACTTCGACCCACGTGTATGGGCAATACACGCCGTGACAAGGCTTTTCCAGTTTTTTAATCAGGAGGAATTTCTCTCTTTTTCACAACTAATTGATAAATATGCCATTCCCCGTTCATTGTGGCTTTCATATGGTCAGATCCGATCTCAGCTAGCGGTTTGGGGCCTTGGAGGGAAATTAACTTCTACGCGTCCCCTGCTCTCTCCGTTTGAAAATAGGTGCTCCCAACCCTTAGAACGGAGGAAAATGATATCCATCTGTTACGCTCTCCTACTTGCATCCACGGCTAACAAACATTGGGATTATCAGAGAAACTGGGAGAAAGACCTGGGAAGAGCACTCCCAATGGAACAGTGGAGAAATAGTTTCTCAGATGACAGAAGTAAATTTAAATGTGCATCATTATGGGAAGCACGTAAAAAGTTACTATATAGATGGTACCTGACGCCAGATAGAGAAAGCCACATGTCAAATGGAGTTTCCTCCACATGCTGGAGATGTGGGTTATTAAGAGGAACGTACTACCATACTTGGTGGACGTGCCCCCCTTTGGAGGGATGGTGGAGGGAGGTGGCGACATTGTGCTCCAAGATTCTAGGTATCACGGTGGAACCTATCCCGGAGATACTGCTCCTTCAACTCTTCCCTACTTATTCCAGGTTCCAGAAACAAATGTTAGCACATATCTTAACTATATCGTCCCTGTTGCTGGCAGCTAGGTGGAAGTCTGCGGATGTCCCATCTCTTTATTTTTTTTATATTCAAAGTTTTTATTTTGAAAAATAGTCAGCATAAGAGCATACTGCAAAGTAAAGGATGGCCGCGCAGGGCCAAGACATGTCATCAGAAAATAAACCGCAAGATAAAGCAAATAATAAAGTCATCTAATATTTAAATAAGCAAAATAAAACATCCCCTGGGTGGGGGGGGGTCTTGTCTACAGAGAAACAACATAAGAGAAACGACTGCTTGCAAGTACAGCTGTGGTCAGGGACCAAAACAAAACAATTGAGGGGGGGGGGTTGGAGGGGAAAAATTGGCAAATGCCAGATTTGTGCCTGCCCAGGCGGGTTTCCCCACTTCCCCCACGACTCTACAGCCATGGGAGGGGGCCAGGGGGGTAGCGGCACCAGGCCTGGGCACTCGGGGGGCCAAACTGGGCACCAGGCCACTGTAGTACTTCACGAAAATGCCGGGAAAAAAGAGCAGAGAAAAAAACAAAAACACAATAATGAGGAAGGGAGGGGACAAAAGAAAAACTAAGGGAATATCAATCATGGCAACTCAGCGAAGGGAGGGGGAAATGGTGGAAATAAAATATATATATATATGAATACATATTATATATACACACACTTATATATCAGCAATAGTCCACAGAAAATTCCAAAAGGCATAAGTCCTCTTAAAACAAGCAAGTGTCCTCGGAAAGAAGTCCTAAGGGGGAGAAAAAAATAAATAAAAATTTTTTAAAAAAATAATAATAAAAGATAAAAAAAAAATCCAACAGCTTGGGGGGGATTGAGGGGAGTCGAACAGCGTAGGCATGCAGGGGTAGAAAGGGAACAGGCGCAGAGCCGCTACCGCAGCAGGAATGGGTTACTCAGCCAGTGTCCATCCACATGGTGTGGCGGGTGACACCGTTTGGCGTTGACCTCTCGATAAGCCCGGTGAACAATCAGGCTCCAGGACAGCTTGGCCAGGGCCACGCAGTAACGGCTGGGCACGTGCCCCATCTCCCCAATGGAGCCAGCAGTAGCACCAGGCAGCCTCATCATCGTGGACCGCACCCGAGGGCCAGCAAGACCTGTCTCCCACGCTTCGGTCCTCCTCGACATCAATAAGCGCAGGAGGAGCCTCGGGGACCAAGACCTCCGCCATCAGCTCCGTAGGTACCGGTTCGACGTCGTCATAATGTACCGCAGTTTCAGTGGGGAAGTCTTCGCTGTAAGCGTGCAGGGTCACCCCCGCCGTGCTGTCAGCCATAACCTCCGCTTCCTGTCTTCTGTCTCCACACAGCACCGCCATCAGCTTAGACCAGGAGCCTTTAGTCAGCGGACTCCCCTCGTCCTCCGGTAGCAGCCGCATGCACTCCTCCAAATCCTCGAATACAGCCTCCAGGCTTCTAATAGGAGGGGGGCATGGTATCTGCCGCTGGGTATTCTCCTCCATCAACTCTGCTACAGGGACAGCTGTTTTGGCCAGGAGATGGGGGCCCTCCATCCACCAGCCTCCTAACAGCCGATCGCCCACGTCTCAGGTGTCCACAGGGGTAGGCTGGAACGACGAGGGGTAGGTCCCAGCAAGCCAAAAGGTAGGCCTCAAAATGGCCACCGGCAGCTCGTATTCGCCGGGAAGACTGGTCTCTCGTCCGGATGGGGGGACTAAATGGCCTCCGGACAATGCTAATACGATGGCCAGCTCCTCAGGCACCTTTAAGTATAGCAAATGCCTGAAATAGAGTCCTCTGAAGGCACCGAAAAGGAGAGGACATGTGGAGCTCCACTAGAACATGTCCGCTTCTCTGAACAGCCGGCCACGCCCCTCTATCATCTCTTACCCCAATTACGGACCGCCTAAAAGAATTTCACTTATTAAATGCAATGTCCCGGAAAGTTACAGGATCTCTACCATCCAAGAGAAACTTCTGGTATATTTGGGACACTTACCTTGTATCTAACAATTAGACAGGGGTGGACGTACACGGATGGCTTACACAAGGTGAAATGCTTTGTAATATCTAGCCTACCGGGGTCTTATGGTAAAGTCCTTGAGATGCAGAATATGGGAACTAGACCACACTTTGATTAACTGTAAGATTCCATTTTAATCTTGACAATCGCAGCAGCGACAACTGTCAGTTTGTTTTTGTCTTCTTATACGTGTTTATTGTTTGTTGAAGATACTGCTTTATCATTTATAACTGTATTGTTGAAAAAAAATCAATAGAAACCTTTACATTTTTTATAAATACTTGTAACCAACTGTAACGACTGACCCAACTACCTTAACCTGCAGAGAATTCCACAGCTGTATTATCACTGTAAACTAACCCTTCCTTTGCTAATGGTTCGACAGTTTTCTGGCGAAAAACCCACATGGATGTGAAGGTTTCTCGGGAGATTCCCTTTGCTATAAAAAACTGCCCCAATACCATTTCCAATGCATCCACCTCTAAGGAAAGGATGCCTAGTTCCGGTGCTGTAGTGAAGGCACGTTTCAGGTCCTCGAAGGCCTGTATTGCCATAAGGGTCCATTTCTGATTCTGGGAACCCTCTTGGTCATGACAGTGATGGGTGGTACTATAGAAGTTAGTTTTGAATCTTCTAGTAGTTCGTAAAACCCAGGAACGGTTTCATGTACTTTACCACAAAGTCTAAAAGCTAACCTGAAATCGCAGGGAGTTTAGAAGGGTCCATGTTGAAACCCTCTGGAGAAAATATGTATCCCAGAAAATGTACGGAGGTAACAAGCATTTCTCCAGTTTACAGTATAAACCACTGTTTAGGAGTCGCCGCAGCACTTTCCTAAAATGTTTGTCGTGGGTCTCCACATCTGTGGAATAAATCAGGATATTGTCCAAGACAAATGACTAATCTCGCAGTACATAAATTGATAAAATCCTGGAAAACAGCTGGAGAATTACATAAACTGAAAGGCATGACAAGGAATTCGTAATGCCCACTCCTCGCATCGAAGGCTGTCCTCCATTCATGCCCTTTGATGTGTGATTACATGTGCCACAAAGATCAAGCTTTGTATATATGGCAGAAACTTTCAATCTGTCAAACTGCTGGTTTTCAAGGATATTTGGTAGACAACTAATAATTATGCGATTCAGACCTCTTATCAATAAAAAGACGCAAGTCTCCCTTTTTTGGAAACAAAAAAAGAACCCAGCACCTGCTGGCGAGGAGAAACGCCGTATGAAACCTTGAGCTAGATTCTTCCCGATATACTCCAAGATCTGATTCTCAGAGGATACACTATCTTTAGAAGGTATAGACCCTGGAAGAAGAGAAATGGCACAAATATCACCAATGAGAAGGTAGTTTTTTGGATTTCTTTTTCTAATCAAACACCCCTTTTAGGTCCATGTACCACACTGGTATCTCCATAGACAAAGGAGGTACCATAGGGACATTCAATGCACTGATACTCTGTATTTGCATTAAACAACAAAGTCACACAATATGTACTCCATGACTGGACCACACCGCAGGACCAACCCAAAAGAGGATATTGTACAGACAGCCATGAAAAACGCCAAGGACAACAAGACAGAAAGGAGCATCAATAACCTGAAAGGAAATGGTTTCTTTATGCAAAACTCCAGGAGTAGGACTGATATGTCCTAAGATAACCCAGGACACAATAACAAGGGCCTACCATCAATGGCCAAGAGGGTATCCGTTTCCAGAGGAAGAGAATGCGTGGAGGTAAAATGGGCACCTATGAAATTGCCCTTGGCTCCTGAATCGATGAAGGCCATAGCATGAACCAATTTGGAATCCCAAGCTAGGGACACAGGAACCAAAAGATGAGAATAACATTTATTTTTTTCAGGCGACAAATACATCCCCACCCAAGGCCTGTCTCCTTAATTGCCCTAGGGGCAGCAGTTTTCAGCTATAATTGATCTTGTGGGGTATTTAGGACACTAAGCGAAAGCATCCTTGACCACCACAGTACAGACATAATCCCTCATGCAATCTTTATTCCTCTGACAACCTAGTATGACCCAGATGCATGGGTTCTACGAGATTCAATTGTACTGTTGAGGCTGAAAATGTAAGCGAGAGACATCCTGGGTTTTTCTAGGGGGTTCTCCGGTCCACAATCTGGTCATCCGTAACGTCATCAGTAATGTACAGAACTATGTTAGCTCACTCAGATCTTCTGGCAAATTCGCGGGGGCTAGTTCATGCATGAGGGAATCTGATAAATCCTCTATAAAAGCCAAAACAAATACCTCATTGGCCCAGTTAACATCAGATAAAAGAGTCTTAAAATGTATAGCATAATCAGATAGTTTTAGTTCCCAGTTTGATCCAGCATGGCGCTTTGTCAGCTGCTTTAGTCCTTCTGGCTATGTCAAACGTTCTCAACTCTGGAATAAAAGCCTCATAGTCGTATTGATGGACTTTTTAGATTCCCGCAGTGGATTAACCCAAAGAGCCCCATCGAAAAGATGGTTTATCACAAAACCAACTTTGGCTCGGTTTGACACATATTGGGATTCAATTTGAAATTAATATCAACCTGAGTAAAAAATCCCTGACAAGCAGCTGATGAACGGTCAAATCTTTATAGCTGTCATATGCGCATGGAAAGCCTGCGCTTCTGACTTAACAGATACAGTAGAGGTGGGTGCAGGAAACAACTGGGGTGGCTGCAAAAGAGCTGTACGAGCCAGTATGGTCTGAAGAGTCTGAGCAAACTGGTCCGTCCTATGATCTTGCTCGTCCTGTCTAGACGCGGAAGTAGACAATTGTTTAGACAGGTCTGTAGGATCCTTTGCCATGTCTAAATGTAACGAAATCCCTTGATCCCTACACGCAAACACGCCGGTCTTTAGAGTAGCTGGAAAATCTAATAGGACAGATACACAGAGCATACGAGGTCAAAGGGAAGCCAAAGAAGGAATTCACAGACCAGCAAGGTTTCGGTACACAGGTAAAACAAAAAGCAGCCAAAGGAAGTGTCAGAAAATGGAGCCAAGATCAGCACACAATCAATCAGGAAGAACAAGGGTTAATGCCAAAAGAGTGGTCACAAGCCAGAGTCAAAACACAGAATATCAATGCAAACCACAAACTTCTGCTGCTGTACTGCACAGCAAAAACCACAACAGAGCAATGAGACTATCTCACCGCTTGGTTTTTAAACTGGCCAGACGTTGAGCCATCACGTCGCACGTCTTTGTAGGTCTGTAATAAAACACTAGCTGCTATCCAAGCACGATACAGTAAAGTCATATATAGTTAATGACACCTAGATATACACAATGCAATATTTTGTTTTTAATAAAGATTTTTATTTTACGTGAATGTTTTTCGACCGGGTGTTTATTTGCCCTTTTTGGCCTTGATCTTCCTCAGGTAGAACTCCAGTTCTTTACCCTCCAGGACATAACCATCAGCTCTGCCGCACTGGCCAGGTCGGGATGCTATGCAAGCGAGCAGCTTGCCCTGCTGGAACTGCTCCTCTAGCAAAGCGTTGATCTTTGCCGTCTTCTTCCTGTCCTCGTATTTTTTCTGTGTTTTCTTGGATCTCTTCTTGTTGAGGATCTCCTCCTCCTCGGGAGTCAACTTAGCTCCCTTCTTGCGTCCGAGCGGCAAAGCGTAGTGAGCCTCATACCACTGCCTGTAGGGGGTGCTGTCCACCAAGACAATGCAGTTCTTCACGAGGGTCTTGGTTCGGACCAGCTCGTTGTTTGATGCGTTGTACACAACGTCAATGATTCTGCTTTTGCGTGTGCAACACTCAGACCCCCAGGAGAAGTTTCCGCCGTCCAACCTCAGAGCGCGATACTTCTTGTTTCCTCCACGAACTCTTACTGTGTGGATACGACGGGGGCCGATCTTGGTGTTGGCGGCGGGGCGGCCCAGCTCATACTTCCTCTTCTTGTGGTACGGCTTCCTCTTGCCCCCGGTCTTGCGGCGCTTGTGCCAGTTGTCCCTTGAGATAGCCACAATGCAATATTAAACATGTTCAAGATCAAAAGGTTTCTTAAAATGAAACATTCCATGTTAACCAATCTAAAATTTAAAAAAAGATTCTTGCCTGTACCAAAATCAGAAAAAAACATTACCAGGACATAAAATAATTCAACTGAATATGAAAACAAAGGGGGGGGGGACACAAAAAGATTAAAGTACAATGGACAAGAGAACGTAAGATTTAAAAATTCAGTCTTCAAACTAGTTCAAGATAATTAGTCATCTATTTCCAAGCAATGGATCATATAGTGCGAATCAAACAGGGCAAATGTCAATCCAGTATCAGCATTTGAGTTATTGTTCCCATCTGTAACTTATCAAGGTCCATCGCCAGGCTCTCCTATTGCAATGGTCTATCGGTGTTTCATCATGAAAATCTGGTGATTTGCCAATGGAAATGAGCAGTGAACTCCGTGTGTCCGCAATCATTGCTGTGAGTGCAGTAGGCTCCACAAATCTCTGACTCTTACCAAACAATGCTCATCGGCACATTTGTCTCCTAAAACCATATCAATGGAAGCATGTTCGATCATATCTACAATTTTGCTGGTCAGGTGTCCTGCACAATGTATAGATTACATTTAACTGCATATTTAAAAGGGCCGAAATGAACTTGAGCACAATAGGTTCACTTTAAAACCATGTTAACTATGCGATCTCTCCAAAACCATCACATAAAACCTTGGCACTGTGAGTTTGGAGTGATTGCTTGCATCCGACCCGACCTTAATCTGGACTCTGCTAAAATGCTCATCCAAGCGCTTATCTCACGCCTTGACTACTGTAACCTCCTTTGCTCTGGCCTTAAGAGATCCCAGATTCCCCCTCTGCAGTCTGTTATGAATGCTTGTGCCAGGCTCATCCACCTCACCCCTTTGTCAATCTCTACACTGGCTTCCTGTCTCCAATAGAATCTAATTCAAAATATTGGTGCTCACATACAAAGCTCTCCATAACTGCGTCCCTGCCTACATCTCCCTTATTAACAGGTACAGTACATCCCATTCCGGGCCAGTTCGCTCTGCCAATGATCTGATTATATCGTCTCCTCGCATGCGCACCCCCAACTCCCGCCTTCAAGACTTCTCACGAGTTGCCCTCTTTCTTTGGAACTCCCTTCCCCGCAACAGACTCTCCCCATCTCCAGTCCATCAAGAAATCTCTGAAAACACATTAAAGAAACCCATCATCTCACTCCCTAATCCCCCTCTGTTCATCTTCCCACACAGCCCACATGCACCCTGCCATTTCATATTCTCTTTTAACCCTAGTGTGTCACCCCTCTCCTCTTAGATTGTAAGCTTTTGAGCAGGGTTGTCTCTCCTACTGTTCTGTGTGTTGAACCTGTGTGTATATTATTCTGCCTTATTGTACAGCGCTACGGCGCTTTATACAAACTTGTAAGTAACTATTGTAGAATGCAGAAATGGTCGGTGAAATCTGGAGGGCTAAATATCATATTATGTTCACTGGGTCTGTAGTCCCCCTCCTTAGAGGGTATGTGATCTAAAGAAATTTCACTCATGGGTGTTGGGCTGACTTTGCCAAGACACTGGGCATAAGGATTCATCAAGGCAATGATATATAGCATTGATCCATAGGATCACATATTTATACCCCAATGAGCCAACAACAAAGAGAAGCAGTCCAGATTTCGTTTAACAGCATGCGATATGTAGATACTTTGACGTTTGAGACATTACTTGATATGGAAATCACACTTTGATTTTAGGCCGCGTTCACACTGAGCGACATGAAAATCGCACGTTTATCCGCGTGATTTTCATATTCGCGACATTGAGCAATATTGAGTGATGATATCGCACAACACCACCATTGCAAATCGCTAGGGATGCACCGATACCGCCGTTTGCACGAGTACTTCGTACTCATGTAAATGCCCCAATACCTCCCCCCCAATACTGGAAGCCAGCATTGGGCTGGCTTGCCGGTATCCTTAGGGCTGAGGAATTGGCAGAAAGATCTCTGCTGGAGGCAGCATCACCTCCACTGCCTGACAGCCGCAAGATCTCACGTGGTCACAGCCCTGCGACCGGACCCACTGCTTAATAAACGTAAAGTGGCCAGCCGGAGGGGGGGGGGGCGCTGGCCAAATGCTCTTAACCCCTTAACGCCGCAGGACGTACATTTACGCCCTGCAATAGGCGGGCTTTGACGCCGCAGGACGTAATTGTACGTCCTCGGCGTTTACAGCCCCCCTCCGTTAATACTCACCTCCTCCGGTCGCTCCCACGCTGCTCTGACTCCCGCGGAGTCAGATCAGTATGAATCCCTCCTCCGGCGCACTGACGTCATCGCGCCCGGGCCGTCCCTTTGGATCCCTCTATCTCCCCATCGCCGGGGACCAGACGGCTGTGGCCAGCATCGCTGGAAGGGTCACAGCCTGACCTTTCCAGCGATGTATGGGGGGTTAACCCCTTAGTTGCCAGGTCGCGACCGGGCACTAATTTGTGCCCGATCGCGGCCTATTTCCGGTTGGGGCCGCCATCTTGGATGGCAGCCCCCACCTCTGGGTCCCCCCCGGTCAACTGACTCATCGCGCCATGTGCGATGATGTCAGTTAACCGGGGAACCCCCTAGCTGCAAAGGGATTTCCTATGGAAATCCCTTAGAGGAGATAAAGGGGTTCAAAGAACCCCCCTATCTCCTGATCAGTGGCAGCTAGTGGGTCATGTATGATATTGCTGGAAAGGCCAGATCATGGCCTTTCCAGTGATATGAAACATGACCATGTTATAAGTAAAATAGAAGTTTAAAAAAAGTAAAAATAAAAAAATACGTGTTTTTTTTTTTTTTTTTTAATGCAGCACTATTGTTCACATTTCAATTATAATGTGAACAATGATGCTTCACTAATGATTTTTTTTGGGGGGGGGGGGTTAGCTAAAATCACGCAATTTCTCCCCAAAAACAAAAATGGGTTCCCCGTTCTAATTTTTTTAACAAATCTACCCCATAGCATATGACCGCAGAGTCTCGGATAATAAAATTTTAAAAAAAAAAAACACTTCACACACTGTGAAAGATTGAAATTTTATTGAAAATTCTAATTTTTTTTTTTTTTTTTTCCATTTTTTGTTATAGCATTTTGGCAGGGCATGACATATACATATAATAATGATATATTCTTAATCTGCCGAGATTGCCGGAAACAACAATATATAATTTGTCTGGGTGGTATAATAATACGTGACTTAAAAACGGTCAAAATGAGCTCAGCAAACTTCTACTTCCGAAACAGCGCCAAAGTTGTAAAATTACTCCCGTCCTTAAGGGGTTAATGCATCCGGCCAGCTTCCCCAGTGTTTGGTCTGAGCTCGGATATATATATATATATATGGGTAAGTCTGGTCTGAGGTCTGTGTGTATATATACACATATAAACACATACACACATATACATACACACACACACACACGTATATGTAGGCACGCCTGGTCTGTGTGTGTATACACACATATACATACACACACACACACACGTATATGTAGGCACGCCTGGTCTGTGTGTGTATATACACATACATACACACACGTATATGTAGGCAAGCCTGGTCTGAGGTCTGTATATATGTATCTGAGTGGGAATACATATATCTGAGATAAGGTGTGTGCAGGGGGTAAATGGGGTGTCTTGCCATACATTTCAATATAAACTGGACAGGCTTTTGGCAAAATCCTAACTGATTTATTGGAAAGCGTCACATGACCCTAAATAAAAGTATCAGTACTCTATCGGTGAGTACTTTAAAAACGTATCGGTACTTGTACTCGGTGCAACCCTACATAGTGCGAAATCGCAAATCGCAAAAGGGTCATGTACCAGCGACAAGCTACAGGCGACATTGAGCGACAAGATGTGAACAGTTCCATTGAACTGCATTGGAGAAGCTACATAGAGCGATATCGCGCGGAAACATGTGCAATATCGCAGCAAAAACTGTGCGATAAATCGCTTAGTGTGAACGGGGCCTTAGAGTAGTACAATCTCTAAAATACGACCAATATGTTTTATGGCTTCCAGCAGACTCCGAAGAGATCCAGTGACCTGTTTGCAACATTATGGGAGGCAACTTAAAAAAGGTACATTAGCATAATATTAATAGTTCAGAATCTGGAGAGGATATACATAACAGGAATAGAAAATTACAAAAAAAATAGTATAAAACACATTGCAGCAACTGACCATACTGCGGTTTGCATTTGGAAACCTTTTTAAAACTACATTTAGTTGTGATTTTTCTTTTATTATCATATACAAAAAGCAATATTATAGCAAATTGAGAAAAGCAACACGCTGCATAGGAGGCGGTTTTCTTTTTTCTTCAGTTACTCTTATTCATGCAGTTCTCTCTACATGACATGTTTTTTTTGAGTCTTGTATAATACAACTGACAAAGACCGAAATTAAAAAAAAAAAAAAACAAGCATGTGACATGTTGAGCTAGTTAATGTGCTATACACCAGAAACCGATATGTAGCTAACAATATAATGCTCACCTTGTAACTGATCCAATTAAATAAACCACATGAAATTATATAGTAAAGACAGTTTTTAAGCAAATTATAAATCGTTAATGAAAAACTTCAGCCGTGGAAAATACATTGAATTAAACCTGTAATACAGATACATCACAATGACATGTAGACACGTTACGAAAGTCTGGAAGGTGGCAAAGAAAGTGTCCTTTTGCTTTTCAGATGACGCTGGTACAGTTTTCTGATAGCATTTTGCCATTAATATAATGAATGCACCCCTGAGTGATATCACGCACAAACTTGAGAAAAATAATTATCCTCCCTAGCAGAGTATACTAGCTTAATTAGAAAAGTGACTACTAGTGGCCTGACGTGTCAGACTGAAGCAGAATGGGGGTGGGGGATGAAACGGGGGGGTGGGGGATGAAACGGGGGGGCCTTAAACACAGTGAAAGATGCAATTTCAAATGTTTATGTTTCAAATAACACTGATTCGGCAAATTTATTGTAAGGTGTTGATTAATAAACCTTTTCTAAACTGTAAAGCACTTAAATTTATAAGAATTAAAAACTACGTACAGCAACTATACTTTAAAGTTAAATATTTGCACTACTAGAAATTGTAGGTCAGGCAAGACGCTGGGGAAATCCAGACAGACCAGAAAAATGGATGTTCGGAAATCACATGCACGCTATAAAAAATTAATGGAAATTTCTAACTAAATGGTGCATGTTACAAATTTCACATGCCAACAGCCTGTAAGATAGCAAAATAAAGTCATGTGGTATAAGACTAGGATTAAACAATCTGCATAATAATACTTCTGAAACATTTTGCAATAAAAGCTTTGAATCCGACAGACTGACTAGTCCCTTATGACGCCCTTAATATTATGCTGTGGATGTATTTCAATACCAGTTGCTAGGATACAGTGCAAGGGGGATTCTGTTTTCAGTCGGACAGTGATAAGCTAAACGGTTATCTTCGTAGTAGCATATTTCATATAGAATTCTGTCAGGTACAAAACGTAGTTTTATGACATCTATACAAGTGCTCCTCAAGCCTCTTATGTCAGGGACCTGGCAATTTGTCTTCCACACAAGAAAAGTATGAGCTACCTCCCACCATTCCCATAGTGTCTTTGAGCCATCAACCTGTGTATCTCATCTCCCTCCTCCGCTAATGTCCTAACCTTTCAGCTGTGTAGCTCTGCAATAAAGAGCAGCATGTAGAGTTACGCTGACGTGTGAAGGGACCTCAATTGGTTGACCTTTTGAAGCATCAGCTTTAATTTACATGCACAGTTCGTTTTAATCAAGAACATATTGCAGATCAGATAATGATCAGATTAAGCACCACTTTGAGATTCTAGTTGTAAATAGTGGGTACTTCCTCACAGTTTTCTATAAGATAAGCAGGCTTCACAGATTTGAATGCTGCCTCTATGGTTTACAGTAAAAAAAAAAAAAAAAAAAAAATAATAATAATACAGGACATTAAAAGATTAAATCCGAATGTTCTTCCAGTAGATTGATTTCAGTAAAGGTCTTAAAAGGTTCATAAAACCTAAATTATTAATAAAGGATTAGTAACGTAATACTAACACCGGTATGGAATTGAGGGGGGGTCCTTCTGATATCCTAGAGCCATGGCCTGATGAGGTGGTGGAACCTGGAATTGGGTCCAGAGACGTGGTTTGAGATATTTTATAGAGATTAAAAGATTAATCTTTATGATCAATACAATTTCCCAAACATTGTGAAGGCAGGTTAAGATTAGATTACAAATTTGACCATATGAGAAATAAAAGTTCACTCTATACAACATTACTAGATCCAGTTACAGAAATACAGACGTTTTATGGATAAAGTAGAATTAAGGATTCTAAAATACCTAAGGCAGAGATGTCAAACGCTGGCACTGAGATACTGATGGCGTACAATTCCCAAAAATATTTGAATGAAATTGTGGTGTGTTAGCTGCCAATGGGGACGGGGGGACGGGGGGTGGGTGTTTTTTGTTGGTTGTCGACAGTTGGGGATCCATTTAGTCTCCTAGTGGAGGGCTGACAAGACAGCAGCCAGCTGTGGTTATAGAGAACCCGTATGCTTAGTTTATTAATAAACCTAGTATTAAAACTCAAAGATGTCTTGCATAATCCAGAACACTACAGAAATTGAATCATGGGAGTTGCAGCTTAGCAATATGAGGGGGGGGGGGGGGTTGACATCCCTGACCTAAGACTGACTAGAATGTTACTTCAGAAATAGTGCCAAAAGTCAAGAAGTTATTAATTTGAAATATGGCAATCTAAAAGCAGGTTCTACTTCTTAATTGTGTGAACCCCTAAAATATACACCATATTCTGCCATAGGTGGAAGAGAAAACAGCTAAATCAGGTACGGAAACGTCTTACTGATCGAAATGAACTGGAATAGAATTCGGTAGGTTTTCCCAAGAGGCTAGGAGCGGTTTGGTCATATACGCGGACACAGGTCCAGGCAGGAAAGGTATTTATTTGGTACCAAGACGTGGTACCAACACGTGAATGGGGCCTTCATCTTTACCTCAGCTGGCTTGCTAACCTTGAGCGCTAAATCACTGCCCGGTGCCTAGATTCCTGCTAGCTCTTTCAGTTGATGGTTACAGAAATTCTGGAATGTTATTAACTTGCTGAGAACAGAGAATATTCTTAAAGAGGTAGTGAAGCTTGTTAGCAAGATAGCTGCTATGATGCCAAGGTGCATGTTAGAATCTATCAGGCAACACCATCTCAGAACAAGTAGGTCTTATCATTGGAACATGTGTGTAAATAACTTTGAATTGTATTTATAAACTCTGATATGATGGATAGCAATGGTGATATGGGTAAAACAGGGCTCAGCAACCCCAGCTCTCCAGATGTTTTGGAACCACATTTTCCATCAGGCTCTGTCAACCAAACGAGTAGCTGAGCTTTAGGAAAGATGTGGTTCCAAAACAACTGGAGAGCCAAGGATGCTGGACTCCTCCTGATGTAATGATGTAAAACAAAGCACACACCAAGAAACGTTCCAGCAAAAACCACAAGACAATGGCGGGACACCTTGTGAAAACAAAAAGGACCTCCTGAAACATTACACCACTTGAAAAAGCATGGGTAAAAATGCATCTTGTGTAGAAACCATAAAGCTTGTTTCAGGTGTTATTTTCAAAGGGATGCGTGAATAACCTAAGCATCACAAACAATTTTGGAGTTGGCTCAACATGATGTAAGTGGCTGTGCCTCCACTTACATTAAATATTTTCTATAGGTGTATTGAACAGTCACCCTATGAGAGATTTTCTCTCGTTCCTTGCCATTTTCCATAATTTGTATACACCGAACACTGGTACTGAAATGAAAACCAAAAGGTTGTAATAAAGGGCCATCTCAATTTGGCCTGCAATGGTGTTGAAAATTCTGGAGAAAATGTACACGCCAGTTATTTTTTTCTTACATGGTTAATTGCATAGTCAAAGGAATATTTGTGTAAGTTGCCAAAGTTTCTATTTATCCTTGGCATTAGAAGAGGTCTTTTCACAAGGCTCTGCACAATTGCTTGACATTTATAGTTGTCACAATAGTGGTAAAGACATACGTTACATGAGACTTCTTAGTCTCGGAAATGAACATAGCTGGTTATGTCGCTTATTCTGTCCCTTTAAATACATTTAAGTTTTGGGCTACATTTTGGTAATTTATTTCCAGCATCAGAGATATGTACAGAAACCTAAAACATGCTCAATAAATTGGAAAGCAGGAAAAAAAAAAATACGCTTAAGATGTTCCTGGCAATTAAATGCAACCAGTCTTTGATAATGTGTAGCAAAACGTAACTAACAGGCTTAAACACTCTAGCCTAATTACAGATGAACATTTGTTGACGACTGCTCTTTTGAACAAGCATATTCAAAATTAATCTGTACACTGTTAAAAAGCCATTTGAAAACTCTGTTACCAACAAGCTAGCCAAAAAATACATACGCGTAAATCGGCACATACTCTGATAATTCTAATTGCTTAGATTAGCTAGTTAATACTGAACTCTAACATGACACCAAATCCACCAAGCAAGGCAGCTCAATGAATTTACATCAGCAAGGCTGAGTGCTCAAGCATGTGTTTTCAGTCTCAGGACAGCGATTGCATTAGGAAGAGGCAGATTTGTAAGTGGGACTGGGATTGGGGGGGGGGGGGATATCAGGAGGGGTCATTATATTAGCATAAGGGACCAGTTTATTAATTTACACAGTAACACATTACAAAATATTGAAAATAAAAAAAATGTTATTTTCTAAAATGCTACATCTTTCACCCTGGCAATCTTTTTTATTATTAATCATCCTAACAGACTGGAATTTATGGTGCTACGTTATCAATAGACCCGCAATCCTTTCTATTAAAACAAGTGCTCAGTGAAAGATCTGAAACGGATTTGGTTTCCAGCCGGGGGCTCGCCTAAGCCTGGAGGACGGCCGAGCAGCCTGCAACAGCCGGAAGACTGTCACCGCTGGAGCTCAGAACCAAAGTAGGATTATGTAGGCGAGTATAGTGCAACCAATCAGCCATGCGAACCTGGGCCTGGAGGCCGGTCGAGCAGCTTGCTCGGCTGGCCTTCGGGATCAGGGGAGTCCCCAGCCTCCAGGCCCAGGTTCTCATGTCTGATTTTCAACTGTACCGATCCCGAATTTTTGGTATGGGCCGGAAATGTTCGTTTCGGTGCATCCCTATTTAGGTACAGTGTAAAGCAGCAAGACGGGCATAGGCACTCGATTAGCTCACAGTCCACATCAGTTGCAGGGTGCTCATAGCGGTCCAGGCGGCCTGTAGTGAGTACAATAGTAGTAAATGCAATACCAGGCACTCCTTTGCATGAATAAACAGGAATTTTATTGTGGTATCCTGAACGGCAATTTTTTGGCAGAAGAGTTAGCCTTTGTCAATCCTTCAGGCTTGACAAAGGCCAACTCTTCAATCGAAACATTGCCGCTTTTGGTGCCACAGTAAAAATCATTGCTTATACATGCAAAGGAGTGCCTAGTATTCCATTTACTACTTTTGGAATCATTTAGTTAAAAACACATTCTACCAATATTTATACTCTATTATTTCAAGAAGAGTAATAAACAGTATGTCAGATTACAAAAAAGATACATGTTGCAGGCTATAGATTTAAAATGGAACATTACCTCCACCAGCTTCCTTCTCCTCTTCATCTATACTGTTTTTAATACTATCATATTCTTCATCTATATTTTGGTTCCCACGAATCTGAGATAAGACTCTTCTGGCCTTTTGTGTTTGGCCTTTCTGAATTAGCCAGCGTGGGCTTTCTGGAAGGAAAAGAAAGCCAAAAAACTGGAGGATGGCAGGAACTGCTGACAGGCCAAACATATACCTAGAAGAAAGGGGGGGGGGGGTAATTAGTATTAAAAAAAAAAAAAAGTATATTCTAGCCAACTGAACAATTTTGAAATCTTGAAACAAATTAGTTTAATATTAGGACTTGATCATTTAAATTGACCAATAACATCAGGAAGAAGGCAACGCATTCTGTGACACAAATCCACGAATAGCTTTTAGAACGTAATTCATGTCATTTATAATCCAAGTTGTGTTTCCATAGAAACAATTAAGAGTCAAGCACTTACGCAGAATAACTAATAAATGGATGAAACACCAAGTTAAAATAAAACATACACTAATCAAACAAATCCGATCTGTAGTGTAATAGTTGGTAGATTTCCAACATGTCATCTATTCAGTAACAATGCTAGCTTAAATGAAATATCTAGTAGTTTAAAAAGAAAATGTGGCAAGTTTGCAATTAAAACAAAACTGCCAAATTTCAAGTTATTTGGTAATTTGAATTATTGGTTTGAAAAAAAAATAAGATTTTTTTTTCCAAAAAACACCTTGAGCCCTATTCCAAGGTTGTTGAAACCAGAGCTGTTGTAAATTCAATATCTCCATAGACTATAATGGCTCTGTTTAGTCTACAACGGCTACAAGGGCAAATTATTTTTGTTATTACTATTTGCACACGCTCAACAACGTTCTAGCCCAGTTTCACTTCTGTTTATGCCACTGTGATAATGAAAGAGGAAGGCTCTGATAGACCGCGCTTGAAACGCACCACCATTTTAGTTATGAAACTCAAGGCGCCCGGAGATGACATATCACGTGGGCGCATCATGACGCACGGTGGTCATCTTGGAATTTCAGGACTTTCAAAGCGACTGGACTTGAGACAATTTAAAGCCACAGAGGAGGACTAAGGATCACACACACCAACTGAATAAGTGGACTGCCGTGAAACAAGTCTTTGTGTTTTATCCATTTGTTTTTACATATATTGTCTCTCGAATAAATTGTCATTTAATTTAAAATATCCGGTTCCTGACCCATTCATTCAGTGAAGGAGACATAAGCCGAGAGGAGATCCAGCTCTCCTAGTGAAATCACGGGCTGCTTACATTACTGGCGTGCGATATTGAGACAAAAAAATGCTGTCAAGAAAGGACACTTGCAGAGGCCCACGAGACGAGCCACAACAGAAGAACCCCCACAATATCGCTGAATGTTTAGCTAAGGCTGCAGGAGGTCTATTGTCCAGCCTCTACTACCCGAAATAGGAGATGGCTGCTGAAGTAGATATGACAGGGAGCTTAAAAGACTTCTAATCTATCCCCTGGTGATATCCTTTGAATAGATTCCACACAATAGAATGATTTGAGTTGGTGATCAACTTAAAGACTCCAAACTATGGCCAAAGCCACATAGTGAGGAGCAAGTGAAGTAAAGATACTGGGGAGGGGGGCAGTTTACAACGCAAAAGATCACAAAATGGATGCACCCAGTGACATTAAAATATTTTCTTAACTAAACCTACGAGAGAAAAGAACACACAAGCTATCAGCAACATAAAACAAAATAAGGACATTTCATTTTTTGGTGGTAGTGTCCTTTTAAATTCTTTTGCCAGGCCATCAGCAGAAAGGACTTTTGTATTTTTATTACGGCCATTTTGTTCTTTTGTTAAAATAAGAAAGCGCAAAAATAGGAGTTTTAACACTAAACATCAGCATACCTTGCTGCTGGTATCACTAGTTCTTTTACCATAATAGAAGTTACAGTAACATACAACATCCCTAAAAGTGTCACATAGCTGAAAGTAATGAGACGCAAAGTACTGGGACTGATATATTCAGACCATTTTGAAAACTACTATACTTTTGGTAAAGCATATGGATATTATGTTCAAATTTAAAGACAACAGTATCTCCTTTGAAGATCAAAGGCTGGGATTTCCTCAAAGTGATGAACCTAAAATCCAGCCACAACATTTCAGGAGGAGGTTTGTGTACTAAAAATTGCAATGTTGAGCAATAGGCCCATGTTCCTCTCCATTACAAATAAGGGCGTTGGGGTGTAAGGCCAAGTGTAAAAGGTTTGTTCAGTTTTCATAAAAATAACTGAGAGGCAGACGTGTCTTAGTGGAGCTCCACATGTCCGGAGACCCCCCCCCCCCAGACCTGAGACGTTATTTACAGCCACTGCCCTGTGGCTGAAGAGAGACACCAGCAGTCATCTTGCGGCCTTTCCCCCCGGATCTAGCTGAGTCTTTACTTGACCACCCTGCCGTCCTGGACCGGTCTGATCCCGTGCTGGAGGAAGTGGCGAGGGGGGAGGGCGCACATCTTCTGCCTGCCCTGGCTGGCTGGCTGGCAGGGGCTCAGTGCGGACTTGCGGCAGATCAGCGGAGTGGCTCCCCATCCCCCACTGGAAGTGGTGAGGCCTTCATCTCAGGCCTGGAGGCCTTTTTGCGGTTGTTGGATAACGAGGAGGGTCCGCTCATTAAGGGGGTCTGGCGTCAGATGATATCTGCACTGCGGGATGGCCGACAGACCCCGAGGAAAGAGGTGAGCGGGGCTGCCCCGGAACGACACCCTGCTGAGGCCTGTACTCCTGCTACTGCAGAGAGCCACGTTAAGGGAGGCTTCCCAGCTGGGACGATGAAGGAGTCTGGGACCCCCATGCCTACTCTTTTAAATGCAGGAGGGAGATGAGCGGATTCCCTGTGTGCCCCGGAGGTCGGTGGCTCTTACTGGTCCGGCCACGGCGGATCCCTACCAGCGGCCAGCGATGCCTGAGACTCCTGAATCATTGGGGGACGACGTCACCGGGAGGTACGCAGATCCGGGCCCTGCCATGCCGACAACCATCAAGCTGAAGGTCGTGGCCTCCTGTGTATCCTATGCTAGCAGCGACACTCGGGGACTTGGGCCTCTGCTCGGAGGGGAAGCAGGTCCGGCCTTGGTCTCGAGCTGTATCCTGTGGGGTGACTGAAGAGGCCTGGTTGCTGGGAACCTAAACCTGCCAAAGCGGCATGCATGGGCCTGACGAGGATCCCTACCCTGCTTTCCTGCTGGACGCAGGCTGAAAGGGCTCGTATCGACTACCTGCTGCTTGCCTACAGATCGCTGACCCTGGCTTTCTCTGACCCACTGAGTCAACCCCCCCCCCCCCGCATTCAGTTGCTCTTTTCTGTGAAGATTTTCCCTGCTTTTTGAGACATCGTTGCAGACATTGTTATCCCGAATGCTTAAGTTTTTTCATATTGTTTTTTTTTTTTTTTTTTTTTTATTAAATATTTGTAAATTACAACGAAAAGACATTCACGAAATCAAACTGGTAAAGAAAAAAGCCACGCTGGGCTTGCATAGTCTAGAACGAGTAAACATGCGAGATAACAGAAGAGTAACCAATAACAGGGCAAAATAAGTTGCTGGGACATAGCGCTAAACCAGGAGGCAAAAATAAAAATGTCCGCAAGACTGCCACAAAGAACTCAGGGCTCAGTCCCGTTAGTAGAAACAAGTAGTCCAGAATATCCAGAGAACTCGTTAGCAAGAATATAGAAAAATAAGAAAAATAAGAAAAAAGAAAGAAAGAAAAAAGGCGGGGGGGGATAAAATCGCGATCAGCCCGGCTGAACCTGCGTGATGTCCATCGGGATACCTGCTTTTTCCAGGGCGATCAAGGCCGTGTCGGGGTCGGATATCGTATGAGGAATATTAGCGTGTGACACAACAAGGGAGCCGGCGAGACCCCATCTATAGCGGATCCCTTTCCGTCGAAGGATAGCAGTAACGTCCCGGAACCTTCTGCGGGCCAGTAAGGTCATGAATGGTAGGTCGTGATAAAGAGCGAGAGTAGAACCCTCGAACTGCACCGAATCTCTTGCGCCAGGGGCAGTCATGATCTTAACCTTCAGGGCAACCTCCCGGAATGCCACCACAACATCCCCAGATGCTCCCTTCGCAGATACCGCAGGTCTCCGGACCCTGTACACCGAACCGACGACATCAAGGGTATCAGAAGGCAGTCCAGCAACCTGGATAGCCAAGCGAGTCACATATGGCCGTAATTCCTCCGTTGATATCGAAGTCGGTATGCCCCTGACTCTGATATTACGACGTCGATGTCGAGCTTCAAGCGTTTCAACAGAACGGGATAGGATCTCGACTTGTGACCGGAGCGCGGCCACCTGGCCAGACACAAGGGTCTGTTCCGTTGCCACCTCTGCCGTTTTAGCTTGAACTTCAACCACCTGAGCGCGGACCTCCTCCACTTCTGCACGAATCGCTGCCACCTCCGGTTTCCACATGTCCCGTATGTCATCTAAAAGTTTGCGTAAATCCCCTTTTGTTGAGGGTAGATGGTCATCTTCCTCTTGTGTCTGAGCTACCTGACGCAGGTCTCCAGGGTCGTCGGCTCTAACTCGGGTCCCTGACCCTGGCTGCTGTTGCATTGACCCGAGCCGTCGTTCCGACATCGCGTTGTCATCAGCGGAAAGTTGCCGATCGCTAACCGAGTCTTCCCCAGAGGAATCCCTAGCAGCCAGCGAAGACACCGAGGACGCTGCTAGTGCGGCCTTACGCTTCTTTTGAGCCCTCTTTTTTGCTGCTGCGGTCAGAGGCTGTTGTCCCTTCATCTGGGGCGGAGGGGTGATCCAGGACATCCCAGTATCTCCACCCTGGGGCCAGGCGCAGTCTTTCTCACCATCCGAGTCATAGCCCGGGGGGAGAGATGAAAAAATAGGCCCCCCTACCATAACCTCCCGAATGTCCTGTTGGCGAGGACCTCCCTTCAGGATGTGTCTTTTAGGCATGTTTTACCCCTTCCAGCCGTATAGATCGGAACTCTGGGAAACTCCGCTGGCACGCACGAGGGTCTCCAAAATGGCTGCCGTCTCCAGGCCCGAATCACCTCCGGGACCCAAATATCTCCCTCGGAGCGCTTCAATGAAGGGCTGTTATGTCCCTTGGGTCTCACCAGGACCTCCGGGTTCTGTTGGGATCTTTGTGTGAGCAAACGAGCGGGTAAATCTTAGTTGTAGCCGGAGCTGCACCAGAGCTGAACAAAAACGCGACCGCTCATTGCCACGGCTAGCTCCGCCCCGTTTTTTCATATTGTGACATGACGTGTTGCGGTCCTGCGAAGACTCTTACTTTTAAAAGTTCTCTCCTCTTTTTTCCTACGGTTTTGTTTTGCCCCCCCTCCCCCTTTGTTGTACCCCTCCATTTTTGTTCTGATGGGTTCTCTGGGATAACCTGAGGGGCACACCTGTGGCCTAGTGCTGTTTCCCCCCACGGTCCTCTGGGACTTCGCCAGGGACAGCACAGTTCAGACTGTCGCCATTTTTTTTTGCCTCTTACATGCAGAGTTTTCTACTTTGAGGAGACCCCCACTTGGGGATGTTTTTTGATAACATATCGCTTACCCGTAGACGACTTTTTTTTACTTGTTCTCAATTGCTGTTTTTCTGATGACATTTCTTGGGCCTGCGCGGCTACGCTTGCCTGTAATGTTTTATTGTTTGGCCCTACGAGACCACCAGTATTATACAGTATGATATGCTGACTTTTTTATTCTTTCTGCGGGGCTAACTTAGAACTGCAAGCCAACATATTGCTTATAGTCCATGACCTTTACACTTTTTTGTTTAGAATGTATAGAATGTCTTGAGTTTCACAAATGTTATAAACCTGGACCATTTGCTAAAGTTGTTTCAGCAAATACCAAGATGACACGCCTCTTTGGAATGGCATAGACATAAATCTTATGGGAAGAGCTTCAGGTCTCTTCAAAATACATTTGCACTTATAAAGTACCACAATATCCTGTATGAAATGGCTTAAAGGGCCACTACCACCAAAAAATGAGATGCCCATATTCTGCTTATGTTGCGGATAGCTTACATGTCCTTTGTTTTTCTCTGGTAGGTTGAGTTAAGAAGTTCTTTTACTCGGTCACTGGGTGCATATATTTTGTGATCTTTTGTGTTGTAAACTACACCCCCCCCCCCCCACAGTGTCTTTACCTCACTATGTGGCAATGGCTATAGAGTGGAATCTATGAGCTTGTGAAAGACTCAAATCATTGTATTGTGTGGGATGTATTCAAAGTACATTACCAGGGGGTAGATTAGAAGTCTTGAGGTGAGATTTCTCGCATTCAGCTGCCATCTCTCATATTGAGTAGCTTAGAAAACAATAGACCCCAGCAGCCTTATCTAAACATTCCCTCCTCCTCAGCTGTTAAATAAATACTGTAAAGGATAAAGCACAGCCAAAGTAAAACTCACCATTAGACTTAGGTAAATGTTGCATCGTGGGGAAATGCATTTAATGGAAACAAATTTTCCCTTTTTACATGCAATTCCTTCACAGAAAAAAACACCCTATAAACACATGCTGTGGTTGTTGGTAATGCACAAATAATCTAGTTACAGCTTGTAAGTGGTAGTGCCCATTTAACAGATTATTTACCCTCCTTTTACATATCATCCAAATACATAAACTATATGTAATGCCAACCAAATAGCAATTTTGACAATATACACACACCTACCATGACTGAGGGTTTTAAACTGACTTATCTGTAGTTACATAAACCAAGTTTATTGAATTTGAGCACCTTTTAAAATATAGGTTATAAATACCATATCTTTGTCTTATCCGCAGCAACCAGTCTGAGAAAAATTACACAAGTTTCATTCACACATCTACCCTTCAACATTTGAAGAGCAGATCTTTATAGAAAACAATTGTGTTGTGTTTTGGGCTTTTTTTAAATATGTAATTTCTAGCCATATAAATTGCTTTAAAACTCTACAGGGGAGTAAAGAATAAAAGGTGATGCAGGATTACCAGAGTATAAAAAAAAAACAAAAAAAAAAAAACGAAAATATAAACACCCACCAACACCGCTGTTATGGGCCTAAATACGTACTATGAAATGACAAGATTTCTTATTTTAAAAGGCTATGTTTGTGTTCCTAGTGACAGCTGTTTGTAGTCAACATTTCTTGAACAAAAATGAAACAGCTGTCAATCCAATATTACAGGCTTACATGCAAAATCTCATCCATTGTCATAGCTACAAAGTAAGCAAACCAGTATTTTAAAGTACTAATCACGATAAATAAGCCAAAAGGGCTGTTAGATTCTGCTTAGACCACGTGGTGGTGTAGAGTGATAGCCCAATGGTGGTGGCAAGCCCTTGACCAGAGGGGTGGTATGTTAACAGGTTTCCAATGTCTTCCTGTTGTGGGCTCCACATTCACAGAGCTGTGTGCTGCCCGTGTGGAGGGTGGTTTAGGGGTCTTGGCAGGTTTGTAAGTCAGGCTGTGTGAGTGTGGGGTCAGGGCTGTAACATGGGTATCTGTTCCAAGGACGAGTAGCCCATGCATATCCCCTTGCCATCAGTATCCCTAAGTAGTAGGGATTCTGGCCCAAAACCACCCAATCAATAACTAGAGCTTCTTGGAGGTTGAAAACAAAACCGGGAATAACTATTTAGGGTTTACAATTGGGGGGGGGGAAACCACCCCAGCGTTTCCATACTGAATAGCCTCTCAGTAGAGCGACACACACACACAAGCCTGAGGAAGGGCCAGATTGATCTAGTTTAAGCCAGATTCAGGGGGTTGTATGGAAGCACGAAGAAAAGGGAATAAACTTACAGATACACATAAGGGAAACAACACTGTGTATGCAACATGACACTACAATAAATACTTCAGTGAATTATAATATAAAACACAGACAATGGGAATGGGGCATAGAAAACACATACACCCTGCACTCTTAGCGCCAAGTGATTACAGGCACATAAAACTAGGTAGAAACTCTGGGTAACCTAGTCCACTGCAGCCCTGGGTCCGTGACAGGGGCCTCATTTTAAGTATCTACGAGTGTGGAGTGGAGGGGGCGTGGGAGTCAGGTGGAACCAAGTCAAGATCTCGGTCAGTAAGCGCGTAAAAGGAAATGGATAAAAAGGCGCAAGAAATGTGTCGATGTGAGGAAGAACCCTAAAGGCACGATTGCCTATACACCCATACGTGCCATCCCTAAAATGACACCAAAAATTACAGAGCAAGAAATACAAGGGGTCTGGCGCATCCCAGTGACTTGTTCGCGTCCAGTTACGCCAACCTTTTTATGGCAGACTGGGAATCCAGTTTCGTCTATGGTGGGCGTGACTGGGTGCGACACCTTGTCTTCTATGGTCGTTCCATTGATATCTTTTTTATATGGAGGGAGGGAAAGATCTCATTTACTTGATTGGGGTATTGTACTGGATACCAAATTTGACTCAAGATCGATAGAGGAAGGCCTGATTAAGACGAAAACCTTTTTAAAAAGGTGGACACTAATCGTTTTATACAACAGTCCAGTTGCCATGCACCCCAACGGCTTGGAGCGGTACCAAAGAGCCAGATCCAGAGGATGCGAAAAACCTGTTTGGATTTATCTCAATATAAAGTACAAGCAGAAAAAATGAAAAAGGATTTCCTCGAGAAGGGATACGAAGAGGAAAATCTAAACAGAACCATACTAGAGGTAGAACAGATGGAAAGGAAGCACCTCCTTAAGTATAGGGAAAAGAAACAGGACAATAAGGGACTGGTATTCATTTTTGACTATAGTACCCAAGCAAGAAAGATTAAGAATATTGTTAAGAAGCATTGGTCCATTTTAAAACAAGACCCCCTTTTGGAAAGTATTTTGCGTGCCAACCCCTTGGTAATTAATAGAGGGGGTCAAGAATCTGAAAAACCATCTGGTATCTAGTCATTTTAAACCAATCAAAAGAAATAACGGATTTGGTTTACAACAAGGCTTTTATAGGTGTGGGGGATGTCCAGCATGTAAAAATCTACTGCCCAAAGCCTTTTTTCCTACTTTTAAGAAAAGGGAGGGAGATGAGAAAGCAATTCCGATTAAGGGAATTGTCACCTGTAGATCTAAGAATGCGATATATAGGTTCTCGTGCCCTTGTGGGCTACACTATATTGGCCATACTACACGTCTCTGTATGTACGCATTAGAGAACACATTTACAATATAGGTAAAAAAGTGTTGAACATCACTCCGTCCCGAGACATTTAAAAAAAAAAAAAAAAATCACAAATGTTCCCCCTTAGGCTCTACTTTTGTAGGGATTCAATTTATACAGGAGAACTGGAGAGAAGATTTCAATAGGAAAATCAATAGAGAGGAGGTGCGATGGATTTATAATCTAGATAATCTAAATTTAAACCCCTTGGTTGGAGAGTGAATTATTTCATTTTTTATAAGTAATAAAAAAGGTACTCTTTATTGTCTAGCTCGATTACAGACTTGTTTTTCTGCTGTTTTTATACCGTTTCTCTTTGTATCTTTTGTTTGTTTTTATGAGCCCCAATGGGACACCGCAATAGGTGCCAAGATAGAGCGGATTATGAGAAATGGATGTAGTTATGCAGATTGCCACTGTCCGTTTTTGGTATTTGTAGGACTTTCGTTTTGGCACGCATTCGCATTAGGAATACTTTAGTCTTCTCCGTCTAGCGCTAGAAGGAAGCGAAAGCGTGGTTTACGTCGAGAGAAGATGACATCACTGGTGTGGCTCTCAGCTTCAGGAGGATGTACAATCCCAACTCGTTATGTGGGATCCCGATTGGACTTCCAATTAAGACTTGAGGATTATAAGGAGGCCAAGGAGTCTATGAAATCATTACCGCTGAGGAAGCTGTGGGGTACACACACCCGGGCGAAACGCGTTCGGTTTTATTGTTGATATTACTCTGTTGATTGGTTGAATAAACCATTTATTATTATATTTTGGTCCTTTTTTTTTTATACAGTATACGAGAATCCACCAGGGCCTTCTCAGGAGTTGTGTCTATTTGAAACAACCCCTGGGCTGAAACAAGAGAGCTGTATTGGCTCTAGAACACGTGAGTGGACTGATATTGTGCATTTATGTTGAAGTTCACTGCTTATCTGCACCATGATGTTCTTTTTTTATTTCCTGAGGTCACTTAAAGTTAAAACCTCCGAATACGGCCAGTGGGGGGAGGGGGGCTATATGAATTCCACCCACAGGCAAATGTCACTAGAGCCAGGCAAGGCTCTTCAAAGTGTGAGTGATTATCCATCTGCTTATTACTGTATATTGTGTTAAAAATAAAAGCCTAGTGTGAAAAAGTTGTCTGTTTAATTGAGGTACTACTCCAATGAATTGTACAATCTACTGAAAGTTGAGTATTGATTGACCAACTATAGGCTACGTATATCTGCACTGGGAAGCGCCACACCCCTTGTATTATGTCTGTTGTTGGCTGCCGATGAATATGGGACTGTGTAAGTTTGTATTCTGATCGGAAAGGCCAATTCAATAGAACAGAGAGATGCATACAGTCCCCCATACAGCCTCAGATGCACTTTCATAACCCCTATCATGTTGTATACAGCCTCACATACAATAACAAAAAGCACAAACATAGGGGTGATGGCTGTCCCAGATATCGCGTTTCAGACTGATTCTTACTGGATTTTATTTAGCAATCAAACCATTCGATTTTTAAGGAGGGGGGAGCATGGTGCCGGCAGTGGTAAAATAAATACAAGTCTGGCAATTCGGAACCAAACATTGCTGGTTGAGGAATAGAAGTCATATAGTTCTGAAACAGATAAAAGTTACCATCACAGACTTTCAAGTGGAGATCAGACGCAAGAGGCAGACATTGGTAGATACATAGATGGTGAGATGTGAACAAAAAACACATTTTCTTTTTTGACCCCCCCATTTTATAGAGGGTTAAGAGGTGTGGAGAAAGACATTAGGGGAAATGGTCATAGCATGGCAAAGAAATTTTAGGAGACAAGCGGTCACTACCACCAAAAAAAAATCAAATGTCCTTATTGTGTTTATCCTGTGTTGCTGATATCTTACGTGTGCTTTATTTTTCTCTTGTAGGTTTAGTTAAGAATATTTTAGTCTATTGGTGTCACTGGGTGTATCAATTTTGTGATCTTTTGTGTTGTAAACTGCCCCCCCCCAGCCCCCAAAGTATCTTTACCTGACTTGGTCCTCACTTTGTGCTTCTGTCCATATAATGCTCGAGTCTATGGGTCCGGTAGACGATTCACACAGTTGTATTGACCTGCCACTCATGGCAACCTCTTTCAAGGTGGGTCCTATCCTAATGAAACCAAAAGTTGCTTTACAAGCAGGGGTCAGGTGGGCTTAACACTTCAATGGCCATTCGAGTAAACTAAAACCTCAGTTTTGTTTAGCATGGAGCCATAGGAATAAGCGTAAATGAAAACCTTTTTTCTTGCTAGGTTTTATACATTAACCTCCCTAGCGGTCTGTTTATGACAAGATTTTGAATGTCAGAGCGATACATTGTTTTGCATGGAAATTTGTTTCATATTGTAGGCCTGTAATTCTTAGGAATAACTCACTGAAATCTGTCCGAACAAGAATCTATTTAACATCCCGGTATGGAAACATTTGAAACATGGGACCGCACAAAGTCTGACGTCACAATCGGGACAATGGAACCTGGTTTCCTTTCTGATTTTCTTTCCCCTGTAATCTTGCTTCGAGCGACAATCCACGCACATCCTTGTAGTTGTAGGTGCTGAGTTTTTCTCGGTTGGTGGGATGTAGTCCTTGAAGTGACGACCAGTAAGCCGTTCCGGGTTGAAAATGCCAATAGCATGATGTCCAGCTCTATTCACAGCCATTGATGGTGTTCGGTGGTTCACAAAGATAGAATGAAATCAAAGGCTTGTCACTTTTTTTTTTTAAGCAGAATGTAGGCATTCCACAAGCATTGCTCAAGAAGATGCATGAAGATCTTCATGCAATACTTTTTTTGCCGTTTCCTCATTGCTGGGTAGAATATCATTGCTTGCTTGGTAGACTCTGCCGACACCTCCCATGCTGTTATTGTAGTCTATTACTACATGTGGCTTCGTGATTTCTTTCCCACCTTTCGTGCGTACCATAACAGTGGAGGTATTATGGATTGTACTCATTAGGCACACATCTTTCTTGTCACGCCATCGCAGTGGTATCATTTTGCCTTTCTGCCTGGCATTTCTCTAGTCTTCAGCTTCTTAGTGCCAAACATTGGCGGCATGTTGTGCCGGTTAGCCCTAACTGTTCCATGGTCACCTGTTTTGTTTGACAGAAGACTGTAGCGCTGCTTTAAAGACTGTGCTTGCTGCATTTAATTATTATGACCACCAGAGGGAGATAGAGACATAATGGACTATGCTGGACAAAGACGGAACTACAATTTCCATCATGCTTTGCGTGAGTACAGGAAGTTGGTGGTGTAGGAAAAGGAAAGACATCAGCAGCCTCGTGCAGGGGAGAGGCAGAGTGAGCTGAGCGGTGAAAGGTGGAGGATGCACGTGAAAACTGTCAAGGATTGTGACTAGGCCAGAGTACAGGCGCTGCCTCATTGGTGCTGGAGATAGGTCTCCGCAGGGTCACTGTCCCTACCTACGCAGTGCTGAGAGGTCTGGATGGAAATCTGGTTCCGGCTGGACCCAGAGTAAGGAGACCGCGCTGATCTATTGGGAGTGCAGGCGGTGGATCGTTGTTCCTGTTGCACAGATTCGACAAGCAGGGAGCGGATCCAGCGGCACAGAGTCCCAGTGCACGGTGGGAGAATATCCTTGATCGGGTGCTGGACAGATTGTCTATCGGATGGTTGAGAGGCCTCCCAGGCCGCAGTTCCAAAAATAAGAAACGCACGCTGCAGTATTGTTTAAATCCACAGGGCCCCAACGTGACTAGTCAAAGATTGTTTGTTTCATTCAATGGCCAGTTGAATACAGTACCCGAGACAATACACATACACATCTTTGAGCTATTATTCACGGGACTTACATTCCAGAACTGAGGGGGTTAATCTTTCTCTTTTGCCGCCGCGTGTTTTCCCACGTTACGAAATCCTGTCGTTTAAATACCGGGTCTACGTTATATATGCTGCTTTATTGGGATCAGTAAAGAATCTAATCTAAAAAAAAATCCACAACAGTGCTGGTGTATAGTTATTCCCTAGTGCGGTGAGACTAACCCGAGGTTAATTCAGCGGCTCCCCGGGAGTGAGCGCTACAACTGTATAGTGTTTTGTTTTATTTTATTTTCTGCCAGGTCTCGCCCACCCCCCCCTGCACTTGCAGGGAAGGGAACCCGGAAGCCGCAATCAGCCGGCGGACACAGCAGGAGGACATAGAGGGAATGCAGGGACAAGGTATGTACAAACCCGAGTCTGGCTTGGGGTTACTGGTTTTGGTACTGAAAATTAACCCCCAGCCACACTCCGGATTACCGCCAGGGAGGTTAAGTGGGCTGATAATCCTGGTTTATGTGAAAGTGCGCAAACCGCTTGTGTATAGGTCTTCTCTCAGGTAGCCTAGAGCAGGGGTCAAAATTTCCCCTCGCCTGCTCGCATTTTGCGAGTGAAAATCTAAAGAGGGCGAGTTCAATTGCACACGCAGGCAGCACAATAAATTGTTTTGTGCTGCCTGCGCTGCATATTCCGAACGGCGGCTGTGTATTTTGTAAAGCATGCAGGGGGAATCCAAGGTGGCGGCCCCCTCTGATGACGTCAGAGAGGGCGTGCCAGACTGCCCAGTCCCCTGCCAGTGTGTGTAAGAGATGCGCTGGGTCAGGGAAGCCAGCTGCTCCCAGCGTTTCTGTCACTGGCAGAACTACGGGGGTGCAGAAATGTATCTGCTGTCAGGCTGGCTGCTCTGAAACAGAGTTCCAGCTTGTATTGAGGGAGACGGCCCCACAGATTTCACGGAGCTCGCACCCAGGAGAGATGCTCTCTGTATCTATAGCCATGGATGATCTGCGTGTTCTCCTGGGTGTTGGAGCTGTCATTCAGTGAAGTATGTGTGGCCGAGTAGTGGGGGGAGGGGTCAAAGCTTTAACGGTTTCAGAGCTGGCAGCCTTTAAGCTGAAACTCTTCCTCCCCAAATTCCCCAGCTTGCCGGAGGCAGGTTCTCCCCACTGTATGAGTGTGTGTCAGAATGTATAATGTGTGTGTGTGTGTGTGTCTCAGTGTATAATGTGTGTGTGCCTCAGTGTATAATGTGTGTGTGTGTGTGTGTGTGTGTGTGTGTGTGTGTGTGTGTGTGTGTGTGTGTTGTGTGTGTGTGTGTGTGTGTCTCAGTGTATAATGTGTGTGTCAGAGACACACACATTGACACGCACACATTATACACGCAGTGTATAATTTGTGTGTCTCAGAGTGTATACTTTGTGTGTCTGGACAATTTGGGTCACTGGGAATAACTGGTCAGGGGTATATTTATTTTGCTATACGTCATATTCATTTATTTAATG
Organism: Leptobrachium leishanense; assembly: GCA_009667805.1. Classification (NCBI taxonomy): domain Eukaryota; kingdom Metazoa; phylum Chordata; class Amphibia; order Anura; family Megophryidae; genus Leptobrachium; species Leptobrachium leishanense. The sequence continues at coordinate 200,600,010 of CM019065.1, read as the reverse complement.
CTAATATTTAAGTTTAATAAATTTTAATTATATTTATTCTAATGCTTTTTAGATTAATATATTTATTTTTATGTTTAACCCCTTAAGGACGGGAGTAATTTTACAAGTTTGGAACACTTTTGAACACTTCTAAAAGTAGAATTTCAGCTATTCGCTGTTCAACCATAATTTACCTCTTACATATTAAGTGTACCCACCCTTATTATATATCATTTTGTTCAGGAGAAATAGGGCTTTCATCTTCCATCAAAGATTTATATATAAAATATATTATAGTATGAAAAAAAACCTAAAAACTATGAGAAAAAAGGAAATTTTGCAAATTTTCAAAGTTCTCCATTGTATTTTTAGTGTGAATGACATTGTACGCTTAGCATTAAATGAAATAAAATACATATATTTCTGGTCAGCAATGTCTTACGAGTTCAACGGTACCCCCATGTAGAGGTTTTATGAGGTTTTGGAAAGTTACAGGGTCAAATATAGAGTTTGCCCATTTCACGTTTTACAACTTGAAATTTGCCAGATTGGTTTCCTGGCCCTATGTTGACTTTGAGAGGTTATGGCAGCCCAGGTATGAAAAGTACCCCAACATGTCATACCATTTTGAAAAGTAGACAACCCAGGCTATTCCAAATGGTGTACGTTTTGTTTTTTTATAGTAGTCACTTAGTCGCAAACTTGGTCTTCAGGTTTGTGTTTTGCATTTTTCACACAAAAACTGTTATTTTGCTGCTAATATCATGCTCAGTCAACCTTTTACTGGCCTACAACATTGATATTTGTGGTCGGCAATGTGTTACGAGATCAACGGTACCCTCCATTTAGCATTTTTAATTTGCTTTTTGGAAAGTTACACGATCAAATGTAGAGTTTGCCAGATTGGTTTTCTGGGCCTAGGTTGAATTTGAGAGGGTATGGCAGCCCAGGTTTGAGAAGTACCCCATCATGGCATATCATTTTGAGAAGTAGACAACCCAGAGTGTTGAAAATGGGGTATGTCCAGTTTTTTATAGTAGACACTTGGTCACAAACCCTGGCCACACTTAGTTTTCATGATTGTGTTTTGCATTTGTTTTACACGAAAACTGTTATTTTGCTGCTAATATCCTGCTCGGTCAACCTTTTACTGGCCTATAACATTGATATTTGTGTTCGGCAATGTGTTACGAATTCAACGGTACCCCATATGTAGCATTTTTATTTAGTTTTTTGGTAATTTGACAAGTGATTTTCAGGATTTATGTCGACTTTGAGAGAACATGGCACGCCAAGAAAGAATATTGCTCCAAAGATGACGCGCTAATGATTCTAAATTAGTATTTTGAGTTGTTTGGTGCAGCCACTTTAGAATAGCTGGGCTTAACGTAAACAGGGACAGGCCAAATTCAGAGGATTCCAGAAGTCAGAGTAGTCGTTATAACAAGCCAATGAGTCGGTACAGGCAGTAAACAAAGAGTAGTCGGTATAACAAGCCAATGAGTCGGTACAGGCAGCAAACAAAGGGTAGTTGGTATAACAAGCCAATGAGTCGGTACAGGCAGCAAAGGGTAATCGGGACAAAGCAGAAAAGGGGATTTAGTAATTTAGCTCGGTATGATAAATTTTGAAGCACTCGGTTATGCAGAGGCCAGGTAGAGATGGGCAGGTAGGGCAATAATAACTAGAATCCTTTCGGATTCCTTTCTTGCGGCAGACACGACACTTTTTCTGGGGGACTTTTTACAGCGGGTGGGAGGGACTCGGGAAGGAAAGTGTCTGCCGCTTAATCTTTGGAGATCTCCTGATTCCAAAGCGGATGTAACGGGGGCCGGGGTTAGGATAAGTTGGGATATGATCTCAAGCATGAATTCTAGGAAGGGATATGGCTTTTGTACTGCTGCCTGCTTGTAGAGCACGTACGCATTGAAAATTGCTATCTCGGTCAAATAGATGGCAATCTTCTTGTACCATGCCCTAGTCTTTCGGTTCACCAGATAAGGCTGTATACATTGATCAGCCAAGTCTACTCCCCCATAAACTTGCTGTAATCTACAATGCACTTCGGCTTTTCCAGTGGCTCAGTCCTCCCTCTCACAGGCACTGGCACTGTACTTTCGTCATGCACTGTAGATAACATGTATACATCCTTCTTATCGGTGAACCGAAGGGCTAGCACTTCTTCCTGACGTAGAGATGAAGAGGAGCCTCTACTTTTTTTGCCTGCTGTCAGGATTTGGGGAAAACCTCTGCGATTCTTCTGCACTGTGCCACACGCAAGGGTCTCAAAACAATATAAATTTTTAAATAGGTCGATACTGGTGTAATAGTTATCGACCCATAAATGATAGCCCTTGTTGAATAGGGGATAGACCAGATCCCACACAATTTTTCCACTGGTGCCAATACAATCGGGGCATCCTGGGGGGTCAAGGTGGCTATCTTTCCCTTCGTATATTCTAAACGCCCAGGTGTAGCCTGTTGTGGACTCACACAATTTATAAAATTTGACGCCATACCGGGATCGCTTGCTTGGGATATACTGCTTGAAGAGCAGTCTGCCTTTGAATTTCATAAGGGACTCGTCTACAGATATATTTTGGTCGGGAACATAATTATCGGTGAATTTGGCAGATATAAGACTGATCAGGGGCAGAATTTTATAGAGGCGGTCATGCATTGGGTCGTTTCTTGGTGGGCACAGTGCGTTGTCATTAAAATGGAGGAATCGCATGAGATTTTCGTATCTCTCCCTCTTCATAACCCTTGGGAATAGTGGAGTAGCCAGGATGGGGTTTTTGTGCCAGTAAGACCGGATACTTGGCTTCTTCACTATTCCCATTACGAGGGTTAGAGCCCAAATTTTTTTTAACTATCACATCCGTTGGGTGCCACTTGTTACGTCTGTGGCGATGTGAATCCGGATGCGCATCAAGATACTGGTTGGCAAACAGGTTGGTTTGCTCAACCACCATCTCGAATACATCGTCCGACATAAACAGGTTAAAAAGCTCACTGGCTCACAGTCCTCTACCCTTACTGTGATGCCAGGAGTCGCTAGAAATGGGGGTATTTCTGGGGCAGCCATATTTGGGGGTACCCAAATGCTCTCGTGCCTCCCAGTAGATGGTGGGGGGTCACCATCACTGGAGGGTTCACTAAGGGGCTCTATATCAGAGGCTGTGAGGGTGTCACTGTCGGCGAGAGCGTCGCTCTCAAAGGCGGCCAGGATCTCATATGCCTCTTCTGGGGAATAAAAGCGGGAGGACATTTTTATGGGAGGTCGGGGAACTGATGGGGTCAAGTACACAAATAAAATATTAGAACACCTAAACTAAGCCCTTCCGGTCCTTGTAGTGGCCGGTACTTCTATCTATCTAGACAAGGGTAGTCAGGAATGCCAAGGGTCGTATGCCAATGCGGGTAGTCAGAAATGCCAGGGGTCGTATGCCAATGCGGGTAGTCAGAAATGCCAGGGGTCGTATGCCAATGCGGGTAGTCAGAAATGCCAGGGGTCGTATGCCAATGCGGGTAGTCAGAAATGCCAAGGGTCGTATGCCAATGCGGGTTCTCAATCAGGGGTACACTGCAGGCCAGGGGGTACAGTGCCTGGGTTTTTTTTCAGGTTTTTTTCCAGTCAGGTTTTTTTCAGTTATTTTTTTCAGCCAGGGGGTACTGTGCCAGGAGGGTACAGTGCCAGCCAGGAGAGTACAGTGCCAGCCAGGAGGTACTGTACCTGTTTTTTTTTTTTTCAGTTTGGTTTTTTTCAGCCAGGGGGTACTGTGCCTGGGGATTTTTTTTTTCAGCCAGGGGGTACTGTGCCTGTTTTTTTTTTTTTCAGCCAGGGGGTACTGTGCCAGGAGGGTACAGTGCCAGTGGGGGTACACTGCCAGGTGGGGTACACTGCCAGGTGGGGTACACTGCCAGGTGGGTACAGTGCCAGTAGGTAGTGCCTGGGGGTACAGTGCCTGGGGGGTACAGTGCCAGTGGGGGTACACTGCCAGGTGGGATACACTGCCAGGTGGGATACACTGCCAGGTGGGATACACTGCCAGGTGGGATACAGTGCCAGGTGGGGTACACTGCCAGGTGGGGTACACTGCCAGGTGGGGTACACTGCCAGGAGGGTACAGTGCCAGTAGGTAGTGCCTGGGGGGTACAGTGCCTGGGGGTACAGTGCCAGTAGGTGCCTGGGGGGGTACAGTGCCAGGTGGGTACAGTGCCAGTGGGGGTACACTGCCAGGTGGGGTACACTGCCAGGTGGGGTACACTGCCAGGTGGGGTACACTGCCAGGTGGGGTACAGCCAGGTGGGGTACACTGCCTGGGGTGTGGGGTACAGTGCCTGGGGTGTGGGGTACAGTGCCTGGGGTTTTAGGTAGTGCCTGTTTTTTCTCTCTGCTCCTTCTCTCTGTCTGTCTCTCTCTGCTCCTCAGATCGCAATGAGGAGCAGGAGAAAGGGGCAGAGACAATGTCTCAGCCAATGCAACATCATTGGCTGAGACATTCTGACAGTTGCAGAGGTAACAGCTTGTCACCGCTGCAACTGACAGCTCCAGGCGCCGGATTGGCAGGCTTGCCGATTCCACGAGGGAAACGGCCCGCCTCATTTCCCAGAATGCCGATCGCCAGCTGGGAGGGTCTGCCCGGGTGTCAGGCAGACCCCCAGCCAGCGATCGGCATTGTGGGAAGGGAGGCGGGCCGTTTTTCGGCGCGCAGGGGCTCCAAACGCCGCGGGGCGTACCATGCCGTCCTGCGGCATTAAAGCCCACGTGGTGCAGGACGGCATGGTACGCCCTGCGTCCTTAAGGGGTTAAAATGTAATATATTGTAATAGATTTGTTTTGATTAAAGATTCCTTGCCCCAGTGCTGCCAATCACTGTCACAAAATAAAGAGGCATGGTGTAGCACACAATGGACACTAAACGCAAATAAAGTCCCTTTATTTATATTGCTACATGTATCTGATAATTTAAGAGGGTGTCTTTAGGGGCGGAGTTAAGAGTAGGGGTTAGGTGGGGCAACTGGTGGCGAGTAACTCTTTAGGCCTGGCTAGTGGCTCCGGACATGAAATTTTGAGCCCTGGCCTAGAGAACAACACACCCCCTGCTGACTTATCTAAAACATTCCCTCCTCCACCTCATTAACAGGTAAATATTGAAGATTAAATAAACTAGGGCTGAAACAACTAATTGATTAATCAATAACTAAATCGATAATGGAAATAGTTGACAACTATTTTAATCATCGATTAATCGGTGTCGATTAATCGTCCTGTGTGCAGCACACACTGTTTAGAGTCAGACTGAGTTAAACGTAAATAACCTCAGCTTCGGAGCGGATTGGAGATGTGCCGCTGCTTTGCTCCGTATGATTGAGTTCTAGGGTTATGTCAGACACAACTGTTATGGACAAGAAATATGTATCTGCTTTAATAATAACGAAAAGTTTTGAAAAATGCTCATTTAATGTTAGTACGGCTTTAAGAACAATCCTTAAAACAGAGTGGTAGTGCACACATATAATGCGCATCCAACCAGTCTAAAACAGAAACCAACAGTCCAACTGGTTGGATGCGCATTATATGTGTGCACTACCACTCTGTTTCAAGGATTGTTCAACATGGGCAGCATAATTTATGCAGAGAGTTTGAGGTTATTTGTTCCTCCATTTATATACAGAGCCGCTGAGGATACGGTTTAGGTAAGCTGCATTAAGTTACCCACTGGATGTGTTTTAAATATGTTACATATGTTTTTATCTTTTGATGAGCCTCGAGTTTCAGTTACACTGAAAGGAAGTCGCAATGAAAAGTAATCTTTTACGCGTCAATACCAGCCACTGCCGGGATAAAAACGAAACCGCAAGCTAAGATGGCTTCCACGCATGCGCATGGTACTCAGAAGATATCTACACGCATGCGCATAGGACCCAGAAGGAAAGCTCAGAATGTACGGAGAGCCGATCCGGAAGTGTTGCCTGGCTACAGCACCGTGATGGGGTAAACTGCAAACGGAAGTAGATTTTGGCGTGAAAATAACGGCCCAATGTTGTACATCACCTCAGTTAAGAGGGACATATATAGTTATGTGTTATACGTATGGAATGTAATCTTTTTCTTTTTTTGCCACTGAAGCGCATTGATGCGCGAAACGCATTTGGCCTCTTAGTTCTATTTCTACATGTTATTGGTTTTTACGAATTAAACCTGCTTTTATTTGAGATTCTGGCGTTTTTACAGAATTTTTCTCTGAAAGAGGCTTTCTAAGATTGTGCCTTAATTTGTACGCGCTGGACCCCTAGAGCTCGGTGTAGCTCCTCAGAGGGTGAATAATATTCTTTGAGGATATATATCTTTAACGAAGGATACAATACTTTGCCATGAGAGCGCTCTTTTCTTCTTGAGAGCTAAAGAAAAGTGATACGGGAAAAAAGGGAGCCTGGCCGACGGACTGGCCTTTAACAGTTCATGACGCGATTACAATGGCGCTAGGGAGCTCTCGAAAAGTGTGAGTTCAATATACCACTGAACTCTGGTTATATTCTGTATAATTCAATATTGATTGATCTGCACTATTGTACCTTTTCTCTCTTTGTGTATTTGAGGGTCAGATTGTGTGTTTATCAGACTAATCCCACTGAAGGAATACCCTTGGGAGGGACTACCCTCCAAGATTTGCAGAAACATAAGACAATTGTTGCCCCTTTGTGCACTTTGGTGTTATTGCGTGGGACGCACAATTGTATATTAGGAAGGAGCGCTGTTCTTTCACTTGGCTCACATTTTTTAACATTTACTATGGTGAAGGGAACACCCCATTTGAAAGAACATGTAGCGACCCAAATTATCAAAGCGCCGTGTATACATACTGTTCCTTTTTCTAATCTATGACCAAGTGCTTGTAGCCACATTCATTTGAGAAAGCAATCATTGACTTAAGCTACACATGCAGAATCAACCCATCCCTCTGACCAGCACTCACATACCTTGTGTGGAAAGTACACAAGATACGCAATTTACATACAGTCATGGCCGAAATTATTGGCACCCCAGACATTTTTCCAGAAAAATCAACTATTTCTCACAGAAAAGTATTGCAGTACCACATGTTTTGCTATGTTTATTCCCTTTGTGTGTATTAGAACAAAACAAAAAAAGGGAGGAAAAAAGCAAATTGGACATAATGTCACACAAAACTCCAAAAATGGGCTGGACAAAATTCTTGGCACCCTTAACTTAATATTTGGTTGCACACCATTTGGAAAAAATAACTGAAATCAGTCGCTTCCTAGAACCATCAATAAGCTTCTTACACCTCTCACCCGGAGTTTTGGACCACTCTTCCTTTGCAAACTGCTCCAGGTCTCTCTTATTGGAAGGGTGCCTTTTCCCAACAGCAATTTTAAGATCTCTCCACAGGTGTTCAATGGGATTTAGATCTGGACTCATTGCTGGCCACTTCACAACTCTCCAGCGCTTTGTTGCCATCCATTTCTGGGTGCTTTTTGACGTATGTTTGGGGTCATTGTCCTGCTGGAAGACCCAAGACATCGGACGCAAACCCAGCTTTCTAACACTGGGCTCTACAGTGCGACCCAAAATCCTTTGGTAATCCTCAGATTTCATGATGCCTTGCACACATTCAAGGCACCCAGTGCCAGAGGCAGCAAAACAACCCCAAAACATCATTGAACCTCCACCATATTTCACTGTAGGTACTGTGCTCTTTTCTTTGTAGGCCTCATTCCATTTTCGGTAAACAGTAGAATGATGTGCTTTACCAAAAAGCTCTATCTTGGTCTCATCTGTCCACAAGACATTTTCCCAGAAGGATTTTGGTTTACTCAAGTACATTTTGGCAAACTGCAGTCTTGCTTTTTATGTCTCTGTCAGCAGTGGGGTCCTCCTAGGTCTCCTGCCATAGCGTTTCATTTAATTTAAATGTCGATGGATAGTTTGCGCTGACACTGATGCTCCCTGAGCCTGCAGGACAGCTTGAATTTCTTTGGAACTTGTTTGGGGCTGCTTATCCACCATCCGGACTATCCTGCGTTGCAACCTTTCATCAATTTTTCTCTTCCGTCCACCCACAGAGAGATTAGCTACAATACCATGGGTTGCAAACTTCTTGATAATGTTGCGCACTGTGGACAAAGGCAAATCTAGATCTCTGGAGATTGACTTGTAACCTTGAGATTGTTGATATTTTTCCACAATTTTGGTTCTCAAGTCCTCAGACCGGTCTCTTCTCCTCTTTCTGTTGTCCATGCTTAGGTGTGGCACCCACTGACACACAATGCAAAGACTAAGTGAACTTCTCTCCTTTTTATCGGCTTTCAGGTGTGATTTTTATATTGCCCACACTGTTACTTGTCCCAGGTGAGTTTACAGGAGCATCACATGCTTGAAACAATCTTATTTATCCACAATTTTGAAAGGGTGCCAAGAATTTTGTCCAGCCCATTTTTGGAGTTTTGTGTGACATTATGTCCAATTTGCTTTTTTTCCCTCGCTTTTTTTTTGGTTTTTTTTTCCAATACACACAAAGGGAATAAACATGTGTATAGCAAAACATGTGGTACTGCAATACTTTTCTGTGAGAAATACTTGATTTTCTGGAAAAATGGCTGGGGTGCCAATAATTTCGGCCATGACTGTATGTACATACAAAAGTTATGTACACTATGCACTATTGCTTATGAAAAAGGGGAGGGGATGTGGTTCTTTATTTTTTTTTACATAACATTCCTTTTAAGTAAACAAATTTTTTGTTCCTTTTTTTATCCGATGAATCAAAATAATGAAATTCGGCCAACTAATCAATTATGAGAATAATCGTTAGTTGCAGCCCCAAAATAAACAAGCACAATAAAGCAAAGATATTGGTAAATGTTGCATAATAGGAAAAACCCCGAAATAAAATAACCACTTTTTCCTTTTTATATGCAACTACCTCAAGGGGAAAAAAAACAAAAAAAAAAAAAAAAAAGAAGTCAGCAACATGTGTTTTATAAAGTAGTTTTATTTGTAATGCACTAATCTAGGTGCAGCTCATGCAAGTGTTGGTGTCCCTTTAACCCCTTCACTATCAAGCAATTTGTTGAATTTTTTTTATATAACATTTGAAACCTGGGATTTGAAGTTAAATAACCTTCACTGCTGAGCCATTTCACCGCTGTGTGCCGAGCTCATTTTTACCGCTTTTCCTCATCATGTTTAACCCCTTAAGGGCCGCTGACGTACCCTGTACGTCTTGTCCTCGGGTCTCCCTTAGACCCGTGGACGTACAGGGTACGTCAGCGGCGCCTAATCCCCCTCCCGCCCGATACTCACCTCCCTCGCTGGATCCCACGGCGATCTGGCAGGGAGGAAGCCTGCCCATGTGATTTACATGGGCAGGCGAGGCTGATGACGTCGCCACGCTGCGTGGTGACGTCATCAGCAGGCGTCCCCATGCATTTCAATGGAGGGGAGGGGGGGCTCCTTCGGAGCCCTCTATCTCCCCAACCATTGAAGCTAGGGAGATGCCGTTTGCACCGCTGGAGAGGGGAGAGGTGTATGGCATTAACCGTTTCGCCGCCGGATCACGTTGCGGCGCCAATTGGCGCCAAAACGCGATTCAAACCTGGAGGGGGCTGACATCTTGGATGTCAGCCAAGCCTCCAGGTCCCCCCCACCCACTGACAACCTCACCATATGTGTGAGGATGTCAGTGGGCCAGTTATCCATCTAGCTGCCATGTAGAGATAAGGGGATCCTAAGGATCCCTTTATCTCCCGATCCATGGCAACTAGATGGTCATATTTGCCATCATGTGAAAGGCCTGATTATGGCCTTTCAAATGATACCAAACATGACCAGGTTTGGTTTAAAAAAAAAAAAAAAAATAAAAAATAATGTTTTTTTTTTTAAAGTTTTTTTTTGTCTGGGGGGGGGGTTTAATTAAATAGGACCTAGGCTGTCATCTAAAAATAATTAGCACAAAATGGTCAGAATGAGCGCAGCGCACATAGGTGAACTGTCTCAGCAGTGAAGGGGTTAAAAATCAAACGCATGTAAAAATTGGTTATTTCTAGTCTCGGGACAAAATTTTGAACCTATTTAGCCGGGGTCGTTTTGGGTGGTTGTAGATTTTGGGGATTAAATTACAAAAAAGTGTGTTTTTACCATTTTTTTCCTCATATTTTTTTTATAGTAAATTATTCGATATGATGGAAATAATGGTATTTCTAGAAAGTCCATTTAATGGCGGGAAAAAGGGTGTATAATATGTGTGGGTTGAATAAACTAGTTAGAGGAAAATTTGACCTAAACACTAACAACGCAGAAATGTAAAAACAGCAGCGGTCACTAAAAGACGGATTTGTGTAAAACCGCCCGGTCACTAAGGGGTTAAACGAGATTTGAAGCCACGTTTTATTATATGACCCAAACATATTATATATCGTTCTTTCCGGAAGATTCATAATATATCATTATTATATGTATACGTCATGTCCTGCCTGTATATTATAACTAAAAAAATGCAATAAAATTAAATTTTTAATGATCTACAGGGTGTAAAGTAGTTTTTTTTCCACATTTTATCACACAAGCCTTTTTGCGGTTATATTTTATATGGGGTGCGCTTGCTAGAAAAATTAGAAATGGGGACTAGTTACTTTTTTTGGGGGGGTTACGTGATTTTTAGCAAACGTACCCCATAGAAAAAAAAACATTAGTGCAGCATCATTGTTCACATAACTAAAATGGGAACAATATTGCTGCATTAATAAAAAGACAAAAAAAAAAAAACCACAAAACAACAACAGGTATTTGTATTTATTTTTTAAGGCTCGGGCCTTTCAAAATGATACCCTCCATGACCCCCTAGCTGCCACCGTTCTGGAGATACGGAAGGAAGGAAGTTCAAAGGAATCCCCTATCTCCACCAGGGGATTTCCTTGGGAAATACCCGGGCAGCTAGGGGTTCCCTGGCTAAGTGACGTCATCACGCCATGACGTCCAGAAGTTAGCAGGGACGCGGAGGTGGAGCCGCCATCCAAGATGGCAGCCCCCACCGGAGCTAGGCTGTGATGCAGCGCCGAATGGAAGTCAGAACTCCGCAGGACCCTGGAGAGAGAGAGGGGAGAGTATCTCTCCCAGGACTCCCGCTTGCGGGTGACGTGTGGGGAACGTCCTCCGCATATAGCGGGAATCAATGAGGACGTTCCCCACATGTCACTCGCAGTGTAAGGGTCAACTGTAGGGCGAAATAGACGTTTCGCAGAAAAATTGTCATTCTAAGTTGAAAATTTAAAATAATGTTTATTTGCTAATTTTTACTGTATTGGTTTATTCTTTACAGATATATTGTTGAAATTAGGGTTGCACTGATACCGATACTAGTATTGATATCGGTGCCGATACTGGGTACTGCAGGAGTACTTGGTACTCCTGCAGTACCCGATATTTTTTTCCGATACCGGAAGCCGGCATTGAGCCGGCTTGCCGGCATCCTAGGGGCTGGGGCGGCTGTCCGAATGCTCTATCGGCATTCGGACAGGCCCTGCAGCTGCTCTCCTAACTTTGTTTATACTTACCTCATAAAATATAAAATACTCAAAGACACAGTATATTTAAGAAAAGATGCACATTTAATCTATTTATAAAATCCATATCTTTAAATCTAGAACCAGAAGCCACGAACAGCATGCGTCACATGGAAGCTTCAGGCATAGGTAGGCAGTAATCCATATTCATGACCAATCTCTAAAGGATGTTGAGGATGCACAATATGACGGAGGAGGAGATATGGAATAAACAATTGTTGCTTCCATTAATATAGTAAACAGGCTTGATTACGCAAATCTACATACAGATTATTATAGAGTATGTAAGAATTATCTGAAGTGTGAGAATTGCCATGATGCAAAAATGGTTTACTGAAGCTGTGGTAATCTATTTAGTACATATTAATCATATTTGTTATTAGTAACAAACATGTTCACCTATGACATGGCATAATAGGTTTGCACCTACAGTTAAGGACTCTACCCATCGACTTATTCCTTTTCCCCGTGACGTCTCATGCAAATGCTCTCTGCAGGATAGACCCTCTGTGAGCGAAATTCAATCAGCATGCAGGCAACTGCCTTCAAGGAGTAAGCAAGGGGCTGTCTTGTAGGATAGATCTACCAGTGTTCCCTGTCATTCATTCAATCTGCATTCCCGGCGTGAGTGACAGCTGTATTTTGATAGGAGTATTATGTACCGTAATAGTGAAAATGCCAATACATATCATTTGTAATTTCCAATTAAACCCAAATTATGTTGGGCATGACAGATGTACAAATATATACATACACATATATATTGCCCCCTCCCCCCAGTAGAGTCAAAGAAACTGTTGCCAAAATTAAGGGGTGGGTTTTAGGGCTAGTCCAATAGGCAGACGATGTTAGATTAATGAGTGGCATGTTGAGTCATTCCATAGACCAGAAAATCTAATCTTTGGTTGGTTTGGCAGCTTCCTGGTTTGGGCAAAGATTCATGCACTGATTGTGTTGCTTCCGATTTCATAGATATTGGAAGGGGTTTTCAAACACTACAGAACACAACACGATTTTTAAAAACCAAAAAAGTTTGTATCATTAATTTCTGCCTCTAATACTATATTGGGGTCTGCTTTAGTGCGTCCGTGTGACCACACTTCCCGGCTTTGTTGCAGCTTTTTGACGGATCGACGAGGAGGGCCACACGGGGTAGCGTGCAAACTAGTTGAGAGCGCTACCTGCGGACGTTAGAAAGCCCTCCCTGTCAAAAAAGCTGCAACGGATGTAGCCAGGACGGCAAAACCTGATCCTCCATAGGAGGATCGAACTTTGTAACGATGAGCGCACTAGCTGCGCACGAGAGGTGGCTACACTGGCACCAGAGGGGAAGGAATGTCCACTCTCACGGACGTTCCTTCCGTTCTGAAAAATGCTTGTGTGCCAGGCAGCCTTAGAAATTGTGATTTAAAGGGAATGGGAGGGGAAAAAATTATATACTTTCACTGTGTTGTCTCCATAAAGAATTAAATAAAAATTTACATAATGTTAGTCTCCATAAAGTACGATTTGTGATTCCTTATCCTTTTTTTTTATCTTGTACCCTTTAGGACCACAATGTAGCAATCAGGGGTGTGAATTTTTTTAAAAAAATATACTTGTCCAATAGACTAAAGTGGAAGCTGTATCTATTTGTCCCTCATGTCAATCTACTTTTAGCATTAGGTCTTTATTCTAAACCACTGAGAACAAACACATTAACCCTTAACGACACGTGGATGTCACCTGTTGAGGGTGGCTTAACACTGGCGAGGCATACGGGTACGGCTCACCGACAGGTACTGCGCAAGATGCCGATTTTGGCCCACCCCAGCAGCTGAGGCGCGTCATTGGCTGCAGGGGGAGGGATCGGTCTGAGTTCAGGCTGTCCCACTGCAGCCAATGGCACACGCGCCCATTGAACACAGCAGGGCGTACCTATACCATCTTCAAAGCCCTGTCATACATTGTACGCCCTGGGAAAAACTACTGTTATGGGGCCCGGCCGTCGCAATGACGTCAGTTTCAGGCACACCCTGGCCAGGGGAGAACCTGAAAGGGGGGGGGGGTGGACCCTCCTCCCACCCGAACGGCGCAAGATAGGAGAGGAAAAAAAAATAGCGAGAGGCGCCGCACTGAGAAGGGCAGAGTCTACATAAAACACAAACAGTGCAGAAATGTAAAAACAGCAGTGAGTACTTTCGGACAGACAATGGTAAAATCGCCTGGTCGCTATGGGGTTAAATATACAAATTAATGCAGCGGCATTCATATCTTTATAAAAAGGGGGGATATGCTGTCGCTTTCAGGACAAGATTATACAATATTTTTTTACATTACCTGGTCATGTTGGATGTCTTTGGAAAGGCCAGACTCTGGCCTTTACAACAATATCTCAATTGTCCTTTGGAATATGGATCCAGAGATACAGGGGTTTAAAGGACCACTGCTTCACCTGTGAGATTCCCCTGCCAGTCAGTGGGAATCTCTGTTTGTGATGTCATCGCACACACACGAGATGACAACGGAGGGCAGTCACAAATAATGGGCTGGGCTGAAATGTCAGCAATCAGTGGCTGAAACCCCTGCTCTGAGCCAGATCAGCACAGAGCAGAGACACAACAGGACGGTCGTGGAGCGTCTTCCGCTATGGGGAAGGAATCCCCAGGACATTCCATGCACATCCACACAGTGCTGGAGCCTTTAGGATACCGGGAGCACTAGGTGCTCATCCTGCGATGAGCAGCCAAAACGCCTGTATCCACTTGGAAACTCTGCTGCTTGCCCGCAGCATTACTAAATGGGGAGGGGGGATGACGACACCTGCCTAGCCCCAGGAACTGCCAGTCCCCAGAGTCGGGCCATAGGATTTTGCACATCCCTGAACACTAGCTGTTAGCTGGGTTAAACAGATTGTCGTGTGACTGCTTTAAAATTTGAGAGTTTGAATATTTTGGAGATCCCATCCACTGCTGGCTTATACTTCCACGCTTTCATAAAATGATATTTAGGTAGCACCTGAGGATTTTTTGCATATGGATGTTTGAGGAAGTCTGAACGCAACTCTGGTATTTTATTTGACAATATCACTCTACTTATCTGCCCCCTCCAAGTGACAGCAAGTAAAATACCAGTAAATTTCCTCTCCAGCTTTAGAGCTCACATTCAGGCTACTAGTTTATTAGAGTGTTTTGTCTTTTGTTCCCCTATTACTTACCTATAGTGAAGATGTCCTTTATGTTTTATGTGGGTGCAGCTGCCTGGAGCGCCTAGTGCTCTTTTTTCAGCACATACTGTACAGTTCCCTATTTACCATAGCAGCATTTTGAGTTGCAAGGGCACTTATGCTACCAGTGCTGAAGCAGACCCAACTGCATAATGTCTCAAAGAGGCAGCTGCCAAAATTCTTAAACTCCCTTGCCAGCACCTTTAGATCTACTTGTCAATAGTGAAAGCAATTGGAATGTATCAGCTCTGCAAATATGCACAGTGCGAACATACGCTCCCAGGCAGCGATTTACAGGACTGGGCAATTCTTTGCAGAAGAAGAGCAAGAATCCTAAAATTGGCACGAGTTCCTTAAGCCCAGAATATGTCTAAAATTTTATGGACAGGGCTTTTTTTGTTTTAATGTTCCCCTAAGAAAATATTCATGACCGATTTCATATAAATTAAATTTATGTTTTTTTGTTATGGAACTTCGGAGTGATACACTGGAATCCCTAGGTTTGGTAGCTCACCAATTACAAACATTGGATTGAACTTTCCTTTGCAACAGCCAAAGTAACAGTCAACTAAAGAGGTCCCATGCCCTCTGTTTATTATGCATGGTAGCAGATGGAAACACCATGGTCTCAAATTTACTTTATATGCATATGGTACTATTACGAGATCACCAACTGTTGTGATCACCTGATTGTCACCTCTAAGGGTGAATTCCCCATTAAGACAAAGGCTCTACTCTTTCCAAAAATGGTTCCAACATAACCAGAGTATTCTCTGAGAGTGATAGGAGTGACAAAAAGCCATTGTAGATTAATATAGAATATGTTGGCACTATAGAAATAAAGAACAAAAGTCCTGCCCCCAAATAAAGCAACAAATCTCAATACATTAAGATTCTCACAATCACTATTGTGAGATTGTGTAAAAATCTGAGCATAAGGGGTCTCCCTCTTTCAATAAAGTGAATTCTCTACTTTTTAAGGAGGTGTCACCTTTCCCTCTACATACAGCATAGGAGGAGACAACATATGCATAATCACAAACCCAATTAAAAAAAATATCCCTTGCCAGTGAATCCACAGATGGCAGGCATGCACTTTCTGCTTCTTAGGCCCCGTTCACACCTAGAAGTTTTAAAGCACGTTCGTGCGCGCTTTAAAACGCATGAACGGGGAAATCCCATTGTTTTCAATGGGACCCGTTCACACCTGGGCGTTTTAAAGCGCACAGGAGTGTGCTTTTAAGGCTGGGGTCAGACGAGCATATTGTTCACGTCCGTGATAGCACCTAAAAGTACGTCCGTGATAGCATGACAGAAAGCCCATAGGAGCCCGACACACAAAGTACGTCCGCACTGAACTACGGACGCACAACGGCCGGGGCCTACGGACGCAATGCAGGCAAGAACGTACAACCCCTAGAACGGCTGCACAAAGTGCGCTGCGTCCACAACGTCTGCATAGCTTTGTGTGTGAGCGATGGACTGCATTTATACGTCCAGCATTTCACGAACAAAATGGTTTTGCTTTTTATTTTCCCTCCTACATCCGTCAGAATATACGTCCGTGAATAAACGGACTGTGTGGCCACTACTGCGTCTTCCGTACTAACGTACGTCCATACTGCACAGACGCACAGTCCGTAGAAATCACGTTCGTCTGACCCTAGTCTAAACGTCCAGCCCCCAAAGAAGTCCGGGAGCTTCTTATCGGGCATACAGCAGCGCGTTCGCGGTCATAAACATAGCCACGAATGCGCTGCAATGCGCGACGCAGCGCTACGTCCAAGGGTGAACCCCGCCTTAGAGTGGGCAAGTGACCCCTCATCTTAAAGTGGAGATTCAGTAGTTCGGATTTTGCAGTAAACCAAGTACTTCAAACAGGGCGAGAGACAGGAGCTGCATTACAGCCCTTATAAGCCACAGTTAAACAGATTGCTATAGAAAGGCAAACAGTCAATCACCTGCGTTCTATATGGACAAGTGCTAATTAGAGCAGAATCTCTCCTTTCCAAAATGGCATCTCGTTAACGTAGATCAAATGGAGGGTGGAATATTAAAGTTGGAATAGAAGACAAATCGCAATCTTTCCAATCACAAAAAGAACACTCTCATGATGCAAGTTTGCCAGCTCTCTGCCCAGAAATTCAATCTATGGATCACGTTATATGCAACAGGCCAAGGGTACAGTGTATCAAAACAGTCACAAGTGTATGTAGCCACAAACTCTATTATACAGGAATGAGGAACCTAAGTAATGCAGCGGACACCTCTCCCACATGATCTTTGCACTGAAAGGGTTAATTGACTTAAGACCTCCCTCTCTAAACCTACACTTCATTAAAATTCAATGTTATTAGGAACTTATACTATAGCATTCTAAACAGATGTCAGAAACGGAAGCAGCAGAATTACAGTATATCCTTAAAATATTGAACTTTTTGTTTACCACAGAAAGAAAAGTAGACTCCAGTGCATTGACCATTCAACATGGTTTTAATGGCTATAGACAGGATCCAAACATATGGATTTTATGAAATGTGCACATTATAAAGGCTTTTCAAACATTTTAAAGTCATCATAATTCAGTATTCAGTATTTTGCTATTGCTTTCATCTTTCAGAAATTATCTGAAATCCCATTATCCAAGCTATGGTAAGATGCATATACTCCTAAACATACCTTTCATGATTTTTTATTTTTTTTGTCTATTAATGGAGACGGGTGTTTTTCTTTACTGAAAATGCATCTACACATTTTGCTCCATGTTTAGGTTAGTCTTGCTTTTTAAAATCCTCTACACTAAGCTGTGTTTCGAAAAATGCAATGCTTAAAAGCTATAAGTGCCCTCTCCACTTGCCAGCCTGAGTGCTTTTCACATACCAGCTTTACTTTGTTCTGGAACGAAAATGGTAAGTAATGCAGAAACGTCTTGTCATAGTGTCCACATTATATTTTCCTACTATACATATCAAAAAATAAATAAATATATATATATATATATATATCACACTTTATATAGTCAACACTCTATGCATGTCCAGTGTAATTTGGAAATCATGGTGACCACAGGATCCCCACCCATAAGGTCCCAGAGCATACAGAACAGTTGGAGGGAGAAAATAAGTCCCACTACAAAGAAATGATGTTCCCAAGCACGCTGCAATGTCTCATCACCAACACCCTGGGGTCCTTAGGCGAAGGAAACCTGCAGAAACCACGTAGAACAAAGTGACTTATTTGTGAAAAAGATTGATGGCAACAGTTGACTAAATGCCAATAGTTTTCATCCGAACAAAGGGGATCAATTCCCTATTCCCAGATGGTATGCCCTGCTCAGCTGGCCTCCAGGCTCAGGCGAGCCCCCAGCCCAGGCCTAGGTTTGGATGACTGATTTCCGGCAGATTTTTCCCCTTTCGGCTGAACATTTCAGTGGGCAAAATTCCAGTGCATCCCTAGTGTTTTTAGTTTACAAATTATTATTAACGTGGCTTAAAAACTTTAAGAGCATAGTCTTATCAGTTATGCAAATGTTAAAAGGGCATGAATCATCGCTTATCTGGATATGTTATGCCAACTTGTGCTATATATGCAAAAACTCTTGGAAGATGTATTGCCTACCATGCCACATGTGGCAGTAGAACCATAAAATGCACTAGATTAAGATGCAGCTGCAGGTTGGGGGATTTCGCTAGGCTAGTGATTAGTCGCTAGCCAAGAGGGAAGCCCCCAACCAGCAGCGAAGCCGTCACCGGTCCAGCCATCTGCAGTGTCAAAGGCTTCCGCCTCTGTGACATCACCCCTGAGACCGGCGTCTGATGGTGTGTGCAAAAGAGTGCTAACTGGAAGCCGTGGATCTGTGCATCCTATGCAGGAGGATGTGCATGGAGACCGCTGGAGGAGCCCAGGGTATGTGTAGGCAACGCAAGCTCACCCCCCCAGTCATCCGAGCCTGTGCCTGGAGGCCCGGCGAGCTGCCTGCTTGGCAGACCTCCAGATCCAGGCGAACCCCTGGCTCAGCCTGGCCTCCAGGCCCAAGTTCGGATGACTGATTTTTGGTATCGGTTTTCAGTCGAGCTGATCCTGAATTTTCAGTATTGGCACGAAATTTTCATTTCGGTGCATCACTAGAAAACACCACGTAGATAAACTAGTAGCCTCAAATACCTACTATATACCAAGGTATCAGATGGATGCTGGGCTTTCCATTTAATTAACAGGTTATCAAAGCTTCGAACCTGAAAGTTATGTAATTGGCAAAGATATCGCTTTTAGGCAAACGAATTGCAATTGTAAAGTCAAAATTTTGGAAAAATGCATCTACACACAATTACATGATTATCATCAATATTGAAACTACTTAACCCCAGATCAATCCGGCTTTCGTCCAAATCACTCAACTACAACCACCCTTTTAAAAGTCTGCAATGATATCCAAGCTGGCATGGAACAAGGAAACCTAACTGGACCCATCTTCCTTGATTTTTCCAAGGCCTTTGACACAGTAGACCATGGCATCTTGTTAAAAAAAAAAATTAAAAACTCTGGTATTAGTGATCGCACGCTAACCTGGTTTCAAATCATATCTATGCGACCGATCTCCTCCCAGTCCATTTCTGGCAGCTCCTCCCTCTCCCTCCCAGTCACTTGCGGTGTACCCCAAGGCTCAATATTCGGCCCCTGCAATTCATAAATGATCTGCCTAACATCTGCAAAGCCTCAACTGTACACATGTACGCAGACGACACCGTAATCTATACCAGCAAACTTAATCTCCTGCAGCTGGAGGCCGTGCTGCAAGAACAATTCACAGGAGGTAGAAAAATGGATCAAACACAACAAACTTTTTTTAAATACTGACAAAACTAACGATGCTCTTTGCAATTTATGTAGTTTAGGTGCTGTACCAAAGTCCCCATCTATGTGTTGGGACAAAACCTAATTGCACGCTGACCACAGTCACTTCTCTCAAATATCTAGGTATGTAGTTAGACCCAAATATATCCTTTGGTCCCCACATCGAAAAACTCTCATCTAAACTTAACCCCAAACTAGGTGCCCTGTACAGAAACAAATCCTGCCTGAGCCCTGCGGTTAGAAAGCAGATTGTACAACAAATGCTTATGCCAGCTATTGAATACGGAGATGCAGTGTATGCAGCCGCCCCGCAAACACACCTTCATAAACTTACTACATTGTATAACTCATACTGTCACTTTGCATTACAATGTAACTACATGACCCACCATTGTGACATGTTAAAAGAGCTAAACTGGCCGTCGCTGGAGTCTATACGTACCCGTCACCTTTCCAACCTGGTGTTTAAGAGCTTTTCTGGGAAGCTGCCACCCTACCTGAATAGGCTGCTTCCCCTAGCAGTTCCCTCATCCTATAACCACGATCCAGGACCTGCACCTTACCTGCAATACCACAATACAAAAAGACAGTGGCTCGGTCCTCATTTTCCTACAGAGCACTGCGGTTATGGAATAACCTTAGACGCCATCAAATCTTCCCCAGTCTTAAGTCACTCAAGAGCTCCCTATTAACATACCTCAATATGGAATGCACCTGTAAGGCTAGGGACAGATGAGCGCATTTTCTGCGGCCACCGTCAAAATGTACGTCGATGCGTGCGCACGCATTTTTTCACGGAATACGCTTAAGTGGTCAGACGACCACAGTCGCACAGTCGCAGGTACTCACCAACGCAATTCTAGGGAAATCCGGCTGTTTGAACGTTATGTAGGCCGCACACTAGCAGCGTCTGACGTCTCCTAATCACGCACACACGCTGCCATGCGGCCGCAGCGCACTCTGTACGTCTGTAGCAGCGGTTTCACGTTCTGAAAAAAATGCGTTCATTTGCCGGTTGCGTGGTGTCGGCGCACTTTTGTACGCACGTACTGCGTATATTGGCCGTCATTGGCCGTTATGTGCTGCTACTGCCGCCGTGATTTAGTGCGCCTGCACGCGCGTTCCGACTGCCCCACTCTGACCCTAGCCTTAACATGTAACATAGTGACTATTTCCTACATGTTTATTTTCTGCTAATCTGTATATTTGTGTTTCAATAAATAACAAGGAAATGTTGGGTATAGTCCAGTAGTTAACTGTGCCAACTTGATAATAGCTATATGCATTCTGGGAAGAGTGTTCTAAAACTGATGATTAGAAGAGGATTTGTTATTAAAGCACTTAGTTTTTTTTAACCAAAATAAAGCAAACCCTACCTTTTGAAGGGTGTACTATATTACAGCTAGTACCCTTAAACTGTTCCTTTAACCCCTTTCTGTCCGCGGACGTACCATGTATGTAGAGGTGGCATCAGGTATGGGGCTATATACAGTGTGCTAATACAGTCTAATTTGGCTATATACAAAGTGGGCCAATACAGAGTAATGGGGCTATATACAGACAGTGCGCTAATACAGAGTAATATGGGGCTATATACAGTGTGCTAATACAGAGTAATATGGGGTTATATACAGTGAGCTAATAAAGAGCTACAGTGGGGCAAAAAAGTATTTAGTCAGCCACCAATTGTGCAGGTTCTCCAACTTAAAAAGAGGAGAGGCCTGTAATTGTCATCATAGGTACACTTCAACTATGAGACACAAAAGGAGGAAAAAAAATCCAGAAAATCACATTGTCTGATTTTTAAAGAATTTATTTGCAAATTACGGTGGAAAATAAGTAGTCAATATCAAAAGTCCATCTCAATACTTAGATCTATGTGTCTATAAGGGTTGTGGTGAAGGACTAAAAGTGAGATAAAAAGCCTCCACACTATAATAAGTGTGTTTAATATTGCAGAAGCCACCTGCACATCACAGCAATTCAAAGAATTGCATCCCAGAGCTCCTGTGCCACATTCCCCATATGCAGCAAGGAATTCTGGGTAGGATATGCAAATGACCTCTGTCTCACTTTTATGCATCCTGGATCTGTTATTACACAGAACACTAAAATCAATGCTATGCCACACTGTGGCTTTGTAGCAGAGATAAGGTTATGCAACTGGTCAAAGCCACTCCCAGGACAGCGCTACCCTCATCAGCTGGGAGGTAGGCATGACCAGTTGCAGTGGATGCTTGGACCATAGGTAAGTGTCTATAAGCTCTGGGATGCAGGAGCTCTGGGATGCAATTCTTTGAATTGCTATGATGTGCAGGTGGCTTCTGCAATATTAAAACACACTTATTATAGTGTGGAGGCTTTTTATCTCACTTTTAGTCCTTCACCACAACCCTTATAGACACTTACCTATGGTCCAAGCATCCACTGCAACTGGTCATGCCTACCTCCTAGCTGATGAGGGTTCAACAAACCTGAAACAGTGCTGTCCTAGGAGTGGCTTTGACCAGTTGCATAACCTTATCTCTGCTACAAAGCCACAGTGTGGCATAGCATTGATTTTAGGGTTCTGTGTAATAACAGATCCGGGATGTGTAAAAGTGAGACAGAGGTCATTTGCATATCCTACCCAGAATTCCTTGCTGCATATGGGGAATGTGGCACAGGAGCTCTGGGATGCAATTCTTTGAATTGCACATATATATCTCCTTTGTTGGCAGTGACAGAGGTCAAACGTTTTCTGTAAGTCTTCACACACTGTTGCTGGTATTTTTGCCCATTCCTCCATGCAGATCTCCTCTAGAGCAGTGATGTTTTGGGGCGGTCGCTGGGCAACACGGACCTTCAACTCCCTCCAAAGGTTTTCTATGGGGTTGAGATCTGGAGACTGGCTAGGCCACTCCAAGGACCTTGATATGCTTCTTACGAAGCCACTCCTTCGTTGCCCGGGCGGTGTGTTTGGGATCATTGTCCTGCTGAAAGACCCAGCCACGGTTAATCTTCAATGCTCTTGCTGATGGGAGGTTTTCACTCAAAATCTCACGATACATGGCCCCATTCATTCTCCCCTTTACATGGATCAGGCTGGCGGCACACGAGCAGAGAAAGGAACGTCCGTAAAAGTGGACGTTCCTTCCACTCTCTGCGCTCAGCGTACAAAGCGCGATCCTCCTATGGAGAATCGCGCTTTGTTTCCTTTTAGCGTTCGTTTAGCTTTTTGACGGGGAGGGCTTTTTCACGTCCGCTGGATGGCCTTCCCCGTCAAAAACCCACGGACGCAGGGAAGTGCAGGCGCATTTGAGCCATAAATACGCTTGTGTGCCGGGGGCCTATGTCGTCCTGGTCCCTTTGCAGAAAAACAGCCCCAAAGCATGATGTTTCCGCCAGCATGCTTCACAGTAGGTATGGTGTTCTTTGGATGCAACTCAGCATTCGCTCTCCTCCAAACACGACAAGTTGAGTTTTTACCAAAAAGTTCTACTTTGGTTTCATCTGACCATATGACATTCTCCCAATCCTCTTCTGGATCATCCAAATGCTCTCTAGCAAACTTCAGATGGGCCCGGACATGTACTGGCTTAAGCAGGGGAACACGTCTGGCACTGCAGGATTTGAGTCCCTGGCGGCGTAGTGTGTTACTGATGGTAGCCTTTGTTACTTTGGTCCCAGCTCTCTGCAGATCATTCACCAAGTCCCCCTGTGTGGTTCTGGGATTTTTGCTCACCGTTCTTGTGATCATTTTGACCCCACGGGGTGAGATTTTGCGTGCAGCCCCAGATCGATGGAGATTATCAGTGGTCTTGTATGTCTTCCATTTTCTAATGATTGCTCCCACAGTTGATTTCTTCACACCAAGCTGCTTGCCTATTGCAGATTCAGTCTTCCTACCCTGGTGCAGGTCTACAATTTTGTTTCTGGTGTCCTTCGACAGCTCTTTGGTCTTGACCATAGTAGAGTTTGGAGTGTCTGAGGTTGTGGACAGGTGTCTTTTATACTGATAAGTTCAAACAGGTGCCATTCATACAGGTAACGAGTGGAGGACAGAGGAGCCTCTTAAAAGAAGACGTTACAGGTCTGTGAGAGCCAGAAATCTTGCTTGTTTGTACTGTAGGCGACCAAATACTTCTTTTCCACCATAATTCGCAAATAAATTCTTTAAAAATCAGACTGATTTGATTTTTTTTCTCATTTTGTCTCTCATAGTTGAAGTGTACCTATGATGACAATTACAGGCCTCTCTCATCTTTAGAAGTGGGAGAACCTGCACAATTGGTGGCTGACTAAATACTTTTTTGCCTCACTGTATATACAGACAGTGTGCTAATACAGAGTAATGGGGCTATATATACAGTGTGCTAATACAGAGTAATGGGGCTATATACTGCCACCGGTGGAGGACTCGGTGCTCGCCTGAGCTTGGAGGCCGGCCGAGCAGCCTGCGACAGCCGGAGGACTGTCACCGCTGGAGCTCAGGGCCGAAGTAGGAGGATGTAGGCGAGTATGTAGGTGCAACCAGACATGCGAACCAGGAGCCAGGGGCTCGCCTGAGCCTCGAGGCCAGTTGAGCAGCTTGCTAGGCCAGCCTTCGGGATCAGGCGAGTCCCCGGCTTGGCCCAGCCTCTAGGCCCAGGTTCTCAGGTCTGATGATTTTCCCGAATTTTCGGTTTCGGACAGAAATTTCCATTTCGCTGCACCACTAGTATATATCTGGCTGTTTCATACAGTATATATTTGGCTCTGATACTAGCCAGTGCCTCACCAGCCACTAAACTCATGTCAGGTCACTGTCGCCAGGCACCCCTGGCACCTGCAGTGAAAATTAGAAAGGGAAAGGAGGGGCTCCTTTGGAGCGCTCTATCTCCAACAATTGATGGTATTAAAAAAACAAAATTACACCACTGGAAAGGGCAGAGTCTCCCCTTTTCAGCAGTGCATAGCATTAACAATTTCGCTGCCAGATCACAATTCAGCGCTGAATCGCAATTCAAACCCGGAGGTGGCTGGCATCTTGGATGTCAGCCAAGCCTCCGGGTCACCCACCACCGACATCCTTACCATATGTGTGAGGATGTCAGTGGGCCACTTAAACCCCCTAGATGCCAAGTGGAGATACGGGGATCCAAAGGATCCCCCTATCTCCCGAATCGTGGCAGCTAGTGGGTCTATTCGGCGCCGGATTGCAGACCTCAGGTGTTAATGTCATGCATCGCTTGAAAGGGGAGATTTCTATGCTCTGGCCTTTCCAATGATACCAAACATGCCACCTAGCTGCCACCGATTGGAAGATATGGGGGGGGTGGGGTTCAAAGGAAACCCCCCCCCCATCTCCACCATAGGAATTCCTTAGGAAATCCCCGGGCATCTGGCTTTACCCCTCACCTCCTCCCGATCAGCAGGGAGAGAGCTCCGAAAGGACCACCGCCCCCTCCTTTCAGGCGATCTTCTAGCTTGGCCGGGTGACCGCCGGAAAATGACATCATTACGCCAGGAGGGGTCTCGAAAGCACAGTCTGACTTCGAGGAAGTCAGAAAGCCGCAGGGACCCAGTGGAGATAGGCGAGTATTCGCGAAGGCTCCCAGTAAGCAGAAGACGTGTGGGGAACGTCCTTGGCATGCAGCGGGAAAGTATTAGGACGTTCCCCACTCATCCTCTGCAGTGAAGGGGTTAATGAGGGCAATCTGCTGGAGGACGAAGAAATTGCTGCTGTCACCTGAGGACAATGTCCCTATATTGTGCCGAGAGGAATATTGAGGATGTTGGCATGGAGGTCCGGGACAGGATCGTACTGCAGTATTTTGCAGGTATGATATACATGCATATAGCTCCCTTGCGATTGTGTGTTTTGTGCATACTACATATAGGTTTGCCAGATGGGCAGTGCATGCAAATGCCACCCTGCCGCATGTAAAATAGATAGGCTGCAGGAAAGAAATCAGAAAGGGACCCCCCCCCCTTGAACATTTGATTTCCTTCCTGCAGCACATGAAATATACATGTTGCAGGGCAGCACAGGTCGATGTAGTCCTCTTTGCATAAAACCGTTATACAGTGGGTATAGAAAAGAATTCCCCCCCCAAAATAATCACATTTTGTTGCTTTGCAGCCTGAAATAAAGACAGACTCTGTTTTTGTTTATCCAGTTGTATTTACTTAGTGCAACTTAAACATCCAAGTGAA
The DNA here is from genome assembly GCA_009667805.1 of Leptobrachium leishanense. NCBI lineage: Eukaryota > Metazoa > Chordata > Amphibia > Anura > Megophryidae > Leptobrachium > Leptobrachium leishanense. The sequence goes on along the minus strand of CM019065.1, from coordinate 200,574,203 downwards.
AAATATAACGCCAACATATAGGACAAAAATAAAGACTAGGGTTGCACCAATACAACTTTTTTAGGACGAAGTACAAGTACTGATACTTTTCAGGTACTCACCGATACAGAGTATCAATACTTTTATTTGAAGTCATGTGACCGCTTTACAATAAATAATTTAGGATGTTGCTGAAAGTCTGTCCAGTTTATGTTAATATTGAAATGTATGGTCAGACACCCCATTTACCCCCTGCACACACACACACCTCAGATCTCAAACGTATACCCACTGAGATACAAGTACACAGGCCTCAGACCAGGCATGTATATTTATATATGTCCCGTGCCCTCGCCCAGCAGCTGTCCCTCTTGCCTCACACCTCTATGCCTAGGTTTGTCCACACTCCTATGCTTCCTCTCCCTGTCACCACTTCTCTCATCAAACCCCTCTCTAGGGCTAACCACCACCTCTTCCTCACCAGCATTCATTTTTACCTCCATCACCTATCCCGACACCATCCATGACAGGGTAGAATACATACGGTAAAGAGACACGAAGCGAAAAGGGGGGGAGCAAGGTATGAGTTGAGAGGTATGTGCGCAGTTTGTAGCAGTGACCATAAAAAAAAATATACGCTTTTCTACTCGCAGCAACTACACTCTACACCGTCTCGTACTCACAAATCCCTCCAATGCCTGGGCCGTATCTAACTGGTGAAAACGAGATAACAGTCACCAAGTTGCGCATTTACAGCGCCTGGTCAAAAGAGGGAAGGTGAGGACAAGACCAGAGATTGAGGAAAAAAAAAAAGAAAAAAGCTGCACGTGTATCCTTGACTGCACCTGGCAACGCTAAACATAACGTCTCGAGGTGTAAAGATAGCATCTCGCATCTAGACATTAACTGGTCGAGTGCAAACACCTGAGCAAGCTTTGGAATACGATAAACATTAGCGCCTGCCAATTACCTAACACCTTGCGCTAATTTTTTCCATTAGCGTCTGCCTTTTACTGACCACTATGGAATATAGTCCATAGCTTAATTTTTGTATGGTCTGCACTATTGATTGTTTTTCAGGTAGATCTATTCTATATTTTTTGTACTTGAAATTATTTTTTTATTATGATGATGAATCAATTAACCGACCAACTGGTTGCAGCCCTACAAATATTTTGTCTGTGGCACTTGCTAATACACTGCACAGAACACCATGTGCTTCCTTGTGAAAAGAATGTAATGAATTTGAGTAACTATTGTTGGTTTTCGATGCATTTTATCTGCTGATCAAGGATGAAAAATAAAATGTTAAGCTGAGCATATGTAGGATTTGATCTATTTCGATATTAATTTTTTTCTACTTTGATTTTTTTATTTGTTAATATGATGCATCGATTAACCGACCAAATGGTTGCAGCCCTAGAAATAATAGGGATGCACCGAAATGAAAATTTGGGACCGAAACCGATACCGAAAATGCATTATGAGCTTAGCCAAAAACAACTTTCTATACATGACTATATATACACATACTGTGTATACATGTGTCTGATTGATTATGTGTATACATGTGTCTGATTGATTATCTGTATACATGTGTCTGATTGATTATGTGTATACATGTGTCTGATTGATTATGTGTATACATGTGTCTGATTGATTATATATACTTTCCCCTACAATATAGTTTAAAAGTTTTTTGTATAAAATGTATTAATACTAGAGACTTTATTAAATTAATATCATGAATTTAAATTAATCCACATTAAAATGTTTAAGATATTTTTGTCCTATTTTGGTGGAGTTATTTTGCATCTAGTGCATACATTCATGTGTAAAATTTTTGGACACACATTTTATAGTTGCAGAAGACATTTACATATCCCAGCAATTCAGACAACTCTGAAACTATAAAGTTTATTATTTGTTGTGTGGAGGCTTTTAACTTAATTTTTTTGCCCTCCAACACAACTTAAATGAGTAGATATAGATCTATAAAATGGCTCAGATGGAGCCTAAACATCCGTCTGTTCCTCTATTATTTTTTTAAAGTGCCAAAAACAAAGCATTATAAAAGGGACATTTTAAGATGCAAGCTAAAAGACAAACCATTGCAAAATGAATGTGTATACGTTCCATTAACTTTTTGGAGGCATGGATGTAAGCTCCCACATTAACCCCCCTCTCGTCCTCGGAGCAGACACCTCTGGCAGGAGGTCCGTGATAAATCACTTGTTCCTTGTCACTGAGAGGCCAGAGGTTACTGCTTGCTCTGATAGTGGCAGCAGCTCGGAGTAGGCAGTTAACCCTTTGTGTGCAGAAATAAATATGGTGTAGCAGCGCCTGCCTCTTTCCAATTACAATTATCTCCAGCTAAGCAGCATTGAAAGAGTGCTCGCTCAGTGTCAGCAATTTTAAGCTGACTTTTTCGGCTGGTGTTTTGCTTTCGGGCTGAAACTGATAACCCCATTATCGGCAGAATCTATCGGTGGCCGAAATTTCGGTGCATCCCTGGAAATAATAATTTACTAGTGAGCAGTACAATGGTTCCATTGAGTTGAAGTGCAACATCTTATCTCCTAAGAGCCAATATAGGTTACAGTTGCTCTAAGGCTTTACTGTGATCAGGTGGTTGACCTACGATGCAATACCCGCCAGTCAGATTTGAAGGGACTGTCTTTCTACTAAGAAGTTATGTAAACTGCTCCAAGAAATCTAATTTAGTTTCTCACACTTTGCCCAGCCTTGTTTTGGAAACCTGAAAAGGGAAGTGTACCGAAGGAAATCGCAGAGTCAAATTTCATTTGCAAAGCACAGACATATTAATAAACTATGCTGACTTAAAAGGTCATCTTGACACAAATGATCTGCAATTTTCTTTTTTAACCTCAACAAAAAAAGGCTACACTAACAATAATACGGATCATATGATATGCAACTCAACCTCGGGTGCGTCGGGGCAAACCGACATGTGCTATTGAAACATGTTATATTTTTCCCCAATAATCTTTTTAAGGGCTCAGTGCTAAGCAATCTTGATGGATATAAACTTTAATAAAGCAAAATTTAAAAGGCAATATTAAAGAGAATTATTAACCTGGTGTGAAACTTTATTGCATTACGAACCTCCATCCATTTCTTGGCAGATAACTAAAAGCACCATCCACAACAGCAGCAAAGAACTGTCCTCCCGTGATGAATAATGTATTAATGGTGACCAGTCTTCCTCTCAAATGCGGTGGAGCAGCTTCTGCAATATATACTGGGACGGTCATAGATGCAATACCTGTATAAAACAGAAGCAGAATATATGTGTCACAAACCTGTGCTTAAACATTATTTTATCCTGGCATAAAACCATCGCAATTAAAAGCAAAACTTGGTCAAGAACCTAAAAATCAGAGGCATCAACTAGAGAACCTTACTGACAAAACAGGGGGGGGGGTCATGAAATATTTAACTCTTGGGGTTAATCACAAAACACCAGTGTTTGCCAATATGTCAAATTCCTGCCTTTAACAAAACTAACAGGTCTATTCAAAGAAAGGTGAAAGTCAAGAGAATGACTGAAGTGAAAATTCTAGGTCACAATAGCCAAACCGGAAAAAATTCTCCCATTTATCCCACTTTCCAAATCGGTTATTTGGTCTAGATCGGTCTCTTCTCCTGCCAGTTCTCCTGGTTTCACCTTTCTCTGAATAACCCTGTAAGATTCAAAGAGGAGAAGTTTCACTGTGAACTTATGTTGCTCTTGGTATTTTGACTTGTGAAAAGCCAGCATTGCAACATCAGGGATAAAAATAAAACAAATTTGGATTTGGCAATTTGCAGGGTCAGAAAAACCATGAAACAGATTAAAAGGTAGGGTTGGGGAAGAGACGACGGGTTATAGCTTCAATGAGGAAGAGGGTTAAGGCTGTCAGACGAACGCAGTCTGAGCGCACTCTGCGTGCGTGCATAACAGACAGACGTATTGCTGGAAGATACTGTAGACACCACACGGTCCTTTTTTTTTTTTAACGGATGTAGAAAAAAGTGAAATATGGGAATCAAATTTAATTAAAATTAAATGACAGGTACAGTCAGCTAGACCAAAAAAAATAAAAAATTCTGAGCGTCAACGTGATGGACGTCGCAAATGCGCTGCGTCTGACATCGCCTCATCACGCACATTGGGCGTCTGTCGTAGCACTTTTACGTCGAGGCCTAAATGGCGTCCGTTGCCACCTACATAGTGCATGCGCACTTTGGCCATGTACACACCTTTCTTTCCCTATGCATTTTACTGGTCTTCCTTATAACTCCCAGATCTCTCTTCCTATGCCTCAATCTTACCAGCAGCCAGGGATTTTTGAATTTCCCAGATGCTGGTCGCTAGATCAGGCACTAGTTGCATCAGCACGCAGAGATTATGTCGATGTCACCCTCTCTGACACCACCTGCAGTAGCGAGCAGTATCTGAGTGGTAGACGATGGACCTGATCTCTGATCCATCATTCTGAGTAGGCACTACGGAACATCTGTACGTTAAATGGGAAAGTCCGATAGTGGTGCTCAGTTGGTGGCTCCTACACTAAACAAGTTGTGTAGGAGCGCAAATTGCGCTAAAAACCTTCAGGGACTTAGTCTAAGAGACTCCTGAAAGTGGAAGAGGAGAAGCTGTGTGCGGCGACGGACAAAAGGTGAGTAAAAGGTGAGTAAATTCACCAAAATTAAAATAATTGGACAGGAGGGAACTTGATTTCAATAGAATATACTAGGGATAGACCGATATATCGGTTTTGCCGATTATCGGCAGCCGATATGCAGAAAATTACTGATATCAGTATTGGCATTTTATTTTCCAATATTTGGACAAGTTGGCTCACTGTAGCTGCGACACGCAAGATCCCACAGAACTGTGTGAATCCGGGGCTTCTCCCACATCAGGCTGTAAGCCCTCACTGCAGAACGACTCCTGCTCACTGACCGTATTGCAAATGAGCGTGATGACAACAGAAATGGGGCTTCCATCCCATCTGGCAGGGAATTCCCTATACAGGAGATGCAGGGTCTATTTCCTACAGCAGGAGTCAGCAAGCTGGGCCCTCCAGATGTTTTGGGACTGCATTTCCCATGAGGCTCCAAGAACCTAAAGAGAACTTGAGCATCATGGCAGATGTAATACCAAAACATGTAGGGCAATATTACAAAATCACTGCTAACTTAACCAGAGCTGTTATAAACTTACAAGAGCCATTATAGTCTATGGGGTTAAGTTTATAACAGCTCTGGTTACGTTAGCACCAACTTAGTAATATAACCCTGGGGGGGGGGGGGGGAATAGGTTGCTGAACCCCTTCCATACATGGTCATGTGAGGGAAAGCAAAAGACACGGTGTTAGGGTCTGTAAAAATAAAAGCTTAAAATGGAAAAAAAAAAAAATCTTATTAAATTGAATAAATGAAGTGGACATGGTGCAATGTTTAAATGTTAAACACATTACGTTCATGGCATAATGTCAGATTTGTGCTGTTTTTTTTTTCTCACAACTTTAAAGTTACAGAATATCGGCACCAAATATCGGGTATCGGCCAGGAAAGCTGCAGATAATCAGTATCGGCAACGCCCTGAAAAAATTATATTGGTCTATCCCTAGAATATACCTTTAACAAACCAACTCGCTATTGGTGTACAATTTCAGTCTCTGCAAATCTCCTGCTCTCCGTTGCCACTGCCAGCATGTAAAGCAAACAACTGCCAACTCAAACAGCAATGTGATCCCCTTCCCTTACCCAGCGGACAAGAAACGCTAATCTGCTCAACACAAGAGGTAGTATCATGAGCAGCATCTCTAGTCCAAAAGCTATTTTCAAGTGGAGACTGTTCTTGTGGGGGCAGTTGTATTATTGGAGATGCTGCAGTGCTATTTGGCTAGCAGATGGCACTAACCGGGTTATTCAGAAAAAGGTGAAACTCTGGAGAAATTTGGGAGAAGTGACAATTCTAGATCAAAATAGCTGATTTGGAAAGTGAGATAAATGGGAGAATTTTTCTGGTTTGGCTATTTTGACCTAAAAATTTTCCCTTCTCCAGTCATTCTCCAGAATTTCACCTTTCTCCGAATAACCCTGTATTCATACATTTGAGAATGTGCTTTTCGAATACAGTTTTAATGTATCACGCAAATAATTTTTTCAGAAATCTACAAGGTCCTAACAGTGGATTTATGGAAACCAATTTTTGTGAAGGAGAAAAGGCAGCTAATGTGTAGAGGAGAAATTCATGCTAGACATCAAGAAAAATCTTAATTGCTAGCACTCTATGAATAAGAAACCATTACATGTTTTGGAAGTACTAAAAGGAAACAGATTCCTCCTGAAAATACTGCACATTGTCCTCTGGAACTTTCAGGTAGTAAGGACTGACAACGCCATCAGTGGTTGAGGATTTCTTTTTTTTTACTGAAAATTTTTATTTTGAAAGCATGACAGCAGCACAGGATGACAATAAAGAAGGGCTGCGCAGGGCCCGTCTGAAAAAGATACATCAAAAAAGGAGAAGATGCAAGATTGGGAGCGAAATGTAACGACATCAAGGCAGGAGGGCCGAGCCGGTAAAACAGATAAATGATGGGATCCAACAGGGGAGCATCAGGAGTAGGAATAAGAAAAAAAAAAGGGGGTGGTGTAAGGCACTGCCCAAGAAGTCGTGGCATTTACGGCTCAGCATGGCGACAAAGGAAACCGGGGGTCCCTTAAGAGGCCACAGGGCCGGGGAGACCTGGGGGCCAAGAGGGTGGCCAGAGCCTAGGTTAAAGTCCTAACGGTTCGTCCAATGAACAACCCAGTGTCCGAAACTCAATAAAAAAGTGAGGAACCCAAAACGCAGCTGTCAGGGTCACATAGCCGCTCGGGAGAACACATACAAGGGGTGGGGAAAGACAAATGCAGAGAAGGACATCAATAAACAAGAGTGCAACAGAAAACGCCCCGGGAACGACTTAGAATCGAAACAGAGCGGGGGGGGGGGTGTACAAAAACAGTCACTGTCAGCAGGGGAGTCCAGGAAAAAAATTAAAGACACTGGAAGTTCTCCAAAACAAAATGGGGGGGGGGGGCATAAAAAAAACTGCAGAGAGGGATCCCCCTCAGCCAGGGTCCCGCAGCCGGGGCAGTGCAGGCTCTGCAACAACACTGGGCGGTGTACCAGAGCCAGGAGCACTAAAGCCCATGTCAGCGTCTTCCACGGTGGTAGCGAAGTAGAGCCAGCCTTCGCTTGTGGCCAGCAGCGACCCGAAGACTCCACCGGTATCGGACAGCCTGTAAATATAGGACAGTAGTGACCTGTCTGAACCTTCTCCGTGTCGCCATTACCAGAAATGGTAGGTCTTGGTAATAGGTCTTGATATGGTAATAGGTCTTGATAATAGGTAGGTCTTGATATAGTTACCGACAAAGAGCCATTGCGCACCACAAGCAGATTGCCAGCAACCTTCATCAGGTGAAATTGAGTCCAGACTAGGGATGAGCTGTTCGGTTCAATCTGCTTGGTGTTCGATTCGAACATCGCCCGTTCGGCAAACATCCAACATTTCCGGTGTTTGGTTCGTGTTCGCCCACATGGCACCACAATGCACTTTTCCACTGGCCTGAAGCTTGTAATTGGCTACAGCCTTGCACCTGACCACAGGTCAGGTGCAAGACTATGCCAATCAGGGCTCAGAGTCCTGATTGGGCAAATTTTGCCCAATCATGGACTCACAGAGCTAAGTCCCGCAGCACACTATATAAAGGCGTCCCTCGCAGCCCCAGCACGTGTTTATTAAGAGGAGATTGTTCTGTTAGTGTGTCTTCTCAGTGCCAGTAGCTATTGGGGGGGGGGTCTCACTTCTAGCAGATATCTGGGAATTGTTGCAATCTGTGTCTTGTCACTGTTGCCAGCTATCAGGGGGTCTCACAGACTTGAAGATTTCTGCGAATTTAAATCTGTGTCGTCACTGCCACCCATCAACGGGTCTCACTGATTTATAGGTGGTTTCTGGGATTTGTAATTTGTGTCTTGTCACTGCCACCTATTAAGGGGTCTCACAGACTTGTAGCAGTTATCTGGGAATTCTAATCTGTGTCTTGTCACTGGCTGCCAGCTATCAAGGTGTCTCACTGAGTTATACAAGAGTTCTGGAAATCTTTATACCAGAGTTGAATCAGAGTTCTATATATATTTAATCTATATATCACTCACCATGTCAGAAAGACCAAAAAGGACAGGCAGACGCTCCCAGACACAGATAAGAGGGCAAGCAGCCTCTGTGTCGGGAGGCTGTGCCTCTGGTCGTCGTGGATGTGGTGCATCCTCTGCAGGGGCACGCTTGACCTTTCTAACTGGTGCTGGCCATCTTAAGCAGCAGCAACAGAGGATTTGGTGGATTGGCTAACCAGGCCATCCTCATCCTCCGTGTCCTCTGCCAGCCAGACTTTTAGTGGCTTACAGTCCACCTCAGCTGCCAAAGCATCTAATGCAGCCTCCATGTCCACAGCTACTCCTGCCGTAGCCTCACCAACATACACGGAGGAGTCAGCTGAATTGTTTGACTACAAAGACAGTGACATGCTGCTTGAGGATGCGCAGCAACTACAGTGCTCTGATTCAATCTCTGAGGTTGAGGAAGGGAGTATAAATCAACCTAGAGGAAGGGGGTGCCAGTGACACACAAATAACTGGCACTCATGTTACCCCAGCAGCTGCAGCATACTGCTAAGTTGGCTCCAGTGACGAGGAGATAGTGACCTCATCATCATTGTCATCACCCCCTGACTCCACCTGGGTGCCTGATTCAACAGGAGTGAGGAGGAGGCGTCTATGACCAACCGTAGCCAGTCCAAGGCATCAGAAGTCACAGCTGCTCAGGTGCAGAGCGCTGTTGTCTCTAAGCACACATCCAGGAACTCTGCTGTCTGGGAGTTCTTGAAGAAATGTGCAGCAGACCGCAACGTTGCTATTTGTAATCTATGTCAGATGAGGATGAAGCGTGGGAAAGACATCCCATGCTTGGGTACCACGTGCTTGAGGCGACATGACCACCTGCCACGCATCCCGTTGGCACAACACTTTGCAAAGGTCCTCCTCATCTGTCTCTACCCCCACTATATGTCCTGCCATGTCATTGCCTACAACCTCCACTGACAGGGATGATGCTGCAATAACGGGTGTACCAGGTCCTTCCTCAGAATGTGACAGCATCCCATCAGCTCCAGATTTACGCAGTCAGATTACGTTGTCCCAGCTGGTGCAGCGTAAGAAAATATATAGTCCCAACCATCCCCAAGCACAGCGTCTAAATGCCAGCTTAGCAAAATTACTTGCGTTACAGCTGCTGCCTTTCCAGCTGGTGGACTCTGCTCCCTTCCGTGAATTTTCTGAATGTGCTGTACCACAGTGGCAGGTTCCAAAACGCCATTTCTTTTCACAGAAGGCCATTCCAGCACTATACCAGCACGTGGAAGATAATGTTATGGAGTCATTGGGAAAAGCAGTCAGCAGCAAGGTGCTCATGACTTTAGACACGTGGTCCAACAAGCATGGACAGGGCCATTACATTTCCTTCATGGCACACTGGGTAACTCTGCCTGCAGCTGGGAGGGATCCAGGACGGGGCTCTGTGCTGGAGCTTGTTCATACACCACGCCTCCAGAAAGCCGCTTGTATGAGGTCTGTCTGCTCCACCACCTCTTCCTCCTTCTCCTCTGTCTCTGACAAAGTGGCAGTTAAACCGACGCGTGGCAGGGGCTACGCAATGGCTCAAGCAAAAAGATGCCATACTGTGCTGGAGCTGGTTTGTTTAGGGGACAGGAGCCTACACCGGGCCAGAAATTCTATCAGCTCTGCAGGGGCAGGCACAGAGATTGTTAACACCACGCCAGCTTGAGCTGGGAATAGTCGTCTGTGATAATGGCAGCAACCTTCTCTCCGCCCTACGCCAGGGTAAGTTGACGCATGTACCATGACTAGCACGTCCTAAATCTGGTGGTACAGCATTTCCTAACCAGGTACCCAGGGCTGACAGAGCTTCCTCATCCAGGCCAGAAAAGTCTGCAGCCACTTCAGACGGTCATTCCCAGCAAGCATTCGCCTGGCAGAAATTCAAAGAGAATTCCACCTTCCCACAAACCGTCTGATCTGTGACATGCCCACCAGGTGGAACTCTACATTAGCAATGCTGCAGCGCCTGCACAAGCAGCAGAGGGCCATCAATGAGTACCTATGTGAGTATGGCACAAGGACAGGTTCAGGTCAACTTGTTCACCCCCCCCCGCAGTGGCTGATGATCAAGGATGCATGCACTGTACTGTCACCATTTGAGGAGGCAATGAGGATGGTGAGCAGGGACAGTGCATGCATCAGATAAAGGCAGCAAGATAAAGAGCGAAAGGCAGCAAGATAAAGCAGAGAAAGCACTAGAGACTGCACAAGAAAAGTAGTGTGTGACAGAGTTTGAGTGAGACAGGGAGTATGTAAACCATGAAAGAGCACAAGTGAGCATGTCAGCGGGTGAGTGGGTGTGTCATAGAGCGCGAGTGTGTGAGCTAGTCAGTGAGTGTGTTTTGCTTTCAGTTGCAGAGTTGCTAATATTAAGTTCCACAGTTTCCCCAGGCTGAGGTCCTGAGCTGCACACCTTGTGTTAGTTCATACAGTCACAGGTATTTAAAATGCGCTAACAAATTCTGTAGCGCTGTACAATGGGAGAGGCAGAATAACAAATATCCATAGAAGTTAAAACACACAGAACAGTAGGAGAGGGGACCCGCCCAACAGTTTACAATCTAAGAGGAGAGGAGTGACACTAGGTGAGGGTAATAGCTGAGTATGTGACTTCCACCTATAGCCAAACTAGAATAAATCCTTAAATGTTTAAATGATAATTTAAAAATAAATATGTTTCTAGACCTGCATATCCCTTTAAGAGGCGATTTTGTTTATTTCAGTAATCTACAGGAACCCATTGATTATTGATTCACCAATATACTAGTATCGGTACCGATAACGGGCATTTGCGCAAATACTTGAACACATGTCCCAGACCCTGGGAGGCAGCACTTGGCTGGCTGGCCTGCCAGTCCATTTTTGGTGTTCTGCGTGGAATGTGACATATTTGACTTTCTTTTTGAGAAAGTATTTTACCAGGAAGGATACATTGAGATTTCTCTTGTTTGCAAGTATGTCCTGGGTGGTGAGTATATACCGTTCGGTGTCTTGCCCAAGGACACTTACTGTAGAGATGCTCTTGCTGGGATTCGAACCTGTGTCTCCACGGTTATAGAGCTGTGATATTACCTCTATTCCATTCAGCTGGTACAACTTGACACTTTTGTCATACTTAAAAGAAACACGAGAATGCCTAAACATTTGTAATTCTAACAATTTTCTGGACAAAGTTGTGCATTATATGACAGTAATGAAAGGGGTGCAAATATTTTTGGCCATAACTATATATATGTATCTCAGGTGTGGAGCGTGTGTTTATACACACAGTGGGTACATGTCAAGTCTGGCCATACATTTCAATATTAAATTGGATAGGCTTTCAGAAAAATCCTAAAATGATTTATTGGACAGTGGTCACATGACATTAAAGTATCGGCAATCTGTATCGCGAGTATCTGAAAAAAGTATAGGTACGCTTACTCCGTCAAAAAAATGGTATTGGTGCATCCCTACCATTGACATTTCCAGTTGACTATATTTTTCACTCCTGTAACCAATGTCCATGTTCCTCATAATCCACCATGAACCAGAATCTACTCTATGATGAACCTATTCTAGTTTGCAGAGCATCAAGTTCCTTATAAGCACTCCATATAGATCTGCTACTCTGTGCCAATGTCGAACCATACAGTAAAATCGAGTTCCAACAACCATAGCATGTTGTATTGTCGAGCTTGGAGTTTGCGACCGCTATCTTTCTGGTCTACAACTAAATGTTGGGGCTCTAGCACAAAGGTCAAAGTCAGAAACTAAAGGATTTGTCAATACTTATACTCTCATTCTTACCCCTTACAAATTATGTCAGGTGTAACAAACTATCCTGTCCTTGTGCATTACTGTTATGACATCAAGCCCCTTTAGCAAAAGCCTTAAAACAGCAATACTAAGGATGACTAAATTGACAGCAGTAGTCAGTCTAGGATTCCCAGATATGGTATAAAGTGATTGTGTTCTTTAGAACGGTTATTTGTGACCTAAAGTGAACCGACGTTTCAGCAGTGATGTGCCTCTTAATTTAACTCAAGAAACAACACTTCTATTACTGAAACCATGTAAAAAAATCTGAAGAACAATGGCTTCTTTGACAGGTCAGCTTGAAAACTGGATTTAATAAACGGTTATCTTAAAATATCTGTTGGGAAAATGAAATGTAAATAGAATCTCTAGTGACTAGGCTATAAACTCGTGTTCCTATATTTGGGTCATGAGAATTTCATTATGTTAGAATGTCACACGCTTTGTAAGCTATATTTAGCAAACCTTGAAAAGGAAAGCTGTTTCATATAGTGTCTCAAGTCATAATATAAAACTTAACTACCACTTGCAGGTAGTAAATATTTTCTAGTGTGCAGGTAGATGTTAAGATTGTATCACAACAATAATGTCCAAATTGATGTAACCAAGTAGATCTGTCATAACTGAGGTTCTCACCTTTTAATATACCAGAATGTACCTTTTTTGGCTCTGGGGAAAGCTATGTTCCTGTGGAGGATCTCGCTTTGCAGCCCTGTCAACGTGCATCCTAGCGCTTTGAAGGGGAGGCTTGCTGCACGGAAGCAACACGGCCACAATCCGTGCTCGCGCAACAGCGTGTGGCCAGAAGGCACGTCAGTACGGGCGCACCTAGTGCGCTCGTCTGACACCAGCCTAAGAGGACATGTTTGTCATTTTGTACTAAATTAGGATCATCGTTTTTGAGCTCAGATTACCATTTTGACCACCTATGGGATTTTAAATACACTACAGACCTTTTGTCTTGTTTCTCAGGATACGGATAGTAGTATCCTGCTCTTAAGTAGGTTAAAAAGAAACCATTTAAGTGTTCGCCAAACGAGCATTCAGGGTGGATGAGAGACCTATGCTTTGAGGAGACAATGGGCGAGTGGACAGTCCCTCATCACCACAAGAGGTCAAAATATTAAAAAATAATAAAAATGATTTGCAAGTGTCATTTATTTCCCCTCACTGGAGCTTTCACACTAAACTTGTCTGTTATAGGGAAACTGTTTTACCATTCCCAATTCAGCCCTAGCTAGTATAATGTCCATTACACACTGGAGGTTCATCGTGTACCAATCTGTAAGGCTGGATGCCGTGGGGCTCGCCTGAGCCTGCAGGACGGCCGAGCAGCCTGCGACAGCCGGAAGACTGTCACCGCTGGAAATCAGAGCCGAAGTAGGAGGATGTACGCAAGTATGTAATGTGCAACCAATCAGCCATGCGAACCTGGGCCTGGAGGCCCGGCCGAGCAAGCTGCTCGGCCGGCCTCCAGGCCCAGGTTCTCATGTCTGGGTTTCGTTATCGGTTTTCAGTCGAACCGATCCCGAATTTTCGGTTTCCGTATCGGCTGGAAATTTCCGTTTCGGTGCATGCCTACACCTAAGCGTTCATATGCGCATAATACGCGTGTTTTATGACGCGCGTACAGCGCAAATGTGAAAACCATGCGCACGCGCATTGCAGCACGTTCACGCTGCAGACTATGGCTGTGAACTCGCTGCAATACGCCACAAAGAAGCTCCTGTACTTCTTTGGGCGTAGGACGTTTTACAGCGCGTTCCTACGCACTGTAAAACACCCAGGTGTGAACGGGGCCCCATTAGGAAATAATGGGATTTCCGTGTTTAGGCGTTTTACAGCACACAGGAACACGCTGTAAAACGCCCAGGTGTGAACGGGGCCTAAAAGAACTTTGTGACTGGATTCCAGCTTGAGGACCAGACCATAAACTGTTAAAGTAGATCCACAGTAGATTTTTTTTTCTACATGACCCTTGGGTAGAACTTGAATGAGTGCTGCACTCCTGGTATCTCTCCCCAAACACAACTTAGTGAACGGAAGAATAATGATTTTTAATTGGAAAAGGGACCAGTTTATAGGGGAAACAGGGAGGTGTTAAAAATGATCAAGCACACTGTCTACACAAGGATGGATGAAAATCACTTGAGATAAAGACATCTCTAGTTTACAACAGATTGCTTTGATGATGATCATGTGCTAATCCTAAGGACAAACCGTAAGAACAAAAGTTCTTTACTAAAACAAACCAAATTCAAACCTGTTTTAAAGATACTAATACATTTAGCAAAGTTAACTCTTCGGTGCCCACTGTCCATTAGCTAAGGCTTTGACACAGTTACTTGGCAGGAGGACAGAATTCACACTTCTCCAGCGGTCAGAGGCCATACGGTTGTGTTCAAAATTATTCAACCCCCACTGAAATTGAGTGTTTTGGCCAGTTTGACATTGATTTTGATCATTCAGTCATCTTGCTTACAATTAAATCAAAGAGGCACGTGTAGGTCAGACAAATATAACATAACATTTATAATGAAATAACCACAAATGTCTTTTCTGTGCTCACATCATTATCAGTTTTATTCAACCCCCGAGTGACATTAAATCTTAGTACAACATCCTTTTACAGTTATAAGTACTAACAGCTTTTAAATGTGAAGCATAGCTTGACACAAGTGTCTTGAAGCGATCTACAGGTATCTTCGCCCATTCGTCATGGGCAAAAGCCTCCAGTTCAGTCACATTCTTAGGCTTGCACACTGCAACGGCTTTCTTTAAGTCCCACCAGAGGTTCTCAATCGGATTTAAGTCCGGTGACTGCGATGGCCACTCCAAAATGTTCCAGCCTTTAATCTGCAACCATGCTCTAGTGGACTTGGAGGTATGCTTGGGATCATTGTCCTGTTGAAAGGTCCAACGTCTCCCAAGCCTCAGGTTTGTGACGGACTGCATCACATTGTCATCCAATATCTCCTGGTACTGAAGAGAATTCATGGTACCTTGCACACGCTGAAGCTTCCCTGTACCTGCAGAAGCAAAACAGCCCCAAAGCATGATTGACCCCCCGCCATGCTTCACAGTAGGCAAGGTGTTCTTTTCTTCATAGGCCTTGTTCTTCCTCCTCCAAACATAGCGTTGATCCATGGGCCCAAACAGTTCTAATTTTGTTTCATCAGTCCACAGAACACTATCCCAAAACTTCTGTGGTTTGTCCACATGACTTTTGGCATACTGCAGTCGACTCTTATTATTTGGAGACAGCAAGGGGGTGCGCCTGGGAGTTCTGGCATGGAGGCCTTCATTACGCAGTGTGCGCCGTATTGTCTGAGCTGAAACTTCAGTACCCACATCTGACAAATCTTTTCTCAGTTCCTCAGCAGTCACACAGGGACTTTTCTCCACTCTATGTTTCAGGTAGCGCACAGCAGTCGAAGTCAGCATCTTCTTTCAGCCACAACCAGGTAGCGTTTCAACAGTGCCCTTTGCCTTGAATTTGCAAATGATGCTTCCTATGGTCTCTCTTGGTATGTTTAACATCTTTGTAATCTTCTTATAGCCATTGCCCTTCCTGTGAAGAGTAATCCCCTCTTCTCTGGTCTTCCTGGACCATTCTCTTGACTTCACCATGTTTGTAACCACACCAGTAAATGTCTAGACAAAACAAAATACGCCTTCTGGAGTGACCCAGAGTCCTGACCTCAACCCGCTTGAAATGCTGTGGCATGACCTTAAGAGAGCGATTCACACCAGACATCCCAAGAATATTGCTACACTGAAACAGTTTTGTGAAGAGGAGTGGTCCAAAATTACTCCAGATCATTGTGCAGGTCTGATTTGCAACTACAGGACACATTTGGTTGAGGTTATTGCTGCCAAAGGAGGGTCAACCAGTTATTAAGTCCAAAGGTTCACATACTTTTTCCACCCTGCACTGTGAAAGTTTACATGTTCTGTTCAATAAAAACATGAAAACATATAATGTTTGTGTTGTATTATTTTAAGCAGACTGTGTTTTTCAAATTGTTGTGACTTCGATGAAGATCAGAGCACATTTTATGACCAATTCATGCAAAACTCCACGTAATCCCAAAGGGTTCACATACTTTTTCTTGCCACTGTATATAAAACAACACTATGTACCTTTTTCTTTGAGGTACTTACAGATCCCAGATTGTTGGGAGGATCCCCCCCATAGAGGCTCGACAGCAAACAACACAAGCTATATTAGCTCCGGTCTAGTGAAATATTCACCACTTTTTTCTACAATATATAGAACATATATCGCACAATTGGTTCCTTTTCCATTTTTGTCTCACCATCTAGAGACCCTCTGGTTTGCCTGAGACGATCTTTGATATCTTCATTATGTAATAAGAAAAGGACTTTATTTTTATTATAAAGAGCTGTGCTCCCGAATATACAAAAGTGTATTTTCGTGTTATTGGATTGGTGGGTGAGGGATACACCCAACGGTGAGCTGCATTATACCTATTTGTGTGTTAAGGCACATATACATACATATATAGATCTTACAGCGCCGAACACTTAACCCCATTCGGGGGAAAAAAAATTTGCACTCTCTTGGCAGATGCCTGCTCTTCCTGGGCCCAGGAGTTGGAAGAGGTGCGCTCTGACCGTACGTCCCTCTGTTCGGAGATGGAGCTCGACACCATTGCCCGCATATTGGAGGACACGCAGGCACTTAATGCTCCAAACCCAGGTTGCAGACGACTGATGGCCATGGAAACTAGTAAATCGCCGCCGGAACCTTAAGGCTGGGGTCAGACCAGCGCACTTTTAACGTGTGTTCTGGCGCACTTAATTACAGCCGCACTAGCAGCAAATGACAGGCAATGACGGCCAATATACGAAGTACGGCCGTGCAACGCAAGTGGAATTTGAACGCATTTTTTCGAAAACGCAGAACCGCTAGTACTGGCGTACAGAGTGCGCTGCGGCGGCATAGCGGCATGTGTGCGTGAGGAGATGTCAGACACTGCTTATGTCCAGCCTACATAACGTCCAGACGCAAAAAAGTGTTTTGACGATCCGTAAAAAAATCACGCCCGAAAATGCGCGTCTGACCGTTTTTGCGCATTGCGTGAAAAAATACGTCAATGCGTTCGGACCCAATTTTTGACGTTCGCGGGGAAAAATGCTTTCGTTTGACCCTAGCCTTAGTTGCAGAGTATTCGTGACTCCATCCCCGATTCTGAACTCCTGGTTTTCGAGAACCGATTTGTGCGTGCTGTACTGGCCTTACTGAGGGATGCTCTGGGCCCTGCATTGTCGGCAATTAGAGTCAGGAAGGCGGTGACTGCTCCTGTGATCGCTTCCAGGGATGTCATCGTGGTCAAGGGAGACATCCTTGTTAGGGAACAACTGTTAAATGCAATAATTCAGGCTCCCCTGACTCGACTGGATTGGGTGGAGATTGCCAAATTTCATGACTTACTGTTCTTGGCTTTGGCGGCTCAACGACAATTCTGTGACATCACAACAGTACTCTGGCCCCATGCTATTGTTATCGGTGGGATGGGCGGGACCCTGCTCATTCAGACCAGCACCAGAGTTCTGGCGTCTTTCACAACAGAGAAGGCCCGGGCTCACTTGCTGACTTTGGGTCTGCCGACAAGGTGCTGTGGGTGATGTATTGCCTTCACCACCGGCGGTGCGGCATCATTACCCAGACTAACTTGACGTTTTTCTCCACCTTTGCTACCTGGATGATCTAGCTTTAGCCCCCCCCCCCTTCCTGATTTTTATCATCCGAACCTTCCACTACAATCTGCAAATGCTTATTAAAAAATGCATAAAACCACAAAATGCAATTTAAGAGATTTCTCCAATCCCGTTCAATATTTATTTTTGTTTTTCTGCCACCGAGGCAAATGCTTATATGCACATTTTGTTATGTGCCGTTCTCTTGTGAGTGGTTTTAAATATGATTTAATTAAATTACTATACTACCACCCTTGTTCCCCTATTGTTTTTAGATTGATGGAGTAGAGTATATGCATTGAAGTTGATGTACTACATGTATTAGGGTAACCCAACTGTATCTGGGAAACCCCATTGGTATTTAGTATATTTTCAAACCTCCAATTAGCGCCATTGCACTGTATTTGTATATTTTGTAAGACAAACAGGTGCCAGAGGGTGAGGGCACAAAAAATGGAGGGAGCTTTGGCTACACAGCCCATTACAACTTGAGCTTTCATTAGCAAAGCCTTTTCAGGAAAGCAAATTAGAAATTACAGTAGAAAACGTCACTTTCCCCACTAGAGCAGAGAAAAAAAAGTCAGCAATTCCACCAATATTACCTTAATAGAACAATTGAGGGAAAAAAAGCCAGATTAGTTACTGCAATAAGATATTGGCCTGCCCCACTATGCAGTATGACCAGAGAATCAATAGATTTGTCTTGTACAAATGGATGACAATAGAAAGAATGATTGTTCATGAAGGACATTGTAAAAGGAGAACAAGCACATAGTATGCAACTTTAATTCGGAAGGAATCTAAATAAGACATTCTAAAATAACCAAACTATTCCTGTAACAATCCTCATAAGACTTAAATGTAGTCAGCCATGAATACCGGCAATGTCTTTTCAAGTATTCAAAAGGGACTTTCACTGGGAGGAAGTCTTAAAACGTATATACTCCAGGTCATACTTTGCTAGTGTTATAGGTCTTTGTTCTCGTCCCTAGCGCTCTGACCTTGATGTAACTAAATCAGCATCCCGACACTCCTGCTCGTTTCTGTCCGGATCTCGTTTATTTTAATTGCTCTGCTTGTTAGTTCTAGGAATTCCAGACGTCTATGCAAACTCATCTAATTCAACCAATAGTGGCTACATACATTTACGTGAACCAAAGTCCTGCTCAAGATAGCCGCTATGAACCATCATGGCGGTATATTTTTGGCCTGTTTCCCTTACACTAGGTCATCACGTGTATGTGGGTGATTACGAGGAGTTGTGCACCAACCACAATAGTTTTCTGTTGAAAACAAAGTGCTTAACATTGACTCTGCCTTTGAGGAAGTGCTAAACAGTGGCAGGAGAAGGTTCATCAATTAATCTACCGTGGTTTGAATTTCGCATTTTTTTTTAATCCCTGCTCATCCAGGCCCAGATTTACATCTCATAAGCATGTAAAACACAAATCTGGAGACCCCCCCCCTCCCCAAAAAAGATATTTAATATTTTTGTTTTGAAGGTAAGCAAAATAATTAACATTTTAGAAAAAATTAGAAACATTTTCTCACTGCGCTCACAGCAAAAATAGGGCAGAATGTTAGGGCTTAGGTTAACCCTGAAATATGCACAAATAGTAACCTGCTCTCCTCACAGCAGAGCTTGTGTTAGAGCAACCAATTCATAATGACACATTGCACCTTCACATTTGTGCCTCGGGTGGGAAATGAGGTGAGTTAGTGACAATGTTTGCTTTAGAGGAGTACATGGTGTCATGGCCTTAGAAAAAAAAAAAAAAAAAAGTGCCCCACCAGTTTTTTATTTTTACACATTACATGGTCATGTTTGGCATCATTGGAAAGACTAGACTGACCTTCCCAAAGACACCTAACTTGACCTTGTCCAGTGTAAATGTCATAGATGCAGTTTTCAAAGTACTCTGCTCACCACAGTTCAGGCTGGGGGTCAGACTAGCATTTTTCAGAGTGAAAGGAACGTCCATGAGAGTGGACGTTCCTTCTACTCTGACGCCCGTGTGGCCACCTCGATGAGGGCAGTTAGTGTGCTCAGCACTGCCAGGTTCGATCCTCCAATATGGAGGATTGCGCTTTGCAGCCCTGAACGCGCGTCGTAGCGTCTCATCGGGGAGCTTTCAGCACGTCCACTGTATCGCATGCAATTCATTCTCGCGCCACAGCGTGTGGCCGGCCCCATTGAAATGTCAACGCTGCAACAGGCGACGGGAGGCACATCAGTGTGGGTGCATGTAGTGCACTTGTCTGACACTGACTTTAGGTTGTCGGTGAAACTATGTTGCGCCAACACTTCCAGACTTGCTGGCGGTATGGGAAATTAGTGTAGCACCACTGTTCACTTTATAATTGTAAAGTGAACAATAGTGCTGCATAAGAAAAAAAAGAAATCTTATTTACGGTTTTTTTAAATGACCTCAGTCAAGTTTGGCATTATTGGAAAGGCAATACTCTGACCTTACCAATGATAGCTTATACAGCTAGATAGATATCTATATATCTATCTGGTGCAAAAATTCTGACTGCATTCAAACATCCTCCAAGTTCCAGATGCACACGGAGACTATAAAATTTCAAAAAAAATTATTTAATGTTGCATAATACTATAACAAATATTGCAATGGTTGGCGCTGGAAAAAGTCAATATGGTGGGGTGCTGTCAAGAGAACTCCTCCGGGCAGTCTGTCCAACTCCCCACTCAAACAATAAAAATACTAGGGTTGCACCGATACCGATACTAGTTTCGGTATCGGGGCCGACACTGGGTACTGCAGGAGTACTTGGTACTCCTGCAGTACCCCCCGATATTTTTCCCGATACCGGAAGCCGGCATTGAGCCGGCATCAGAGGGGCTGGGACGGCTGTCCGAATGCTCTATCAGCATTCGGACAGGCCCTGCAGCTGCTCTCCGCGATGATACTTACCTTCCTGGGCGACGTCGGGAAAGTTTCCGCGCGTGTGCTCGTTGGAAGGACCCCAGCCGCGATCACATGGTCCCACGTGGTCGCGGCTGGGGGCCTTCCAACGAGCGCGCGCGAAGACTTTCCCGGCGTCGCCCAGGAAGGCAAGTATGAACGCGGAGGGGGGGGATCCGTGAGCTGGGGGGCATATCCATGTGTGTGCTGGGGGGCATATCCATGTGTGTGCTGGCGGCAATACCCATGTGTGAGCTGGGGGCATATCCATGAGCTGGGGGCATTTTTATATGGTCTGTTTTTATTGGAAAGCGTCACATGACATTAAAGAAAAGTATCGGTACTCGGTCTTAAAAAAGTGGTATCGGTGCATCCCTAAAAAATACAAATAAAGGGGGTGGAGGAGGGCGCTCCCGAACTTAAAGTCAGAATGAAAAAAACGTTGGAAAATGATAAAGTCTAAAACACATCCACAGTCTAAGTGTAAATGGTGGAAATAGTCCAGCAGAAACAGTTCATGTGAACAGTTCATGTGAACATGCCAGGAGCTAGCAGTACCCTGTGAATTAACCGCTCAATTCCACTGGAGAAACATCCATCGAGGTGAAGCCCTCCAAGAATTCAATACAGCTCCACTGACGGATTTGTTCGAGATGTACTCATATACAAACCTATTTTTCCACTGGCGGTTGCTATTTCATCTGCAGCACTACACTAGTGTATTTAACGGTTTCTGCTGGACTATTTCTGCCATTTACACTTAGACTAAAACACATCCACAGTCTATCATTTTCCAACTTTTTTTCATTCTGACTTGAAGTTCGGGAGCGCCCTCCTCCACCCCCTTTATTGGTATTTTTAATGTTGCATAATACGTATAGACTGACGTTTCAGTTCCCGAAGGACCTTTCCTCAGGATAACACACTAATACTGAAGACACATCTATACATACATCAATTAGGATCACACAGGTGCACTCACGCCAACGGAACAATTTTCAAAAGTTTTACTATGGATACACTTGTTTGTTACACTTGTTTGTTGCACTTGGTTGCCATCGCTGCATTCCCTTGAACACACAGGCTGCACTCCGCCCGTTGGCATGAGTGCATACACCTGTGAGGTCCTAATTGATTGATATATATATATCAATCAATTAGGACCTCACAGGTGTATGCACTCATGCCAACGGGCGGAGTGCAGCCTGTGTGTTCAAGGGAATGCAGCGATGGCAACCAAGTGCAACAAACAAGTGTAACAAACAAGTGTATCCATAGTAAAACTTTTGAAAATTGTTCAGTTGGCGTGAGTGCACCTGTGTGATCCTAATTGATGTATGTATAGATGGGTCTTCAGTATTAGTGTGTTATCCTGAGGAAAGGTCCTTCGGGAACTGAAACTATGCGTATTATGCAACATTAAATAAATTTTGAAATTTTACATAGATCTATATAGATCAAAAACAGGAAAGAAGCCGGGCACTCAAACCAGAGGATACTACTCAAACTGGGAGGATAGTGCACCAGAGGGATGTGCTGGACAGGGGAAGAAGTGGGGGCAATCTAGAGGGGACGTGGTGTATGGTTTTCTGGGCAATACATTTCTTATTTTCTTATTCTTTCTCACTTGTCCACAGTTCGTCTCTTCCTCTTGTCCTCTTTTCCCCTTTTATTCTTACTCTTTTCTTTCATACACTCCCCAGTCAAGCTCGAGGTAATTTATACATTTATATTTTCCATTAGTCTTCACTCACTTCCATTGTCTCCACTTATTATTACCCATGAGCAGATATTCCCTCGGACTGCGTTCCCCCTCACGCACTTTGTTTATATATCCACGTCCTTTTTCTCCACACATTTTTGACTTCACCTCTCTACATCTCACCACACACTTTTTCACCTCTGATTTCATTATTTCACCTATTCTCGTTCCTTCCCCCAGTAGGGCTCTGGCACTTTTTTACATTCTCTACGGGTCACTCTTTTAGAGCTAATATCTATACTCCTCATTGATTGAGCTTAAGGCTGGGGTCAGACGAGCGTAGTGTTCACGTCCGTGATTGCGCCTAAAAGTACGTCCGTGATAGCATGAAAGTAAGTCCATTGGAGCCTGACACATGAAGTACGTCCGCACTGAACTGCGGACGCACAACGGCCGCGGCAAACGGACGCAGGTTAGGCAAGAACGTAATACTGCTAGAACGGACGTGCGGAGTGCGCCACGTCCACAACGTCTGCATAGCTTTGTGTGTGAGTGATGGAGCATGGTCAGACGGACTGCATTTATACGTCCAGCATTTTTGACGGACAGAATGTTTTTTCATTGTAATTTATTTTCCCCTCCTACATCCGTCAAAAAATAACGTCAGTGAAAAAACGGACTGTGTGACCACTACTGCGTCATCCGTACTGACGATGTCCGTACTGCACGGACGTACAGTCCGTAGAAATCACGCTCGTCTGACCCCAGCCTTACACTTTCTTTGCAATAGTTGTCAGCATAATATATTATTTTTCTATTGAACGTCTAATCTGTAACTTTTACTTGCACTGAACACAATTTCCGGGTTAGGCCATCCACCTTTCCATCCACTGCGGAGGTGGTGGGTAATTATCTCTCCTTGTCAGCCTATATAAATTACTGTATTTTATTATAATTTTACCTTGATAAAGGCTCTTGCTGGGCCTAAACATTGGATTTAATGTAAATGGTAAAATAGTAAACTTTATTAATAAGTCAGTGTGCCTCCCCCTACCAGGATTTTTGTGATTATATATAGTCATGGCCGAAATTGTTGGCACTCCAGAAATTTTGCCAGAAAATCAAGTATTTCTCACAGAAAAGTATTGCAGTAACACATGTTTGCTATACACGTTTATTCCCTTTGTGTGTATTGGAACAAAAAAAAAAAAAAAAAAATAAGCAAATTGCAAATAATGTCACACAAAACTCCAAAAATGGGCTGGACAAAATTCTTGACACCCTTTCAAAATTGTGAATAAATAAGATTGTTTCAAGCATGTGATGCTCCTGTAAACTCACCTGGGACAAGTAACAAGTGTGGGCAATATAAAAATCACACCTGAAAGCAGATAAAAAGGAGAGAAGTTCACTTCGTCTTTGCAGAGTGTGTGTGTGTGTGTGTGTGTGTGTGTGTGTGTGTGTGTGTGTGTGTGTGTGTGTGTGTGTGTGTGTGTGTGTGTGTGTGTGTGTGTGTGTGTGTGTGTGTGTGTGACTAAGCATGGACAACGGAAAGAGAAGAGAACTGAGGACTTAACCAAAGTTGTGGCAAAATATCAACAAACTCAAGGTTACAAGTCCATCTCCAGATATCTAGATTTGCCTTTGTCCACAGTGCACAACATTATCAAGAAGTTTGCAACCCATGGTATTGTAGCTAATCTCTCTGTGGGTGGACGGAAGAGAAAAATTGATGAAAGGTTGCAACGCAGGATAGTCCGGATGGTGGATAAGCAGCCCCAAACAAGTTCCAAAGAAATTCAAGCTGTCCTGCAGGCTCAGGGAGCATCAGTGTCAGCGCGAACTATCCGTCGACATTTAAATGAAATGAAACGCTATGGCAGGAGACCCAGGAGGACCCCACTGCTGACAGACATAAAAAAAGCAAGACTGCAGTTTGCCAAAATGTACTTGAGTAAGCCAAAATCCTTCTGGGAAAACGTCTTGTGGACAGATGAGACAAGATAGAGCTTTTTGGCAAAGCACATCATTCTACTGTTTACCCAAAATGGAATGAGGCCTACAAAAAGAACAGTACCTACAGTGAAATATGGTGGAGGTTCAATGATGTTTTAGGGTTGTTTTGCTGCATCTGGCACTGGGTGCCTTGAATGTGTGCAAGGCATCATGAAATCTGAGGATTACCAAAGGATTTTGGGTCGCACTGTAGAGCCCAGTGTCAGAAAGCTGGGTTTGTATCCGAGATCTTGGGTCTTCCAGCAGGACAATGACCCCAAAAATACGTCAAAAAGCACCCAGAAATGGATGGCAACAAAGCGCTGGAGAGTTCTGAAGTGGCCAGCAATGAGTCCAGATCTAAATCCCATTGAACACCTGTGGAGAGATCTTAAAATTGCTGTTGGGAAAAGGCGCCCTTCCAATAGAGACCTGGAGCAGTTTGCAATGGAAGAGTGGTCTAAAATTCCAGGTGAGAGGTATAAGAAGCTTATTGATGGTTATAGGAAGCGACTGATTTCAGTTATTTTTCCAAAAGGGTGTGCAACCAAATATGAAGTTAAGGGTGCCAAGAATTTTGTCCATCCCATTTTTGGAGTTTGTGACATTATGGCCAATTTGCTTTTTTCCCCCATCCCTTTTTTGTTTGTTCCAACACACACAAAAGGAATAAACCTGTGTATAGCAAAACATGTGTTACTTGATTTTCTGGAAAAATTTCTGGGGCGTCAACAATGTCGGCTATGAGATATATATATTTGGACACTGACACAATTTTAGTTATTACAGGTATTTACCAAAACATATTCAAGATATAGTTATATAATGGCTATGGGCTGAAAGTGCACACACAGGTTTAATTTGAAGGTAGGTGCATCAAAATTGGAGGAAGGGTTTAGGAATTACAGCTCTTAAGAGTAGCCACCCCCTTTTTCAAGGGGCCAAAAGTAATAGATCAATTGTATCAAAAGCGGTTTCATGGCCAGGTGTGGGCTACTCCATTATTGCTTCATCAATTAAGCAGGTAAAAGGTCTGGAGTTGATTCCAAGTGTGGTGTTTGGAATGTATTGCTGTGAACCTACCTCATGGGTTCAAAAGAGCTTGTCCATGCAAGTGAAACAGGCCGTTGTAAGTAGGGATGCACTGATACTAGATTAGTCTATCGATGCCGATACAGGCATTTGCACGAGTACTTTGTACAAATGCCCCGATAACTTTACCGATACTCTGAAAGGAGCACTGGGCTGGCTTGCCGGTATCCAAAGGGCTGCTAGCAGAATGCATTAAAAGCATTCCGCTACCGTTCCCCTCCGGCTGTCCATGTGGTTCTACGAGTGCCAGCTAGCCACGTCTTCCTCCTAGCAGCCGCTGGGCTGTGACACGGCCTCCAGCTGTGATCTCGCGGGGGATCTTATCTTAGATCACCTTATACCCAGACAGAAGTCTCCTCTCCAACATAAACTAGACAGGCTTACAGCAAAAATCCTAAAATTATTCATTGGAAAGAGGTCAGCTGACAAAATTATCGGTACTTGGTATCGGCGAGTACCTGAAAAAAGTATTGGTACTTGTACCCTGTCTTGGTAGCGGTGCATCCCTAATCTGAAGGATTCAAAAACAAAATAAATCCAGAGATATAGCAGTAACATTAGGAAAGGACAAACCAACAGTTTGGCACATTCTGGAGGGAAGAAAAATACGCTGGTGAGCTCAGCAACATAAAAAAGCCTGGACATCCACGGAAGACAACAGTGGTGGATGATCGCAGGATTCTCTCTATGGTAAAGAAAATCCCTTTCACAACATCCAGACAAGTGCAGGACACTCTCCAGGTGGTGGGCGTATCATTGTCAAAGTCTACAATCAAGAGAAGACTTCACGAGAGCAAATACAGAGGGTTCACTACAAGGTGCAAACCATTCATAAACCTGAAGAATAGAAAAGCCAGATTAGACTTGCCCAAAAGAAGAAAAGAAAAAAAAAAAAACCCCAGACCAGTTCTGGAAAAGCATTATTTGGATGAAACCAAGGTTAATCTGTACCAGAATGACGGGAAGAAAAAAAAGTGTGGAGAAAGCTTGGAACCGCTCATGATCCAAAGTACACGTCGTCTGTAAAACATGGAGGCAGTGTGATGGCATGGGCATGCATGGCTTCCAGTGGCAATGGGTCATTGCTGCTTATTGATGTGACTAGAGCTAGGAAGGCCTGGGGGGGGCAGAAAAATTGGGGGGGGGGGACCGGTTTTTTCCCTTTCTTCCCAAAGAAATTAGTTTTTCCCCCAGAAAAATTGAAAAGAAAAAAAAACAAAAAACAAGTGTGTAATATGTTTTTTTACAATGATAAAT
The DNA here is from genome assembly GCA_009667805.1 of Leptobrachium leishanense. Taxonomy (NCBI): domain Eukaryota; kingdom Metazoa; phylum Chordata; class Amphibia; order Anura; family Megophryidae; genus Leptobrachium; species Leptobrachium leishanense. Next base: position 200,547,487 of record CM019065.1, on the reverse strand, counting down.
AATATGTCTAATGATATGGTATTAAATCTATAACACATTAAGACCTTAATGGAAGACTTGAGACTTTAAAGTCTTAAATCATTCAGCTGAAGACAAGCAAATCCTGGAATACAATTCAATAACACTTCCAAATGCAATACTCAAAAATATGCATTTCAGCCTCTAGGGGGCGCTGCAGGGAAAAAGGCTTCAGTTCAGAATGATTGTGAGATCCATCTTGTACCTACTACAGTGGTTGTTGGGATACAGTTGATACTTTGTCTTGGGCCTCAACTGGTAGGCAAGAGGTCAAAATTGTCCCTATTTGATCCCTGTTAATGTTCTCCAAGTCTGGTATTGTTGCGCATGCTTGGCCGGTTTTAGTTTAGTTTCGATACACACTCACATACCTTAATATAAAGGTCTGACAGACATTACTATATACACATAGATAGCCATATCCTGGAGGGAATTTGTGATAAATGTTTTCTACCAGTCACGGACACCATCTAAGAAAGATGCAGATTACTATTGTCTAGTATGGAAAATGTTCATTGAGGTTGTTGATTCTAATTATGGGTGTTACAATTCTTTCAGGTCTTGAATCTTTCCGGTTAGTGCATGTTGTAGATGATTGTGATAAAGGGTGGATTCTGATTAAGGGTATTATACAAATGTATTAAACAATGTGTGTGTCGAGTATGATAAGGGGACGCTGCATTATTGTGCAACTTAAAAACTATGGATTCTGCCTCCATATGTCAATGGGTTGTACATGAACTATATTATGGAAGTTTCTTTTGATGGATGAATGATGGGCATGAGTAATTTTGGTCCATAACAGCCTGGGTCTATTTTGACAGTTAGGTCATCGTGTTACAGGTATCTGTGATGAAGGGGTAATTGAGTGATTTCATGAGGTCTAAGAATCATGAGACCCGGCTATACAACAGGGGAAGAGAAAAAGTGCCATCAATTCCCGTCTGAAAAATGTAGGTATTGTGGAGACACATATGGAAAGTACAGCATGAGGAAGGCCGAAAGGGGTACACGTAGGATTAAGGTCCTTTTGGTTATGTGATATCCTAGCCAATTATTATTTTTTATTTTTAAATTTACAATTTTATTTTGTAAAGATGTCATACAAACAAGCATAAGGTGAGAGCCTCGCAGGGCCGCACAGTCATCTACAATAGTTCAAAGAAAAAGAAAAAAAAAAAGGCAGACCAGCCAATAAAAGTTCGAAAAAGTCTTCGCACGCAGGGTCAAAACTTGTCAGCAGAAAGACGGCGCATAAGAAAAAAAATAAACGATGGCGACATCGAGAAACATCCAGCTTAATGGAGGAAGGAGAAAAAAAAAAGTGAGGGGGTTGTCTCAAAATTCAGAACGAGGGGGTTTTGTAGTCAAAAATCAAAGTCTCAGCAGGAGGATAATAAGAGTTGCGTCGGAAGATGGGGTGGCTCAGACACAGTCCAACTGTCCCTTCAGCCCGCATAGAGAAACAAAAACAGGTGGGATGCAGGTAGCGCGACACCCAGCAGGCCACGGCACCCGACCATCATCCTTGGAGAAACCATCAGGACCTTGCAAGGACTGAGCCGTTCCGTAATGTCCACCGCCAAGTCCCCTGGGCGGAACTACCTGGTACTTCGATGTATGCATCTGCGCCTTCCCGACTGCTAGCTTGGGGGGGGGGGAGCATCGTCCCAGGCCCTCGAGAAAGCGCAACTCTTTGTGAGGACCAGGCCAATCTGTGAGCACCACCGCCAGATCTCCTCCACAGAGCTGCTCGTTGTCTCAGCATGCGCAGTCGCACTTTCTTGATCGCCAACCTTGAGGAACAGTTCGTCCTGGGTCTTCGAAGAGGCACCACCGCCACCCGTCCCGCTAAAGTAACCACTCTCTAGGGGGGGGTGCAGGTAGTAGCCCCAGCACGGAAAGTCAGGCACCTCCGGAGGGGGGGCGGAAATGAGCCTCCGGAGCCGGATCTAGGCTGCTATCCTCGTTCCTCGGCCGCAGCAGCAATAGGGCAGGTCACCTTGGTGTACTGGGAAGAATCGGCCGCGATCAAGAGGCCGCTGGGTCTCTCCCGGCAGCATAGCAGCGCGGTCAGCATCCTGCGTCAAACCCCCTTGGGTGTGTGGGCCATCTGCATCTTCCCCCTCCGGTATAAGCAGGCAAGCATCGAAGCCACAAATAGCAGCCTCCACATCTCCGGTGGAGGGAGGAAGATCTTGACCTGCGAATCAGTCCACCACCCCCGCAAACCTGACATCCGAGGTGGCCAGGAGATGGGGGCCCTGCATCTCCGTAATCTGCACTGTAGGCTCGGTCTGGGGCATGCAGCCAGCACCACGTGTTCGCAGGTCTGCACACAGGCGAAAGGCCTCAAGATGGCCACCGACGTCTTGCACCAAAATTTCAGTTACAACGGGTCAGGGTTGTCTCTGGTCCAGAGGGGGGGAATAAACAGCCTCCGGACATATCAGAACCGGTGGCCAACGGCTCAGACCCTAGATCAGCAAAAAAATGGGAACTCAAATGTCATCTAAAAAGGTCCCCAAAAGGAGCAGACATGCAGAGCTCCAGAAAAACACATCCGCTCCTGTGAACAGCCAGCCACGTGCCCCCTAGCCAATTATAAAGCCATGGAGGAGGTGAATGTGTGAGTTGCTACAGTCATATTGGATGCGTAGCATATTATATGCCTTGTGATTCCGAGAGGGGGGGTGATTGGACTCCTGGGAAGAACCAAGTTGTAATAGTAGGTGGGTTCAAACTAGCTAGTTAGAGGGATGAGTGATGGATAAGGCTGCACCTATATAGTCCTGAGTGTTGTGTGTGCTATGTAGCTTGACTATAAGGGAGGGGAGGAATGGAGGAAAAAGGGTTTTCTGCGTAAATGTGTAATTGAGACGATATTACCGTAACCGGACTAAATTGTGCGAGGAGACAATCCGGTCACGGTAAGGTCTCAAACATGACAAGGAGTTCACTGTACTCCAATGGCCTCCACAGTCACCAGATCTCCATCCAATAGAGCACCTTTGGGATGTGGAAGAACGGGAGATTCACATCATGGATGTGCAGCTGACAAATCGTGATGCTATGTCAAAATTAAACAAAATCTCTGAGGAATATTTCCAACACCTTGTTGACTTTATGCCACAAAGAATTAAGGCAGTTCTGAATGCAAATCGGGTCCAACCAAGGTGTACCTAATAAAGTGAACGCTTATTGCCTTTAACTTTTTCTAGATTAAAAGGAATATATGCATACACACTCATTCGGTGTGTCCAATGAGAAATTAGAGAATATATATATATATATATATATATATACACACTCTATCTCTATCTCACACACATAAGCAGAAATACAAACAACCTTTCAAGAAGACACATTGGGTCCTAATTTGGACAGGCTTAACAAAATAGCCCTATAACCTACATTACACTCGATAACAGGTGGGGTTGGGGAGAGTAGGGGTGTGAGGTGGGGAAAGGTTAATGATTAACCCCATTTTACCCTATGTGTGACAAAACTGCCGCCCCAATGTTTATTTGCATTTATTTTTCCTTTACTTTTTCATTGTCTCTGTATAGGGTAGAGTGTTGTGTGATGTGCTGTTGGAAAAGTGTGTATAACTACTTGTAACTGTAACATAAAGCACTAACAAAGTTCCATAGCGCTGTGCAATGGATAAGACAGGATAACATGTGCAAGCAAGTTGCATTCACAGAACAGTAGGAGAGCTTGCAATCTAACCATTGTTTGCTTCCACCCCCCCCTGTAAATCATGGATTCCTTTGTCTACACATGCTTCCATCAAGCCACACCTCCCCCAGCAACAAGTCACTCAGATGATTGTTATCTGACTCCAGCCATTGTTCCACTGCTGGGTGTGTTTCCATGGTTTCTGTACCTTCCCCCTGTGTGTGTTTTTCCTATTCTAAAGTGAAACTAAAAAAGTCCGTCTCCATTTGAATTTTGAATTTGCAAGAACTCCTCAGTTTGTGTCTACTCTGTGTGGGTACGAATAGCTCCTGGGTTCAGCAGAAAGGGGTGCCTGGAGTACCAGGATCCGTAACACCTAGAACGTCCCCTTGAATAGGCAATAGTGATTTGCAAACAGTCAACATGCCAGACGATCTTCCCACAAACACGGGTCACTTGTTTTATGTTTGCTAGACTGTTATTTTGCATTTATTAATGCTGTGGCATGCTTTGTGACAAAATAATGTGTAACTATACTATAGTCTCACAAAGGATACGGATAACAACCTCATTTTCACATACCGATGCATGATAGATCACGTTTTCCCAACTGGGAAGAACAGTGGTAACTACATCAGCTGTATATTTCCTTTTGGACTCATAAAATTAATTAATTTTTGATGAGGAAAAAGAAAACGCTAACAGCTAATATAAGACTGTATTTACTGCAATAATCCCTGCTGATATAATATAAAGTAGGGTAATGGGGGGGGGGTGTTAGTTTCAGTGAACCTTCTAGTCTCTAAAAACTATAAGCGTAATCTGCTGCTTTTATAGGATATCAGCAAAAAACTATTTCATCTCTACTTGGGTCACAAGCATCATTGCACACTTTTGGCTGACTCCTTTGGCAGAAACACAAATTGCTGTTGAACATATTTACGCAATGCCCTCAGGTTTTTAGCCATTTGAAAATGCTCAGTTAACCATTTTGTTATATAGTGTTCGATTATGTGTTAAATCAAATCTGGTGAATTTGAGCGGAATTCTAATTTTTGGGCTACATTTGCTGAATTCGGCATTTGTCCATTGCTGTAAATGTTCTGTTTAACCATTTTGAGCTTAAAATCGGGAAGCAATCCTTGTCGCCTAGATGTTTCAGATACTATATCCCATGATGCTCAAATACCCTGAGTGGCTGAGTAACAAGGGAAATATAGTTTCAGAAACTTCTGGACGGCCAAGATTTGCCATGGTCAGCAGCTCAGTTGGTCATTATGCAACGAGGCATTGTTTTAAAAGTTTATACCAAATCCCCATATATTGTGGTTAGAAGTCCCTGACTGGCTGAAGCATTAATTGATGGTGGCAGAGCCTCCTGCCGACAATGCAGTTCATAGGGTTATACGGCAAAAGCAGGAACGTCAAAGATGAGCACTTAGGCAGAAATGGTATTTTAATTTGACGCTCATCTGCCCAGCCCAATAATTAGGAATCGAGGTATAAAAATAAACATTGGTCTTTGCAGATCCATAAACTGCCTAAATCTGACCAGATTAGGACGGGTACTTTGCGTAATTCCTATGAAGTCATTACTGGAAGCTGTAAACAAGTCACAATATTTGGTTTGCATATTTGGGCACCAGTATAGCTTCAAAACAACAACAAAAATTTGAAAGCCCTTTAGTTCTTATGGCAGTGGTTTCTATCCTCTATGCAGTGGCAAAATGAGGTAAAACGACAGTGACAAACTGGGCTATGGAACACTAAAATGAAGTTTAAAAAGGAACAATGTAAGGGTGAAACATGAGAGGGTGGGAAAGGGTAAAAAAATTAACCCCTCCTCGAAACACCACTCCATCCCGTTGAAACCATGAGTTTAATTATCACCCTTAATCCAGAGCTGGGCTCCTTTAGGCTGGGTTCACACCTAAGCGTTTTACAGCACGTTCCTACGCGCTGTAAAACGCTCAAACAGTGAAATACCATTATTCCCTATGTGGGCATATCACACCTGGCCGTTTATCAGCGCGCATGAACGCGCTGATAAACGGACGACGCACAAAGAAGTTCAGGAGCTTCTTTGGTGCAGATATACGCGCGTTCGCGGCCATAGAGATTGACGTGAACGCGCGTTTGCGTGTTTCCCAATTCAAAAACGTGCGTTTTCGCATACTGCGTGCGTGCGTTGTTTGGTTCGTGCACAGGGAGGTCTTTTTCATTGGTCGCCTCCGTAATTAAGACTGTAATTTCCTATTGGACACCTCCGTAGCCAATCACAAAACGCGCATACAACGCGCGTTTCATTTTTGCAACACGCTCGTGAAACGCAAGGAAAACGCCGGTGAAAAACGCGCGTATTAAAAACGCTTAGGTGTGAACCCAGCCTTAAGGCAGGGCTCGACAAATCCCAGGCATCAAGGCAACTAGAAATTGCATCCTGGTGCCTGGGCTTTTGTCAGCCCATTCACTGTTGGCACAAGTGTGAGAAATCTTTATTGCAGCATCTTCCCAGCAGCTCTAGTAGGCTCAGCTTCATGCTGTCGCCGATTGCCAGGGGGCCAGCTTCCCCCACTGCTCCTCTTGCCAAGGCATCAGAAACCATGCTCAGCATAGCACACCTTTTTGTAGGTTGCTCCGATGTGTGTCTTTACAGATGCACAGCGCAGGTTTACACACAGTTACGTTCTCTATCTTTTGCCTAAAAACCTTCTTAGGATCCTTAAGAACTTTGTATATGTCAAACTGTATTAGCAGTGACAGAGGCAGAGACTGGAGACAAACGCTCACTTATTACCATAAAAAATAAATGGCTCCTCTTTAATCTGGCTCCTAGATTCAAAGTGAATTTGTCAAGCCCCGTGTTAAGGCAATGAACGTAAATGACATGTTACAGAGCAGGGGGTGGTGGGAAACAGGTTGACAGTACGATGTTAAACTAATGAATGTAATCTATTGGTAAGCCTTTTAATCGTTAAAGATGCAGCTGCTTGTAGATAGACTATTGAACAGTCCGTGCTGGGTTAAAAGGATTCAGGAGCCTGTTTGGGATGGTTATATAGTCGAACTGTTACATGTTCCTCTGTCTCATTCTCCTCCCACACACAAACCTCCATTGTTCCTCTGTCCCATCCCTCTCGATCACATCGTGCAAGTGATAATAGGTGCTGACATAACTTTGGGCATCTTTTGGGACTTTGCCTCTGAGCTGCAGCTACAATAGCCCATATGTTGATCTCAGCCTGGGTACAATGGAACACAATAAAATCCCATTAAGGAAGTTTTGTTTTTTTAAAGTGTGGCAAGTTTAAGTTTAATACAATCATTCTATTTGGCAATATTTATTCTCCATGTACATAGTTTCTATACATCACTTTTGCAACACCAGAATGTGAAGATCCCATAAACGAACACAGAAATTTAGAAACCTTTCATTTCTACACCCTTCCACCATTATGGCCCCACTGTCAAAATAAAACCTACAAAGCAAAATGATGTAAACAAAACCTCTCAAACTTGTTTTTAAAAAACACACACACACACACACAGCGGTGATAAGGAATGTAAGATTATTTTAAATTCTCCTGGAAACATTGTACACAGATAGAAATCCACTGCTTTTGCTGAAATGAAGAGAAAGCTAAATTTAATTCAAGTGCTCCAAAGCTTTCCTTTACCATCCAAGCAGCTTCTGTCATCACAGCCTATGTCATAAAAACATGGAGTGGAAAGATAACATTTTGGAGCTGTAGCCAGGTGCATTAAATAAAAACGTCAAGGTCTGTACATTTAGAAGAGCTGAATTAATTGATTCTCTGACTTTTTTGAATTGCAGTACCGAAAAGGTAATTTGAAAGCCTTTGTGTCGTTGCACAGGCTCACGATGAGCAGAAATGTTGTGATTCAGCAAACTTCCAATGAAGTAAATAAACTGTGTGCCTGTACAGCAAGTTTCTAATTTGAGCGCCTCAAAAAATGTTTCAACTATGCTCATCCAGTACCAATATATTCCTGTGATTTTCCTTTAATGTGAACCAATTTTCTTTTGATAAAGTCGCTTTTTAATAAGATTTAGATTTTAATGGATATAGAGTTATCAAAGGAGTAGCTACTTACCCATATATAATCATATCAAGCCAATTATGCAGCCCAGATCTTACACCTCACCTAAAATACCTTCACATTAACTGCAGGAGCACAACATTATGGACAGCTAGTGATCAGAGTTTATTACAGGTGAAACAGTTGAGATTTCTACTTTAAAATATACTATGAATATAGTTTAAGAGGAATCAATAAAAGGGTATAAGAACTGAAAGGAAAAAAAGAGCACCTTTTTTGTTCCTCCCAAAAGCTCTTTGTTCTGTTGGGATGCATGTAACATGTTGATTGCAGCAGTTGCCCTAGAGGTGTGGACCAGTAATTGATTACATATACATATGTGTCAGGCTCCTGATCCATGCAGGGCGGCACCATTCCAATCCTGCACTTCAAAGTCCTGTTTCCAGCACTGTGTTCCAGAAGCTAAATAGTTAATGCACCAAAAACACACATCCACACACTCCAGGTCATCTGACCTCTCTGGTAATAAAAGTGCCACACCCCTTCTGTTCCCTGCTTCAGCACAAGTTGTATTTGCTCTCAGCAAGAGAACCTGTGTTGTAGCTCCCCTGTGGTTTCCTGAAAACCAAAACCTGTTACTGAACCAAACCTGTGTTTCCAGACCCTCCAGTATTGTGTTTTCGGATTTCCCCCAACTTCACGTTTGTTTTTTGCTGCTTCCAGCAGCAACCTCACCCCTCACCGCAGACCCGTTTTGGCATCACCGCTTTTTCATCATTTTCTGAACCACCCCGGGACAGTACCTGACTGAAGGAAAAGGAATCCTCAGACCACCATCTGCTAACCTATAAGAAGGACCCTATAAGTAGTTAAATAACACCCCATGAATTATAATATTAATAGATAAAACTATTTCTTATATTTAAACCTTAATTTAAGATAAATTGATAATCAGCAGTATTATAGGATTAAGTTTCACTTCTCAATATGTTTGCAATTGTCTCTGAAATGATGCTGAGGTTTGCAAATGTCTTTAAAATGATAAAAATGCTGATGTTTGAAAGTTTCTCTGAAGTGAAAAAAAGTGCTGATGGCTAGCATGTCTCAAGAAATCACATGTCTCAAGAAATCACATGTCTCAAGAAATCACATGTCTCAAGAAATCACATGTCTCAAGAAATCACATGTCTCGGGCCACGGGACTGTCCAGAAATGTGTCACCAGACCTGTATTGAAACTGGCCAATGAACTATGTTATGTTTTGAAATGTTAACCAATGAAATAAAGAGACAACGCCTTGACACAGGGTATAAATATGTGTCAAGAAACGTTGAAAGGCAGAGAGAAAATTGCCAGACAAAAATACATGCCTCGTGTGTCTTCTTTGAAGGATTTTTTTTCTCTCTCCCTGCGCAGAAGGAGAGTTAACTCAAGGTGTGCCTAAGACAGGGTCTTAGGGGTTAAGGACGGACAATTGAAGACGATTATTCTCTTCACTGACAATATGGCTTTTTGGGGAATTTTATTATGAGGAGTTTACCATTTATGTTAAAATGATCTATAAAGCGCCAAGAAGTTCTGTAGTGCTGTACAAAGTGTGAGACAACAACAAATGTACAAATTAAACCCACAGAACAGTAGGAGAGGGGACCCTGCTCGAGCGCTTACAAACCAAGAGGAGAGGGTGACACACTAGGTGAGGGTAAAGGCCAGGTGCACACTAGCGTATTCTTCTGCGCACCATACGTGCGTTAAAAAAACGCACTTACCAGCGTCCGCAGCGTTTTGATGCTGCGACGGGGCCAGTCACATGCTTGTGCGTGCGCACTTAGTATCATGCGTCCACCTAGAGATCCTGTGGATACGCGTCAACGGGGCTGCAAAGCGAGATCCTCCAATCGCGCTTTGCACGCTGAGGGGGGGGGGGGGCAGGCGGGCGTATAGTGGAGTGGAAGGAACGTCAACTCTCGCAGACGTTCCTTCCACTCTGAGTGCGCTAGTGTGCACCCGGCCTATATAGGTGAGTATGAAGTAGTGGGGTGCATGTGGGCTGTGTGGGAAGACTGATCAAGAAATGTACAGTGGGGGATTATGGAGAGAGCCAATAGGCTTCTCTAAAGTCATTTATTTTCAGATAGTTCTTGAAGGACTGGAGGGACGGGTAGAGGTGCAGGGGGATGGAGTTCCACAAGAAGTGGGCAGCTCGGGAGAAGTCCTGAATGTGAGAGTTGAAGGGGCAGGTATGAGGAGAGAGCATCAGATCATTGGCAGAGTGAAGCGGACAGGATGGGATATACCAGCTGATGGAGGAAAATTAGTCAGGGGTGCGGTTATGGAGAGCTTTGTACGTGACCATCAGTATTTTGAATTGTATTCTAGAGGAAACCGGGATCCAGTGTACAGATTATCAAAAGGGGTGAGGTGAGGGATGAGAGGTGTACGAGTCTGGCACAGGCGTTCATAACAGACTGCAGAGGGAGAATATGGGATCTCTTAAGGCCAGTGAGAAGGATAGAATACTCAAAGTGGGAGATAAGAGCTTGGATGAGCATTTTAATAGAGTCCTGATAAAGAAAGGTGCAACTGCGTGCAATGTGTTTTTGGTGACAGTAGATTTGGTTAGTGACTGAGAAATCAGAGTCGAGGGGGACACTTAGGCAATGAGTCCGAGTTAGAAGTAATGGTGGCACCATTCACCTGAAGGGAAATGGATGCAGGAATGCTAGTTTAGGTCCCGTTCACACTGTGCGATTTGAAAGTCGCGCGATTTTCATATTCGCAACATTGCTATTTTGTGCGATTTTTGCAAAGCACCACCAATACAAATCGCAAAATCAGATAGCAAATCGCAAAAAAGGGTCATGTACCAGCGACATGCTTCTGCGACGCGCTACATGCGACGTCGCGCGGCAATATGTGAACAGCTCCATTGAAATGCATTGGAGAACCTACATAGTGCGACATAGCGGCAAAATCCGCGCGATAAATCGCACAGTGTCAACGAGGCCTTAGAGGGAGGGAAGATGAGAAGTTCAGTTTTAGAATAGGTTGGGCTGTAGAACACAGGAGGTCATCCCGTTGGAAAAAGCTGATAGGCAGGAGGAGAACGATCAGGAGAGGATAGATAGATTTGGGTGTCATCAGTATAGAGAGGATATTGGAATCCATGAGGTTGCCAAGAGAGGCAGTAAGCTTGAGAATAGTAGGGGGGGGGGGGGGAAGAGTAGTATTACTAAATATTTTATATTTTTCATTATTATCATAGTGTCTTGGATCCACCCACAGGCATATACAGCAAGAGATAAGCAGTGGGAGTAGTGCTTGAGGCTACTCTTTGTGTTCAAGTGCCTATAGGATCCAATTAGACGTGATGCTGTACCTCCTGCAGGCACTACAAGAGTAGCACTTGAGGCTACTCTGATTTTGTTAAATCATAAGTAGGATTTATATGACACTATTAGAATCACACCATTTGTCCATTTTTTTTTTTTTTTACAGATACACAGTTGTATAGTTCAATAACTGATAAGTACTGTATGCAAACTGGCCTGTATTTTACTTACCCAAATAGTGACTTACACGTCTAGTATTACATCTAATAAGTGCCTTTGATGCACCTTTTTTCTACTTTCTGTATTTGAAAGGAGAAATGGCAGGTGATTAAACTACAAAACATTTGACAAGGTTTTAAACTGGTCATGGCACCACAGCTAATATAATACAGAGACTGACAATCTTAAAATGCAAGAGTAATAGGCTTCCTATCACGGCGATAAATTGGCCACTGATTAAAGGGTGAATCCAAAAATGAGCAAGGTCTCAAAGAATTTATACCTTGGCTCCAAATTCCAGTATATTCAGGACAAACCTTTGGAGGTGTACCGAGGGTGCATATTATTGATGGAAAAATAGAGCTGTTTGACAGCGTGCAAATCGTCCCTTTTGGACAGCCACAGTCGCATTGGACTTTCTGCGTGCTTGTAAAACAGGGGAATTAAGGTTTTGGCAACATTAAAATTATGCAATTTTATAGATTTCTTGTAAACAGCAACGGCGTAGGGCAGATTATGCTGCAACATAAGGCCAGGGAGGAAGTCCGGTAGAGGGTCAACAAACTGTTGACCCAGTATGGACGAATAACCCGGCATGACCACCAAATATGAAGGGCATATCCTGGGGCCTCACCACAGCCACAGTCGGATACATGTGATGTATTAATTGGGGAATCCTATACGACAAGGAGAGTAACTCATCTACAAAGAGACGACGTATGAGTCCAATCACAAATCCTCTGCCAATGTGTGTCTGAAAGAGAAATTCCCACTGCCATCTCCCATTGACCCATCAACCTACTTTCTGGTGCGGGCTGCCACATGCTGGCTCCTTGTCCAAACAATGTAAATGCAAAAGCAATATGGTGCATGAGTGTGTCATGATAAACCCATGAGGGAAGTGTTTGGGGAGTGATTTTTCTGGACTATGGGATGCCCTGGATTGAAGACCTTGTTCAGCTGTTTTTGCATGAACAATTAATGCAGATTACAGCTTTATCAGAAACCGACCGCAATGGAAGGGTTAACCCAGGATGTAGCAGTTGCTCACCCAGTTCTGGAAGTAACTGTCAACTGCCGGTTTCCTTCCCAAGCAGCTCCTTGGGGGTCAGTATTCTGTACTGCATTAGCACAGAAAGCATGAGATTTGTTACTTTGAGTATTATATCTCTTTAACCCCTTTGTGACCGGGCAGTTTTACGAAAGTCCGTCCGTAAGTGCCCGCTGCCGGTTTTACATTTCTGCGCTGTTTGTTTTTAGTTCAAATTTTCCTTTTTACCCACACATAATTATATACTGTTTTTCTCGTCATTAAAAATGGACTTTATGAATTTTTTTTTTCATCATTTTGTATAATTTGCTATAAAAACAAATTGTGAAACATGACCAAAAAAAAAAAAAATTAAAAAAACACTTTTTCAAACTTTGACCCAAAATCTTACGCATCAACAACAGTCAAAAAAATTAAAAGCTTAATAGTTTCTAAATTTGGTTCTGAGTTTAGTAATACCCAAATGTTTACATTAGTGCTGCAACTAACGATTATTGTCATAATCGATTATTATTGCGATTAAAGCGGATAAAAAAAAAAGTTTACTTAAGTAATTTGCATAGTGTAGGTACATACGCAAATTGCATATCTTGCGTACTTTTCACACAACATGCAAGTGCTTGGTCAGAGGGATGGGTTGATGCTGCATGCGCAGCTTAAGCCCATGTTTGCTTTCTCAAATGACAGCAGCATGGGCGTCCGCAGAAATTTGTCGGGGGGGGGGATTTTAATGGCATCCATATTCTGCCCTTTTGACAATGTCATGAGGGGGGACAGTTATAAAATAAAGTGTAGTAATACGGAGGCTGCCAAACATGATGCAAGACTAATAGAAGAATAAAAAGGTGTAAGTGTCTGATCTGAGTGTTGCATTTTCTAGTCTGTTAACGCCAATGCACCACACAAGTAATACACCCAGGATCAAGGCACTAAAGGATGTGTTTAAGGCCATCTCTGTATACACAAACCCTGACCCCCCCCCCACACAGATACTAGCACACACAGAGATATATACAGTTGTGTTCAAAATTATTCAACCCCCAATGCTGTAAAGGGTTTTAGGGAATTTAGTGTACATTTGTAATTGTATTCAGAATGAAATCCTACAAGGACTTTTTAAAGAACCATATGCAACTAAAATGACATCAATTGGTTTTGTAATACAGTAGTAAATGTTTCTTTTGTGAATTCTTCATTGACACAATTATTCAACCCCTTAAAGACTACCACTCTGAAGAACAGAGGTTCATTCAAGTGTTTTTCAATCAGGTATTGAAAAACACCTGTGGATGTCACGGAGCAGCAATAAAGCATAAAAAGCACCAATTAGGCAACTTTAAAATGACTGTGATACTCAGCTCCTTCTAGACATTTACTGGTGTGGTTACAAACATGGTGAAGTCAAGAGAATGGTCCAGGAAGACAAGAGAAGAGGTGATTACTCTTCACAGGAAGGACAATGGCTATAAGAAGATTGCAAAGATGTTAAACATACCAAGAGAGACCATAGGAAGCATCATTCGCAAATTCAAGGCAAAGGGCACTGTTGAAATGCTACCTGGTCGTGGCAGAAAGAAGATGCTGACTTCGACTGCTGTGTGCTACCTGAAGCGTAGAGTGGAGAAAAGTCCCTGTGTGACTGCTGAGGAACTGAGAAAAGATTTGTCAGATGTGGGTACTGAAGTTTCAGCTCAGACAATACGGCGCACACTGCGTAATGAAGGCCTCCATGCCAGAACTCCCAGGCGCACCCCCTTGCTGTCTCCAAAGAATAAGAAGAGTCGACTGCAGTATGCCAAAAGTCATGTGGACAAACCACAGAAGTTTTGGGATAGTGTTCTGTAGACTGATGAAACAAAATTAGAATTGTTTGGGCCCATGGATCAACGCTATGTTTGGAGGAGGAAGAACAAGGCCTATGAAGAAAAGAACACCTTGCCTACTGTGTAGCATGGCGGGGGGTCAGTCATGCTTTGGGGCTGTTTTGCTTCTGCAGGTACAGGGAAGCTTCAGCGTGTGCAAGGTACCATGAATTCTCTTCAGTACCAGGAGATATTGGATGACAATGTGATGCAGTCCGTCACAAACCTGAGCTTGGGAGACGTTGGACCTTTCAACAGGACAATGATCCCAAGCATACCTCCAAGTCCACTAGAGCATGGTTGCAGATTAAAGGCTGGAACATTTTGGAGTGGCCATCGCAGTCACCAGACTTAAATCCGATTGAGAACCTCTGGTGGGACTTAAAGAAAGCAGTTGCAGTGCGCAAGCCTAAGAATGTGACTGAACTGGAGGCTTTTGCCCATGACGAATGGGCGAAGATACCCGTAGATCGCTGCAAGACACTTGTGTCAAGCTATGCTTCACGTTTAAAAGCTGTTATAACTGTAAAAGGATGTTGTACTAAGTACCAAGATTGAATGTCACTTGGGGGTTGAATAAAACTGATAATGATGGTGAGCACAGAAAAGACATTTGTGGTTATTTCATTATAAATGTTATGTTATATTTGTCTGACCTACACGTGCCTCTTTGATTTAATTGTAAGCAAGATGACTGAATGATCAAAATCAATGTCAAACTGGCCAAAACACTCAATTTCAGTGGGGGTTGAATAATTTTGAACACACACACACACCTCCTCAACCCTCTCAGATTGTAAACTCTGTAAACTTAGCACCAAGTATGTAATATGGCCCTAACTTAACCAGAGCTGTTGTAAACTTAAAACCTCCATAGGCTATAATGGCTTTGGGAAGTTTACAACAGCTCTGGTTAAGTTAGCACCAAGTATGTAATATGGCCCTTAATAAAAAAGTATTTATTTGACCATCATTACCTTTTTTCCTGTGGCCCATAGGAGCAGCTGCACCTGCATCTCAGCCCTGCCTCTCCCAGCATGCAAACAGAGTGAGAGCACGTGGTGGATTGGAGGTGGAGTGGGGATGTGACGCTGGTGCAGCCTGGTGGAGAGCCCATGAACTGCAGCGTGCAGTGAATAAATTATAATTTAAGACTGTTGATGGGGGGGGGGTTGATGTGGAAGCCCATGGACAGCGGCTACAAGCACTTGGTCATAGATGAGGTCAGCATGAAATCGGGGTTAATAAGTTAGAATGGTCAGGGTGCGTAGAGTGTCCCTTTTAAAATAATTTTGTGAACAAACTGAGTGGGAGGAGGGACTGGAGGTGGAAGGGGGTGACTTTGCTCAAGTGACTTGACCTAAGTCCAGATCTGAGTGTGGGAGCAAGTTTGGGGAAAGGGACAAGACCAGTGGCAGTTCCCCACCAAAAAGGGTGTGGCAGGGAGGATGGGGTGGTGGCACAGGATTCCAGCTTCAAGTAAGGATAAAACACAGGCTTACAGCTCCTTCACCCAGTGACAGTATCCTATTGTTTGTGTTATAGTTCTGCTACTGTTGTAAACGGAATAAAAACAAACTGGTTGTGTCTGACATAACCTTAGAACTAAATCATACTGAGTAAAGCAGCGGCACATCTTCTCCAATCAGCTCCGAAGCTGAGGTTATTTACGTTTAACTCAGTCTGACTAAACAGTGTGTGCTGTAGACAGGACGATTAAGCGACACCGATCAATAATGGAAATAGTTGACAACTAATTTAATCATCGATTAGTTGTTTCAGCCCTAGTTTACATATATAAGATAAGGAAAAAAGCAAAGAATGACAATAAGTGCAAGTAGCACTTTGCCATTTCCAAAGGGTATATTTTCAAAATTAGTGAGTGACATTGTAACACGGATATCGGTCACTAATACCTGAATAACCTTCCACATATACTTTTTTTTTTTTTAAAGTACACAACCCAAGGTATTAAACTTAGGTTATTTTGTCTCTTTCCATGCAACCATTTTACCACAAATCTATGCCAAGGTTTGAGAACTTTTTTTGGTGATTTTTTGACACTGAGTGCAATTTAAGAATACATGTACTGAGAACTTTAAGGGTTACTGCCAAAACACACCCCAAAATGTGTTCAGCAACATCTGAGTAAAGTGATACCACCTATGCATAGGTATGTAGGGTTATTTGGGGGTCTTTGGCATCTAAAAACATCTGGTTGGCTTCAATGTTTTCTTCCTGTCTCCTACATTTAATGTAAATATATCCAGCCCCGGTGTATGTATTTATATAGGAGGGCTGTTGTGTGTGTGGGTCTGTGTCTGCAGTACGGTAAATAGGGTGTCCAATGACAACAGAGCAAAAAAAATAAAACAATATCACAACGTCACAATGTACAGATATATAGATATCTTAGGAGCGGACAAACTGATACTAGAAGCAACAGCCTACACTTCTAGGCTCAAAAAAGTAGCCAAAAAAAAAGAACACATGCACAAAAAATACCCAACAGCAAAAAGCACCGGATAACAAAGTGCTAAATAAATAGAAGCAGCTAAAAATCATAATTTGGGTCAGTACAAACCAACTCCCAGATGCAGAGGCAAGGTTCCCAACGTTTCAAAACGTTGGCTCCTAACTTTTGTAGCTGGCTCCTAGATTCAAAGCAAATTTGTCAAGCCCTGGGCTATAAGATTGCCAAAACCCTGAAACTAAGCTGCAGCACGGTGGCAAAGATCATACAGTGATTTTCCAGGAGAGGTTCCACTCAGAACAGGCCTCGCCATGGTCGACCAAAGAAGATGAGTGCATGTGCTCAGCGTCATAACCAGAGGCTGCCTTTGGGAAATAGACGCATGAGTGCTGCCAGCATATTGCTGCAGAGGTTGATGGGGTGGGGGGGGGGGGTCACCCTGTCAGCGCTCAGACCATACGCTGCACACTGCATTAAATTGGTCTGCGGGGCGTGGCCAGCCGGTCGATGAGAGCGGACCTTCTTTGAAGGAGCTCCACTTCTTTTTCCTCCTTTGGGGTCCCCCGATGACTTTCTGCCTGATGCCAATTCTGGGAGCTTATGAAGGACTGGCCATCGGATCTGAACTGTCCAGGGTCTGTGTTGCCCCTGGACCAGAGACTTGCCCAGGGGCAGTTTGCAGTCACCTCCACGATGCCGGTGGCCATCTTGCGGCCTACTACTCGATTTCAGATGTCCACCACTTGGAAACACTTTGCGCCCTGTCTCGACCTGTCACCGGGCCTGTGGAGACGGTGAGCCCACGTCTCTTGGTCGTCCCGGCTGGGAGGATGATTCGGAAGGCCTCCCCTTCTACCTCTGGAGGTTTGGCCGATGCTGCCTCAGAAACTGAGGACGATAATGCCCCGGTGACTAAAGGCGTCTGGCGCCTGATAGCGGGGCCTGCGGAAAGAAGAGGACCCTGATGGAGGTGAAGGTGAGCTGCGGAGTGGTGGATCCCCCGGACGGAGTTCCGCCAGGGGGGGGGTCCTGAAGGGCAGCCGACGAACATACCTGTGTGCCCGTGGAAACAGATGGCGCTATGGGAGGTGACCCAGAATCTCTGCCCTTGCGGAAGAAAGCTGCCGCCGCTGTGTGATCCCAGTAGGTCGGTTACCCGTGGCTCGCTGTGTTGCACAGAGCTGGATGGTCCGGAAGCAGAGCCTACAGGCATCAACCGTGAACCGAAGATGATGGAATATCCCCCTGTGCTGTTCGAGAGGAAACCGCGATCTGCACCGTCTGTCTTGCCCCTTACACCACCACTGGCTGAGGCTCCCGAGTCTGGGGAGACTGAAACACCTTTATTGCCGTTCGGGACACTGCTTGCTAGGATCCTGATTCAGTTTCTGGATACGGGCTGAAGTACCTCACCCCACGTACTGGATTAAAACTCATTTTTGACCTCGGCTTTGATACCCCTCCCCCCCCCCCCCGATGACTCTCTAAGCACAACTCCCACCTGTGTAAGTCGGGCCCTCATACCACCCTCATGGAGTCTGTTTCTGACCGTTTGAGCAGCCACATGCACATTTGTGGCCCCCTGGACGTCATTTTGCAGGGCTCTGGCAGTGCTTCTCCTGTCCCTCCTTGCACAAAGGCGGAGGTAGCGGTCCTGCTGCTGGGTTGTTGCCCTCCTACAGCATCCTCCACGTCTCCTGAGGTCCTGGCCTGTCTTCTGGTAGCACCTCCATGCTCTGGACACTACGCTGACAGACACCGCAAACCTTCTTGTCACAGCTCGCATTGATGTGCCATCCTGGATGAGTTGCACTACCTGAGCCACTTGTGTGGGTTGTAGACTCCATCTCATGCTACCACTAAAGTGACAGAACCGCCAGCAAGTGACCATCAGCCAGAAAGCATAGAAACTGAGAAGTGGTCTATGGTCACCACCTGCAGAACCACTCCTTTATTGGGGATGTCTTGCTACCTGCATACGCTTCCGACCTCTTGTCTATTCCATTTGCACAACATGGTTTGTGTATACAGAGATGGCTGTGTATACAGAGATGGCTGTGTATACAGAGATGGCTGTGTATACAGAGATGGCTGTGTATACAGAGATGGCTGTGTATACAGAGATGGCTGTGTATACAGAGATGGCTGTGTATACAGAGATGGCTGTGTATACAGAGATGGCTGTGTATACAGAGATGGCTGTGTATACAGAGATGGCTGTGTATACAGAGATGGCTGTGTATACAGAGATGGCTGTGTATACAGAGATGGCTGTGTATACAGAGATGGCTGTGTATACAGAGATGGCTGTGTATACAGAGATGGCTGTGTATACAGAGATGGCTGTGTATACAGAGATGGCTGTGTATACAGAGATGGCTGTGTATACAGAGATGGCTGTGTATACAGAGATGGCTGTGTATACAGAGATGGCTGTGTATACAGAGATGGCTGTGTATACAGAGATGGCTGTGTATACAGAGATGGCTGTGTATACAGAGATGGCTGTGTATACAGAGATGGCCTTAAAAAAAAAAAAAAAAAACACTTCCTTTAGTGCCTTGATCATGGGTGTGTGACTAGTGTGCTGTATTGAATAGCGTTAACAGAATAGAAAATGCAACGCTCAGATCAGACACTTACCGTAGATACTCGAGTAGAACACGATGGATAGAGATTTATTATGGAAATGAGGGAATACTCAAGACTCGAATATAACGCAAGGAGCAAAATTTTACTGTACCGGAAACCATTAAAATCCTTCCAGGTTCTCTTAACACAGTCAGGCTACCCCTCAGGCCAGGGTGCTCTGCTCCAAAATGATTGCAGTTGTTACTAAGCATGAAGCCACCGGCCACCCGTCTTCTTTACTAGCCGTTAGATGGCCGGTGAAGCCGAGCGAGGCAAAGGATTGGCTTAAAAACTGAGCATGCACTCTGGCCGTGATGGATCCCACCTCTCCCGAATCTGGGGAGTTCCTGAAGAGTTTGCAAGCATTAAAAGGAGCTCACATTCACTTCAGCGAGACTACCGGAACTTCCGGGATACTTGGGATCCCAAGCAAGTTTTTTTTATTTTACACGCGATGCAGATGTCTCGAATATAACGCGACCACTCCAATTTTAAAGATAAATTTTTGTCACCAAAATCTAGCGGTATACTCGAGTATCTACAGTACACCTTTATACTTCTATTAGACTTGCATCAGGTTTCACAGCCTCTGTATTACTACGCTTTATTTTGTAACTGTCCTTCAAGACATTGTCAAACGGATAGAATATATGGATGCCATTAAAATTTTGTCCCCCCACCAGAAAAATTTCTGCGGACGCTCATGGCTTCAGCCAGAGCGGGCTGATGCCAGCCCACTCTGTGGGACTACCCCCAGGCCGTGGCTATGTCCACGATTACGTCACAAACGGGAATTCCTCCCCCTCTCCGCCTGGCAGGGGAATCCCACAGAGATGCATGGGTCCTTTTTTGGACCCCTGTATCTCTGGATCTGTATGCCCTACAAGGACAATTTAGGTATCGTTGGAAAGGCCAGGGTCTTTTAAGTATAGGGGTAGATGGATACCATATTTTAGGACCGAGTACAGGCACTGATACTTTAAAGGTACTCGACGATACAGAATAGCATTACTTTATATAAAGTCATGTGACCCCTTTCCAATAAATAATTGGAAATTTTTGCTGAAAGCCTGTTTATATTGAAATGTATGGCCAGACACCCCATTTACCCCCTGCACACACAAACCTCAGATATATGTATACCCAACCCGATACATGTGTACACAGACCTCAGAGCAGATATACCCACACACCTACTAACGGATATATATCCCCATCAGACATACCAGACACACTGTACATCTGGTTGGAATAAAATAATATATATATAAATATATATATATATAAAATCACACATTTGGGTTGTGGTGGAAGGCAAGCAAAAAAATGATATAAAAACCCTTCATGCTATAATTAATAAAGTTTATTACTGCAGAAGCCATTTGCACATCACATCAATTCAAAGAACTGCATCACAGAGCTCCTGTGCTACTTTCCCCATCTGCAGCACAGAACTCTGGGTAAGACTTGCAAATGACATCTGTCTCACTTTCTTAAATTCTGGGTCTGTTGCATTGATTGAAGGGTTCAATGTGAAAACAGAGCCAGGTTGCAAAAAAGTGAGACAGATGTAATTTGCATGTCTTACCCAGACACACATCTGGTCTGAGATCTATATGGGTAGGTCTTAAGTCTGATACCTACGACTTCAGACCAGACATACCCACTCATTTATATACAGACCTCAAACCAGATGCATTTAAAAGAATTTTGTCAGAATTTTGTCAGTATTCCCCTCCGGCTGACCACCTTACCAAGCGGTCGGTCGCAGGACAGGGACGCACTGTGATGTACTCCACGAGATCTTGGCTGGGGGCAGCGTCACACTTTATTATCATCATTAAGCTGGAATGCATGAAAATACTGCAGGGGGCCAATCCAAGTGGCCCATGTAGATTAAACTTAAAAATGGTAAACCGGTGTTAAGAAAAAAAAAAAACGAGAACAGGGAAAAAAATAAAAAAAATCCAGTCTTTATAAAATATCAAGTCACTGATTTAATTGCAGTATAGATGCGTGGAACATAGAACATGAAAAACGGCTCTTCCTGACAAACCACATTAACTATTTGAGCAAATGGACATATAGGAACCATACAGATACCACATTCAGGCTTCAATTACCTAACCCAGGGGTCAGCAACCTTGGCTCCCTGATATTTTGAGAACTACATTTCCCATGTGGCTCAGTCACCCACTAGGCTGACTGAGCCACATGGGAAATGTAGTTCCCAAAACATCAGGGAGCCAAGGTTGCTGACCCCTGATTTAACCTATACCAATCATCGAACAGAAACAATGAAGGTAGAATCAGTACACGACCTAAGCTTGACGAAACCGCTTTGCTATGCGGCGAAACGTGCATCAGGCATTCTATTATATAGTTATGTATTGTTTCTATCCTATGCATGTAAGCAATGCTATTTAGAAATATACACATTAGGGTCTCACTATAGGGGGTTTGTTTATTAAGCGCCAGTGTTTGCAGACTATGCAAATGCAGGCTAAAATCACTGGTATTGAAGTGCGACAAATGCCAGCGTTTCTCCATACAGCAAAAACAAAAACTGTAAAGTTAGTATGATCGTATGAGACTAATGACAGAATAACTTGCACAATAATAAGGAATACAATTACAGAGTGAATACAGGATGCCGCACTGATCCTAGGCGGTGATGCAGACAACATTCATGACATTAAAATAGCATTTCACGCTGGAAGGTTATTCACCAATCACTGTAATTTGAGGTTGTTGCAACAATGATGAACTTCAAACCGTGGCAGGAGAAACTTCAGTGAATCATCTGCTGTTCTGAATCACCGACTTTTATCATAACGACGACACTCTTCAGTTGTTTATAAACAATAATGACTACATAAAACACTGCTTCCTTTGGTGAGAATAGGAGTATATTCGCTAGTACATGGAGTAGATTTTAATCTCATGTTTTTGCTCATCTCACAATTTCTATGGCAATATACAAATCACACACATTTTTCTCTCGAACAAAAGCATATTTAGGTTTATGGGTCACATTGAAATGTTTAAAAAAGTTGAATCTGTTTTCCAGATTTTGTGTTTATTATTTTATGAACAAACCCTGTGTGTGTGCACTGACCCATTATCCGCTCATGCTAAACTACTACAGGGTTATTCAACGAAAGGTGAAACGGAGAACGACTGGAGAAGTGAAAATTCTAGGTCAAAATAGCCAAACCTGAAGAACTCTTTTATCTCACTTTCCAAATCGGCTATTTGGTCTAGATTGTTCTCTTCTCCTGCCAATTCTGGTTTTCACACCTCTCTCTGAATAACCCTGTTAGTCTTTTGAGCTGCCCTGCCACTGGCTTCGAGGAAATGTTTTCTGTTCACATCAGGTGTGATGGAAATGCTCGTCCACCTGCCCTGCTCTCCAGATACCGCCTTGTTGCGGTCAGCTGGCTACTGGGAACATGGTCCTCAGCGCCTCAAGCAGCTTGACCCACTTGCTTCTGCCTGCTGGGAGACCTGGGCTGGCTGGCAGGGATCTGTGTCAGTGCTGGGCCGAAGTTGCGCAGCTCCTGGGGATCTGCAGGCTTTCCGATAATTCTGGCGATTCAATGTCCCAACTTGTAGACTCTATATTAACTGGGCTGTTACTCCTGGCAGTTGCTACCGCTCCGGTGAGTATGGGCGCGACGCCATTTTTTCTGTATTTAGATTATATGGGTCTTTCAGATGGCTGCTCGGAGCCTTTTGATGGTGAGTGTAGAGGAATAACACACCAGACAAGCCGAATGTATACACCAGCAACTGCTTTTACTGAGAAAACATACCAGTATTTATGTGGTCCAACAGGGGTCATTTACATATACCCAAACCCCCCTTTAAAACCACTGGGGAAATTCCACTGGAACATAATTACAAACATTGACATCTTGGAACTCTAATTACACTTGGTTGGTTATCACACACACCATTTACATAATCCATTGGGACAAGGCTCACAATTTACACAGCAGATAGACAGCATTCTTGCGTAATCATTGAGCACACAAACCTAAACATTTGATTCTATACAAAAGAAAGGTTTGCACCTCCAAGTTAACATTCACATACAGTAAAAGTACACAATAAAAACAAGCATTTGACAGTACATTAAACACCACACAATATAAATGAGCAGCCTGTTTCTTTTGGGGATTCCACCATAGAAATAAACAGTCATGGTGGTTGAAGCGGGGAGTGCTATGTCAGATCCATGACATCAGGCGATTCTGTTTATTTGTAAACTGCTTGGATTATAGAGTTATCACCGCGCTGTAACCGGCTGTATTATACTGAACATTGCCTTCACATTGACATTTAAATTCCAAAATTTCCAGTGTCTTACTGACGGCGCCAGTCAGACCTCTCTCAGGCGCCAGTCAGACCTCTCTCAGGCGCCAGTCAGACCTCTCTCAGGCGCCAGTCAGACCTCTCTCAGGCGCCAGTCAGACCTCTCTCAGGCGCCTCACCAACCTGTGCCACAGGTTACAACCTCAAGAGCAATAGACACAGCCAGTGGAATACCTGGCATTAAATGGGCAGCCCCCCCCCCGCAGCAACCTCACACACCTTCCATGCCAGTTTCATTTGTATGCATTACAGAGACCTGACAGTCCCTACACCTGTGACCCCCCCCCCCCCCCACGGTGTCCGTCACTTACCGATGCCCAGTCCCACCACCACTCGGCCTCCGAGCAGGCTCTCCTTGCCCCGGGCGGCGGCCAGCAGCACGGCTCCCGCGATGAAGAACAGACTGGCCAAGAGGATGCACGCCCTGCGCCCCAGCGCTCCGTTCAGCACCCCGCCGGCCAGTGCGGAGAGCGCCGCCGCCCCCACCGTGCTGGACACCAGCAGCTCCTGCCACAACGCTGACAGCTGCATCTCCCGCTTGAGCAGCAGCATGGCCCCGGACACCACTCCCGTGTCATAGCCGAACAGAAAGCCTCCCAGGGCCGAGAAGGCGGACACCACATAGACGAAAGCCGGGGTGACATCTTGCTGAAACTGCCTGCGGGCCGCCCGCTCCAGGTCCCCGGCCGAGGCACTCGCTCCCTCAGGCGGCCCTTGACTGTTCAGACTGGAGCAGGACTCAGCTGGCGCGATCAGGCTCCTCTCCCCGGCGCCCTCTTCCTGCTTCCTCCGCTTCTTCTCGCCCATCAGGTTGCTCAGGCTCCGCAGGGTGTACTCCACATTGTCGCTGGCTTTGCGGGACATAGGTGGGGGTCAGCCCGAGCTCTCCGGCCCCGGGGAAACAGCAGGCCGATCCGCCTCGCGTTGCGCCCGCTCAAGGCGGCAAATCCCTCCCTGTGCAGCAGCCGCTGCTGCTCCCCACCTCTCTCTCACGCTCCTGCCCCGTTGCACGAGCTGCGGCCGCTACTTTGCGGAGACTTTGCGCATGTTGGTGCGAACAGCTCCTGAGGAACCCGAGCCGCGAGCTGCCAGCGACACATTGAAAGGCTGCCAGGGGCAGGGCTTGTTTGGTCACGTGGCCAACAGCAGCTGATTGACTGACGTCACACAGACACCTTGCTAGGTGTGTGTTTGCCTTAAATCAGCAACGCCCATCGCAGCCGCCGGTTGGAGCGCGAGGCGTGACGTCACAATGTGCGGCCAGTGGTGTTGAATACGAGGCTCTGGGGAATTAATCAGAGCACACACTGAGACACTGCACAGTGCACACGTCCCGGGCACTGACGTGCAGGCCAGGCTGCCACTGTGAGCCAATAGGTGGGGCTACAGTCTTTTAAATAGCCTGATCCCCAAACCACAAGCTCGTAAATGCACCCCATGGACCAGCTCTAAAAAGTGCACTTGCCATGCCCATTGGACTTTCGGGTCATTTCATCAGAGCTGAACAAGGGGTTTGCGAGATGTTTGATTGCACAGGGCGCCATGGCAACAACGGCAACCAGTGACCTGCATGGCTGGAAAGTTGAACTGGTATTCCATCATTAAGTCACGTCATTAAGACCCACGTCACTTCCAGTGATGTGAAATCAGAAATGCAACTCCAAAGCCACACCATGCACACGTTACATTCCAAAGTGTGCATGTCAGCCATAATGTGTCAGTGTCACTTAACATGCGCATTGTGTGGCTGTGTGTTAGTGTGCATGCGCATTGTGTGGCTGTGTGTTAGTGTGCATGCGCATTGTGTCGTTTTGGAGCTGCACAGCTGATTTCACGTCACCAAAAGTGATGTGAGTGCACTGAAAGTAACGTAGATCTTAAGTTGCCACAGGTTCAAATACATGATGGATCACTCACCAGAGAGAGGCATGGGCGCTGATTCCCACACCTCCCTGCCACAGTGAGTAGCGGCTCTGCCTGAAGCTCCTCTAAACACCCCATGCACTTCCATTCATCCCCACATAGGGATGCCACTAGTTACAAGGTGGGAACATTTATCCTTCCATGCTCATGCAGTTTAAACAAAATATATTTCATTACATGTGTTACGTGTTCTTTTGAGAATTGCTTGTTATGTTTGAAACCGTATTCAGCATTTCTAAAGAGGTAAGTGTAACGTGGGTGTTTCTGTCCATGTGCAGAATGCTCCCCTTCAAGTCAGTATTCCGCAGAAGTACCGCTTCTGGCCCAGAACGCAGGCTATAACACACAGGAGATCTTTGCAGGTTCAAACTCAAAATGGAAACTGATTTTATTTTCACTTCAGAATAGGAAAAAAACACACACACACAGGGGAATGTACAGAAACAATGGAAACACGCCCAGCATTGAAACAATGGCTTAGGAGTCAGATAACAATCATCTGGGTGAAACCTGTTGCTGGGGGGGGGGGGGTTGATGGAAGCAAGTGAAGACAAAGGAACTATTACTTACAGGGGGGGTGTATGCTATACAAGACATGAACTCAAATCATACCCCGTAGTTGGATCCGGGAGTACACCTCATCCGAAACTTGTGGGGCTTAACCCCTAGAATTGTAAGAAACAAATGGATCAAAGAATCCAAAGGACCGGGAATGTCTCAAAGATAAAATTAAAATAATCACAACATTTTATTCCTACACAATGATAAAACCACACAGCACACAAAAAAACCACAATTCAAAATTATAGAAAAAACAGAATAGTGCAGGACCTGAACACTGAAGAAAAAAAAACAATTCAAAAATGTACTGCCCCCACAGTACAAAATGAAAGTGTATACCTGTCAGGAATTCACCTAATGATATATATCACGGGAGCTCTGCAATCCTGAAAAAAATCACTGGTATAAGGACCACAGATACCCCTGTACATAAGTCATGTAGTTACATTTGCATGTGCCTATTGTCAATAATGTAGCAATAAGACAAATGCAGTAACATAAATGGAACCCATGGGTACAGTCAACATATGTCCAGTTGAATATGGTAATTCATTATTGAGAACCCACAGTTAGAGACAGGTGAAAGTACATAAACAAACCACTCTATTCACATTCAGTGAAAAAAGTGCTGTTACTAAAAGGTCATCATTAAGTCATCGCATGTAAGGGGTGTGCTTCTCTCATAAGTCATTCCCAAAAGACCAAAAATTAACAGGGTTATTCAGAGAGCATGAAAAGCAGGAGAATGACTGGAGAATGAAAAATTCTAGGTCAAAATAGCCAAACAGAAAAATTCTCCCTTTCATCTCACTTTCCAAATCGGCTATTTTGACCTAGAATTTTTCATTCTCCAGTCATTCTCCCGCTTTTCACGCTCTCTGAATAACCCTGACAATGAACCTAGCACATAGAGAAGGGAGGTAGGGATACAAAGAAGAATTAACATGTCCGACGCGTGTTTTGCGTAGGTCTGCTCTTCAGGGACGCAAAGCAACAATGTATCAGGTCCCCTTTTATAAGTCTCCCCTCCGTCGGTAATGCGGTCACATGGGGGGATCTAACCAATAAAAAGGTATGTAGACTGGACCATCTTTCATTGGGTGTATATTATCATATGGTGCCGATGGGCCAATGGTATGCCGGTAAAACAGTGACATCCACCCCCAGGTGCTGTAAATTAGCTTGAGCATCGTCTCTGGATTGTCTTATCTCATCCAGCTCTCTCTTGCTCTGGGTGGCAGAGTCTAGTTGTCATCTCAAAGTCTCTACCTTTCTTTGAAGCTGGTCACAAAGTTTGCATTCTCCCTCCAGCCAGTGGCGTCACTAGGGTTGGTGTCACCCGGTGCGGTAACTTATGGTGTCACCCCCCCCCCCGAGTTTTACGGATTTTTTTTAAGTACTCTAACTCCTAAATCAGTACTCCCATATAACACTGAATGCTCATACACACAGCGCACATTACTCTGAGGTTTATTGCTGTGGAGCTCTCTCATATGCTCACGCAAATGTTTGCCAACTGCCAGCAAGTACGTTGCCTGTTCGAAGGCAGTGAAAGCACACATGGATATATATTGCCCCCAGCAGCTCTGGATATATTGCCCCCAGCAGCTCACCCATGGATATATATTGCCCCAGCTCACATACGGATATATTGCGCCACAGCTCACACATGGATATATTGCCCCAGACCAGCTGACACATGGATATTGCCCCAGCTCTCATGGATACTGCCCCCAGCACACATGGATATACTGCCCCAGCTCCTCTCATGGATATACTGCCCCAGCTTCTCTCATGGATATACTGCCCCAGCTTCTCTCATGGATATACTGCCCCAGCTCCTCTCATGCATATACTGCCCCAGCTGCTCTCATTGATAATGCTCCAGCTGCTCATGGATTTTGCCCCAGCTCCTCTTATGGATTTTTCCCCAGCTCATGGATATGCCCCAGCTCATGGATATGCCCCAGCACATGGATATTGCCCCAGCCAGCTCATGGATATACTGCCCCAGCTCATGGATACTGCCCCAGCTCAAGGATATACTGCCCCAGCTCAAGGATATACTGCCCCAGCTGCTCTCATGGATTTTGCCCCAGCTCATGGATATGCCCCAGCTCATGGATACTGCCCCAGCTCATGGATAATGCCCCAGCAGCTCATGGATATGCCCCAGCAGCTCATGGATATGCCCCAGCACCTCATGGATAATGGCCCAGCACCTCATGGATATGCCCCAGCACCTCATGGATATGCCCCAGCACCTCATGGATATGCCCCAGCACCTCATGGATAAAGGCCCAGCAACAGCTGATGGATATGCCCCAGCACCTCATTGATATGCCCCAGCTCCTCATGGATATGCCCCAGCAGCTCATGGATATGCCCCAGCAGCTCATGCATATGCCCCAGCACCTCATGGATAATGGCCCAGCAGAAATCCATTACTTCCAGGCGGGGTGTATGCTATTCAAGACAGGCTAGTAATGCAGAGGTCACACTATACATAGAGAAGGTACACAGAAAACACAAACACCCTTCATCTAGAATTGTAGATAAAGGGTGACTTTAACAAAGGAAAGAGCAGGAAAACAATATAAAACATCAGGCTCGCACCTCCCAAATACATTTCTAGGCCCATGTACTTTGAGTCCGAAGTGATGCACGTCACAGTATGTAATGTAGACTGTTTTTTGATTAATCCACATCTTAAGGGGTTAATCAGAGAGCACCAAAATATTACTGACATTTTGGTGCTCTCTCGTTCGCCGCACTTCAGCAAGTTAAATTTGACGACCTTGCTTTGAATTCAACATTCAACACAGGGTCCCTGAAGTGCGGCGAATCAACCGGCCGAACACCGCCGATTTACCTGCCAAACGCAGCCAATGATCCTCCAAACGCCGCAGAGAGACCACCGAACACAGCCAATGATCTGCCAAACACAGCCGCAAACCTGTCGAATGCAGCCATTGACCTGCCGAACAGATCGCCGAAGGCAGCCGACTAACTGCCGAATAAAGCCAACCAGCTGCAAAACAGGGGTAAAAAACAAAAGCAACTTTTAAAACCCGTTTTTAAAAAAACTAATGCATGGAAATAATATATAAGGTCCTATGAATAACAATAAAAAGGTTTGTTACAGAAAAATATACTGTTGCCTGCTGGGAGTGTGTCCAAGTCACACGTAGATTCAGGAACTGGTCCCACCACCAGCTGCTCAGAGAACACACGTGAAACTGTTTATGGGAGAGGGCAGTCTGATGGGTAAGCTATTTTTATTGTTATTTAAACAATGTTTGCTTATACAATTGTAACCTTGAAAATGGCTGCAGAGAGAGCCGAAACGTCGGTTCTATTTTAACAGATATCAATAAACTTTTTTCGTTTTATTTTTCCTGAGTGCAGCCAACATTCTTTTTTATGTGTAACTTTTTTGGCACTGCACCAGGTATATTCTCTATTGCTGTGATTTGAAAGGCTGTGCTGGAATATACTTTGACTATATATATATATACAGTGGCAAGAAAAAGTATGTGAACCCTTTGGGATTACGTGGAGTTTTGCATGAATTGGTCATAAAATGTGCTCTGATCTTCATCTAAGTCACAACAATTTGAAAACACAGTCTGCTTAAAATAATACAACACAAACATTATATTTTTTCATGTTATTATTGAACATAATATGTAAACATTCACAGTGCAGGGTGGAAAAAGTATGTCAACCCCTAGCCTAATGACTTCTCCAAGAGCTAATTGGAGTCAGGAGTGAGCCAACTTTGAGTCCAATCAGTGTGATATTATTGGATGTGTTGCTGAAAGCTGTCCTGCCCTTTAAAAACACGCACCAGTTTTGGGTTTACTGGTTTCAAGAAGCACTGCCTGATGTGAACCATGCCTCGCAGAAAAGAGCTCTCAGAAGACATACGATCAAGAATTGTTGACTTGCATGAAGCTGGAAAGGGTTACAAAAGTATCTCCAAAAGCCTTGATGTTCATGTGTCCACGGTAAGACATACTGTCTACAAATGGAGAAAGTTCAGCACTGTTGCTACTCTCCCTAGGCGTGGTCGTCCTGTAAAGAGGACTGCAAGAGCACAGCGCAGAATGCTTAATGAGGTAAAGAAGAATCCTAGAGTGTCAGCTAAAGACTTACAGAAATATCTGGCACATGCTAACATTTTTGTTGACACATCTACAATAAGGAAAACATTAAACAAGAATGGAGGACACCACGGAGGAAGCTGTTGCTGTCCAAAAACAATATGGCAGCACGTTTGAAGTTTGCAAAAGAGCACCTGGATGTTCCACAGCACTACTGGCAAAATATTCTGGGGACAGATGAAACCAAAATTGAGTTGTTTGGGAAAAAACACAACACTATATGTGGAGAAAAAAGGCACAGCACACCAACATCAAAACCTCATCCCCACTGTAAAACATGGTGGAGGGAGCATCATGGTTTGGGGCTGCTTTGCTGCCTCAGGGCCTGGACGGATTGTTGTCATTGATGGAAAAATGAATTCCAGAGTTTATCAAGACATTTTGCAGGAAAACGTAAGACCATCTGTCCGCCAACTGAAGCTCCGCAGAGGCTGGGTGATGCAACAGGACAATGACCCAAAGCATACTAGTAATTCAACAAAAGAATGGCTTCAACAAAACAAAATATGCCTTCTGGAGTGGCACAGTCAGAGTCCTGACCTCAACCCGATTTGAAATGCTGTGGCATGACCTTAAGAGAGCGATTCACACCAGACATCCCAAGAATATTGCTACACTGAAACAGTTTTGTGAAGAGGAGTTGTCCAAAATTACTCCAGATCGTTGTGCAGGTCTGATCTGCAACTACAGGAAACGTTTGGTTGAGGTTATTGCTGCCAAAGGAGGGTCAACCAGTCATTAAGTCCAAAGGTTCACATACTTTTTCCACCCTGCACTGTGAATGTTTACATGTTCTGTGCAATAAAAACATGAAAACATATAATGTTTGTGTTTTATTATTTTAAGCAGACTGTGTTTTTCAAATTGTTGTGATTTAGATGAAAATCAGAGCACAGTTTATGACCAATTCATGCAAAACTCCACGTAATACCAAAGGGTTCACATACTTTTTCTTGCCACTGTATATAGCAGGGCCGGCCCGACAATGGTGCAGAGCGGAGCAGCGGTGCGAGGCGGCAGAAATTCAGGGGTGGCAAATTTCAGCCCCCGGCACCGCTGCTGCACTCTGCACTATTTTTTTTTTGCGGCGGCGGCAGATCGTGCGGCCGCCGCGTTCGTTTCTTCAATGAGCGGCAGCCGCATGAGTATCTGCCGCTCGCCTGAGATCCATCCGCCAGCCTGCTGCGATCGAGATCACGTGATCTCTCGAGATTGCGGCAGGCTGGAAGGTGGATCCCAGGCGAGCGGCATATACTCACGAGGCTGCCGTTCGTTGAAGGAAGGAACGCGGAGGCCGCAGGATCTGCCCGTCGGAGGGGCCGGCAGAGGTGAGCCTGGGGGCAAATATATCCATGTGTGAGCTGAGGCAAATATATCCATGTGTGGGCACTGCTGGGTATGTGATGCTGGGCACTGCTGGGTATGTGACACTGGGCACTGCTGGGTATGTGACACTTGGCACTGCTGGGTATGTGATGCTTGGCACTGCTGGGTATGTAATGCTGGGCACTGCTGGGTATGTGACACTAGGCACTGCTGGGTATGTGATGCTGGGCACTGCTGGGTATGTGACGCTGGGCTCTGCTGGGCATGTGAAGCTGGGCACTGCTGGGTATGTAACGCTGGGCACTGCTGGGTATGTGACACTGGGCTCAGTTATATACACCTCACATTACTGTATCACAGAGCTCCACAGCAAGAAAATTCTAATGTACGGTATGTATGAGTGTTTGAATTTTATTGTTGTGGCGCACTGTGATACGCTCATACACGCTGCGTGTTTTTTTTGGGGGGGCAGCATTTCATCCTTCGCTCCTGGCAGCACAATGTCTTGGGCCAGCCCTGATATATAGTGTGTTTATTATTGCAGAAACCACTTGCACATCACAGCAATTCGATGAATTGCATCCCAGAGCTCCTGTGCCACATTCCCCATATGCAGCAAGGAATTCTGGGTAGGATATGCAAATGACATCTGTCTCACTTTTATGCATCCTGGGTCTGTTATTACACAGAACCCTAAAATCAATGCTATGCCACACTGTGGCTTTCTAGCAGAGATAAGGTTTATGCAACTGGTCAAAGCCACTCCTAGGACAGCGCTGTTTCAGGTTTGTTGGACCCTCATCAGCTAGGAGCTAGGCATGATGACCAGTTGCAGTGGATGCTTGGACCCGTAGGGCAAATCAGTATTTCTGAGGGCTCTGCTGTGTATATATAATTCTGGGGGCTCTCAGGGGCGGATCCAGGGGGGGCAACAGGGCAAGTGCCCCCCCCCCCGAGATTCTGAGAAAATTATTACTGCCTCTCTGCCTTCAGCAGCAGCAGACTGCATTGCCGGGCTGGCCAAACTGAAGCAGTGTGCGCCGCGACCCGCACTGCCTGCCTGACGAGGATCATTATCTCACTGACTCGTCTCTATCTCGGTAAAAAAAAATGTAAACCGTCTCCTGTCCTGAATGAAATGAACACCGCCGCTGCCGCCGCTCACTCGGCCAGGCTTGCCACTGCACTCAATGCGAGCGAGCAGCGCCAGCGAGCAGGAAGTGAGCAATCCAGCCATGCCCTCACGTCACTAACTCAAGTCACGTGTCAATCACTATCCGGCGGGCGCTGGACTGGTGGTGAGTGTCACATGGGCGGGAAAGCTAGCAGGAGGCGCCACACTGTCTCAGACTCTGCTGTACTGCTGCACACAGTGCAGCAGCCTGTGCCTGCCAGTCAGTGAGTGTGCTGTGGCTAAGTTCCGCTGGCCTGCTGTGTGCGCACGCCACTCGCGGCACAGTCGCACTCGAGTGAGAGAGACACTGACTCACTGATGACACACAGTCTGTCAGAGACAGTGAGTGATTGTGCCTGCCTGGCTGCCCTCATCATCATGCCCTGCAGTGCCTAGTACCACCAGCCGCCTGATCATCGCCCACGGTTTGGCGCTGAGTGTCCAGACTAAGTCCATCATCGAGCTCAGGGCCCCCCTGGCGGCCCAGCTTTGCCCCCAAGTTCCATCTGATTCTGATCTGTCTCAAGGTACCTCCTGGGCCATGGCCCTGCGTCACGATTATGGTACCTGGGGGGTGGGGGGGGGTTACTGAATGAACCCAGCAGGAACTTGTTTTGTATAGATCTCATGGTTGGCTCCCTGATGTTTTGGGAACTACAATTCCCATGTCCTCTGCTTCTCTAGATTGTAAACTCTTGGGTGCCCTCTGCTCCTCTAGATTGTAAGCTCATGTGTGCCCTCTGCTCCTCTAGATTGTAAGCTCATGTGTGCCCTCTGCTCCTCTAGATTGTAAGCTCCTGGGTGCCCTCTGCTCCTTTAGATTGTAAACTCCTGTGAGCCGGACCCTCTGCTCCTCTAGATTGTAAACTCCTGTGAGCCGGACCCTCTGCTCCTCTAGATTGTAAACTCCTGTGAGCCGGACCCTCTGCTCCTCTAGATTGTAAACTCCTGTGAGCCGGACCCTCTGCTCCTCTAGATTGTAAACTCCTGTAAACCGGGCCCTCTGCTCTTCTAGATTGTGAGCTCCCGTGAGCTGGGCCCTCTGTAAATTCTCGTGAGTCGGGCTCTCTGCTAAAACACCTTATTTTCTGTCAGTGCCCCTCCCGAGACTAGTCTCTGGATCCGCCCCTGGGGGCTCTGCTGTGTGTTTACAATTCTGGGGGCTCTGCTGGGTATGCATAATTCTGGGGACTCTGCTGTGTATATAATTCTGGGGGCTCTGCTGGTTATGTATTTCTGGGGGCTGTGCTGTGTATATAATCCTGGGGGCTCTCCTGTGTATATATAATTCTGGGGTCTGCTGGGTTTGCATAATTCTGGGGGTCTGCTGTGTATGCATAATTCTGGGGGGTCTGTGCTGGGTATACATGATTCTGGGGGGGTGTAATATATATCTGAGCTCTGTGTGTGTGGTCAGGGTGTAATTGTCAGTGTGACGTGGCCAAGGCATGGCACACATGCACATTGTTTTTTTTGTGTGTATGAGAAAGGAACGCATAAGAGTGTGTGTGTGTGTGTATACATTTAATTTTTTTTCAGGTAGTGGGGGGTAGTGGAAATCTTGGGTGAGTTCCCTCTCATTTTTCCCCCAGCACTTGACCCCTGGGGGTGGCTAGGGTAGAACCTGCCCCCGGGCGCCTCATGACCTTGCTACGCCTCTGCTTACATGGTCCAGTATTCCCCCAAGTTACCTTCTTTAGAAAGTTTTTTCTTTGAAGGTTTTTCCTGGCCCCCAAAATACTGGGTAAGCACGCACTTTTATGTAGCCTTAGGTTTTGGTTAACACTTCATGAAAAAAAGGGATTGAAGGGTTACGGAAACCTGCCTTGCTCCGCAAAATCTTATGTAGCGCAAATATGTGTTTATTTCTTGCTTTTCTGTCTAAAGGTAGATTAGAATATTTACCTGTTCCTGGGACTGTTGAAAGAAGATTAGTCCCAAGTAGACATGTACATTTTGCAGTGTATTTCTGTAACGACTGTAACAATTTAATGTTGCTGAACCCAGGACATACTTGAAAACGAGAGAAATCTCAATGTATCCTTCCTGGTAAAATACTTTATAAATAAATAAATAGTCAAAATTTAATTTTCGTCTGAGATTTGTATTTTTGTTATTTTTTTCGTTTCCGAAAAACATAGGGCTATATTACAATCTTCACGCAAAAACCCTCGCGCAAAGCGAAAATCTTTGCGCCAAGCGTAAATATTTTGCACGCGCAAATCACAGCTGGTATTACAATCAATAACGCGTGCAAACAGGACACGCCCAAATGCTCGCGCAGTACCGTCGCAATTCAGCCAATCAGAATTAAGAACCACAATTATCTCACGTTAAGAAATTGCACCTGTCACAGTCAATCTGAGCATATATGCTGCAGCAATAATACATGCACACACAACTTCTCCATTTTATTGGTTTGGTATGAGTAGAATGTGTAACTATACTTTGCTGCATTATTTTTTATGGCCTGGTGTATTTGGGTTCGCCCAGGTTGTTCAGATTTGCCTTAACACCAGCTTTTAGGAGTTGCTAAAATTATGCGCGCAAAGCTCATGCGGTAATTACCGCGAAATAGATTGTAATACCATACTCGTACCTGCGCACATTCGCATTTGCGCTCACAATGTTAAGTATATGATGCGCGAAGTACAGTAAGCTCGCACAGGGTTCGCGCAGGTTCATCTGCGGTAGACGATTGCACGTAGTTGTTGCGCTGACTATGTAATGCGGGATTTGGCGCAAATGGTTTTACCCCATGCGTTAATGTTTTTTTGCTCCGGCGCAAACGTTTGCGTGAAGATTGTAATTTAGCCCATAATGGGCTACATTACAATCTTGGTGCTAACGTTAGCGCTCACCTGCGTGAGCGTTAACGTTAGTCCTGGTGGCCACCGCACATTACAATCCAAACGCTAACGAGTTAAGTAACCCATTACTGTTTGGTACCTTGCGCTTTTCAGCACGAGGTTATTGTACTTTGCGCTCCCTATACTTAACATGGGGAGCGCAAAGTGTTAGTCAGCGTTAGGATTACAAATTCCTAACGCTGATTAACGTCCGGCTGTGGTTAGCAAAAAGTTAACCACAGCCTGGACTTGGTACTAACGGATTCCGCTGGTGCAGAATCCATTAGCACCAGTGCAAAAAAATTAAAAAATAATCAGATACTCACCTCCTATTCTGCGGCGAGGACCACGGCTCCGTCCGCCTCCTCTGTCGCCGGGAAACCAGGGAGAGACTGGGGGGAAAAGTCCTCTAGTCTCTCCCTGCAGATCACTTCGCCAACCTGCCGGATCTCGCGAGGCAAGATCCGGCAGGTCATTGATCGACAGAGGGAAACTTAATGGAGTCCCATGGACTCCATCGAGTGGATGCTCGCAGTGGCGCTTAGTGGTGTCGCGAGCATCCCGAGGCATAGCGCCCGCTTACAATGCAGGCAGCTTTTTAAGCGTCTGCATTGTAATCTCCTGTTAAAACGGGGGCGGTTGCAGTTTTTTCTCCCTAGTGCCCCCGTTTTAACGGGAGGATTGTAATTTAGCCCAATATCGGCTGTCCGATATTACGAATCGGCCAAAATTAGGAATCAAAAATCGATTTGAAAACAATCCGAAATGATATCAAACGGTTTGCAAATGATCCGAAACTATATAAAATGTAACGAGAATGATCCAAAATGAGAAAAATGTAACGAAAATGACCAAAAAACAGAACAAAATGTTCCAAAATGGAAAAAAACGGAATGAAAATGGCACAAACCAAAAAAAATGGAACAAAATGATTTCAAAATAATAAAAATGGGGATTTTTTAACATTGCAATTTATAGGATTCGCATATAAAGTCATGGCCGAAATTGTTGGCACCCCAGACATTTTTCTAGAAAAGTATTTCTCACAGAAAAGTATTGCAGTAACACATGTTTTGCTATACACATGTTTATTCCCTTTGTGTGTATTGGAACAAAACAAAAAAAAAGGGAGGAAAAAAAGCAAATTGGACATAATGTCACACAAAACTCCAAAAATGGGCTGGACAAAATTCTTGGCACCCTTTCAAAATTGTGAATAAATAAGATTGTTTCAAGCATGTGATGCTCCTTTAAACTCACCTGGGGCAAGTAACAGGTGTGGGCAATATTAAAATCACACCTGAAAGCAGATAAAAAGGAGAGAAGTTCACTTAGTCTTTGCATTGTGTGTCTGTGTGTGCCACACTAAGCAAGGACAACAGAAAGAGGAGAAGAGAACTGTCTGAGGATTTGAGAACCAAAATTTTGAAAAAATATCAACAATCTCAAGGTTACAAGTCCATCTCCAGAGATCAAGATTTGCCTTCGTCCACAGTGCGCAACATTATCAAGAAGTTTGCAACCCATGGCACTGTAGCTAATCTCTCTGGGCGTGGACGGAAGAGAAAAATTGATGAAAGGTTGCAACGCAGGATAGTCCAGATGGTGGATAAGCAGCCCCAAACAAGTTCCAAAGAAATTCAAGCTGTCCTGCAGGCTCAGGGAGCATCAGTGTCAGTGCGAACTATCCGTCGACATTTAAATTAAATGAAACGCTATGGCAGGAGACCCAGGAGGACCCCACTGCTGACACAGAGACATAAAAAAGCAAGACTACAGTTTGCTAAAATGTACTTGAGTTAGCCAAAATCCTTCTGGGAAAACATCTTGTGGACAGATGAGACTAAGATAGAGCTTTTTGGTAAAGCACATCATTCTACGGTTTACCGAAAACGGAATGAGGCCTACAAAGAAAAGAACACAGTACCTACAGTGAAATATGGTGGAGGTTCAATGATGTTTTGGGGTTGTTTTGGTGCCTCTGGCACTGGGTGCCTTGTATGTGTGCAAGGCATCATGAAATCTGAGGATTACCAAAGGATTTTGGGTCGCACTGTAGAGCCCAGTGTCAGAAAGCTGGGTTTGTGTCCGAGATCTTGGGTCTTCCAGCAGGACAATGACCCCAAACATACGTCAAAAAGCACCCAGAAATGGATGGCAACAAAGCGCTGGAAAGTTCTCAAGTGGCCAGCAATGAGTCCAGATCTAAATCCCATTGAACACCTGTGGAGAGATCTTAAAATTGCTGTTGGGAAAAGGCGCCCTTCCAATAAGAGAGACGGCTGGAGCAGTTTGCAAAGGAAGAGTGGTCCAAAACTCCGGGTGAGAGGTGTAAGAAGCTTATTGATGGTTATAGGAAGCGACTGATTTCAGTTATTTTTTCCAAAGGGTGTGCAACCAAATATTAAGTTAAGGGTGCCGAGAATTTTGTCCAGCCCATTTTTGGAGTTTTGTGTGACATCATGTCCAATTTCCTTTTTCTCCTCCCTTTTTTTGTTTTGTTCCAATACACACAAAGGGAATAAACATGTGTATAGCAAAACATGTGTTACTGCAGTACTTTTCTGTGAGAAATACTTGTTGTTCTGGAAAAATGTCTGGGGTGCCAACGATTTCGGCCATGACTGTAGGTTTTAATGTTAAAAAAATCCCCGTTTTTATTAAATATTTCGTAAACCGTATATTTTTTTTACTTGCAGCAAAAAGCCATTTTGTTTATTTATTTTTTAGGATTTCTTTGGCATTTTTTGAGTGAAATTTTAGGTTTCCTATCTTTTTATTAAAGAAATGAGGCTTATTTCCCCATAAGTTTCAATGTAAAAAAAATAATCGCCTTTTTATTAAATATTTCTTAAACTGATTTTTTTAACTGCAGCAAATGGTTTCTTTAATTATTTATTTTCTAGGATTTTTAACCCCTAGCTGCCACCTATGGTGGAGAGTGGAGATAGGGGGTTTCAATGAACCCGATGTCTCCCAATCCGTGGCAGCTAGGGGTTAATGTTTGGTATCATTGAAACGGCCAGAGCATGGCCTTTCCAATGCTACCAAACATGACTATGTTAAATGTAAAGAAAAAAGTGAAAAAATAAATAATATATATATATATATATAATATATATATATATATTTTTTTTTTGTTTTATTAATGCAGCAATATTGTTCATCATTTCAATTATAATGGGAACATTGATGCTGCATTAACTATTTTTTCTATGGGGGCATTTGCTAAAAATCACGTAATTTTCCCCCAAAAAAATGTAACGGGTTCCCATTTCAAATTTTTTTAACAAGTGCACCCCATAGAAAATATAACCGCAAACACTTGCATGATAAAATGAGAAAAAAAACACTTTACACTCTGTCGATTATTGAAAATTCTAATTTTATTGCATTATTTGTTATAATGTTCAGGCAGGACATGACATATACATATAATGATATATTATGAATCTGCTGAGTCTGCCGGAAAGAACGATATATAATATGTCTGAGTCGTATAATACAACGTTGCTTCAAATTGCGTTTAAACATGATGAGCGAAACCGGTAAAAATGAGCTCAGCACAGAGGTGTGAAATGTCTCAGCAGCGAAAGGGTTAAAATGGCCCGAAATCAACCGAAATGGAAAAAAAACATATCTAGTCCCAAGGTCAGAATGTCAATCCTTCCATGGTCATGCAGTTTATACAAAATATATTTCAATACATGTGTGTAGGGAGACATAGCTAAGGGTTAAAATCTTTGCCTTACAATGAAAGTGTTTTTAATATGACTATCAGAATGTTCCAGCCATGCAGGATAGTCAGATTTCCATAACAAATATTTCTCAATGACAAGGTTACCAGAATGACGCATGACAACCCTGGGGTCCTCTTATGTAACGGCCCCTCCCTATCTCTCCCTCCTAGAATCCATAAAAGATATGCATCAGCGTTAATGCTGTGCGCATAAAGATAACCAAAACCTGTATCTGTGTGTCATTCTCTGCGCCCCAATATTGGCTAATCTGCAGATGCTAAAGTGGGAAAGGTTGCCGGAGCCCAAGAAACGGTTGCATGAAGATTCCCCTTAATGGGTAGATTACCTATGCGTACAGTTCGGATAGAGATACGTATTCTATCAATGTGTCAAATGTTCTTTTAAGAATTGTTTGTTTTTTACTGTGCTCCATGGTATTTCTTACAAACGCTAAAGGGCTCCCCACCAGTCCCTTCTACGCCCTCTGACTCTACTCTATCTTGCTCTCTGGCCACAACATGAATGCGTGCTCCCCTTTAATTGTTCTGCCTTGGCTGGAGGAACTGTTCTGGAGTAGTAACTTGGTCTGGTTTATATAGAAGCCTATCCTCCCAATTTCTGTGGCCTCAGTGTAGGGTGTCGCCTAGTGACGTTTTTGCTATCCTTCGATTCTTTTTGTACTGCACTCCCTTATCTCTGTACTGCACTTGATTCGTTAATAAACATATTTTCGAATAAAAAAAGGAATTGTTTGTTATGGTTGAAATCGTGTATTCAGCATTTCTAAAGAAGTATGTAATGTAGACTAGTTTTTGATTGGTCCACATCTTAGTCTCTGAAAGACATATAGGCAGGGCCAGATTAGTGTAGGGGCAGATTTAGAGGCCTCTCCAGGCCCCTTCCATTAAATAGGCCCACGGCAGCCCCAACAGTAGATGAGCCGCTGATCGCAAGGCCTGCCACACACACACACCGCAAGGCCGAGGCAGATGCCGGATCCGGACGATGCCCCTGACTGACAAGTGTGGAGGCAGGCGCAGCTTTGACAGACTCATCAGTGGCGGCGGAGACGATCAACATGTGACGGGTCATGCACTGCCTTGTAACATGTCCCGTCGGCGCATTTAATTACATAGGCAAAGGGGGGAGGGAACTGGAAGGAAAACAGTACGCCGGCTTGTTTACGAATCCGCTTACCTGCCTGTACAGTTGCCTGCCTCGCCTGAGTCAGCCCCCAAGTCATAGAATTTTGGTGTTCTCTGATTAACCCCTTTAGTGTAGATCAATGCTTCTATACCTTGTGTAGGAAGCATTTTCATGCAGCAAAAACAAGCAATGTCGATGTCGCTCATTATTCCCATCTCGAACAAGTTTTTAAAAAGAAATCTTGTCTCGGAGAAGATTTTCCTAGTGGGAGTAGCAGTCTTCTTGCCCTTCTTGCGGCCACGATGCTGCGAGGAATAACATTGTGTGTTTGGGGGGAGTCAGTTTGTGTGGGGGTGTCAGCATCTGTATAAGGATGGAGGTCAGACCCTGTGTAAGGATGTAAGTATGAGGGTCAAGGTCAGTGTTATTTGTGACTCTGTACATGTGCCTCTGTGTTTGTTTCTAATTGTAAAAAAAAAAACAGAAAACATTTACAAAAATAGGTGGGAATCCACTAAGCGGTATGCTCTGCTCAGAAGTGGCTGATCCTCAAATGACCCGCAGGCTTGATGAAATCCAATGGGGCTGAACTGTTGTTGCTGTTGGCAATGACTCCATAAATAGATTCCATAAGTAAAGACCAGTTCTTGGTAGGGCCAGATTTGTATCTGAGGAGCTGTCATGTCTTCGGCCCCCGCGGCGCTGCCTAGGGGGTCTGGCGCCCGGCGGCATTGCTGGCTGGCCGGGTGCCATGATTGCAAGCTGGCCGATCGGCGTCTGAGGGGGCGGGGCTTGGCGTGATGATGCGGAGCCGCCGGCCTTAAGTACAGGGCGCGAGACACTGCTCATCGCCCTGATGTGGAGTCATTTTCGCGCACCGCTAGCTGACTCTTTTTTTTTTTATTCAAAGCAAGATAGCATACATGTGAAATGCAACAACATTCTCAAAGAAATGCAGCAGTGCAAATGGAACAAACGTAGGTCTTCCGGGCTTAATCAGCTGATAGGAGCGGAGGTAATCATTAAGCGATCGGTGCGCTCATAAGAGCGCTGCATAATAACAGCGATACAGATGCTGACGAGTTCGAGTAGATTGTTATCTTCATGTCGGCGTCTTGCCCCAATGCATCGGGACTGAAACCGACAATCAAAGCTCCAGCTCTCTGAGCAACCTGGTGAATAAACAATATTCCCTCTGGGCTGAAGAAGGGCACGTGGGTGGTAGCCCACCAATGAGTGCGGGTCAGGACACATCGGCCCATCACTGCGCAGCCACATCAGGGGTCAATGGGGTCCCAAGCAGCGAGGGAGCAGCACGTCGGAGTGTGGAGGTGCCCGTACAGTCTACTGAGGGGGGGTAGCAGTGAAATTTGGGGTGGTGGAGCAAGAAACAGTTCATGTACTAACGGGAGAGGGAGGCAAGCCTCAAGGGGGCAAGAAAGGCTGAAGGGATTAGTGAGTAAGCATGAGAGGATGAGAAGAGAGGAGGAAAGGGGCGGAAGAGAAGCGGGAAGAGGTGGGGGAGAAAGAGGAAGGGAAAAGCGTGGATAGAAGTATAAGGGTAGAGGTGAAAGAGTGAAGGGGGAGAGATTCGAGAAAGAATGAAAGGAGAGGAAGAAGAGAGAAGAAAGAAGAAGAAAAAAGAAAAAGGGGGGGTTATGTGGAGAGGGAGTATGTGGGGAAAGGGGAGTGTTGAGGGGTGGCCAGTTAGCTCCATCAGAGGTAGGGGTCCATCTCCTCCATTTCGGGTCGGGTGGTCGCGGGCGGGTGCGGCGGCCATCACGGCCCACCGCAGCTTCTTATAAGCAGAGCGTGAGTGGTGTCATGCCTTGATACAGTTAAGTGTCCCCATCAGGGTTCAGCGCGTCCGCGGCATTTTGGTGTAGTCAGATAAGCACACCAGTGGAACCATTTACGCAAGTGTTTTTACACAGAGTCTGCCATTCTAGCAACCAAGTCTTCTTGGTTTCTCACTTCCTCCATCCTGGCCAACCAGTCCCGGTATGTGGGAGTGTGTGCCGACTTCCAAAAACGGGCCACCTTGAA
This sequence comes from Leptobrachium leishanense, assembly GCA_009667805.1. Taxonomy (NCBI): domain Eukaryota; kingdom Metazoa; phylum Chordata; class Amphibia; order Anura; family Megophryidae; genus Leptobrachium; species Leptobrachium leishanense. The sequence continues at coordinate 200,504,850 of CM019065.1, read as the reverse complement.
GTCGCGCCGTCAACAGCATCGGCAACACTACCGATTTCGTCAGTGCTTTCACTGAACATTGTGTATGTGTGAGAAGGAACACCTCAGGTGTAAATGGCAGATCAAGGTCAGTAACATCTGTTACCATGTCCTTAATCAAGCGCCAGAAAGGAGAGAGGGCCGCGCACTCCCACCACATGTGGAGGTAAGTGCCCGAGGGAGCGTCACAACGCCAACAGTTTGGCGTGAGTCTCAGACCGATCTGGAACAGGAGCGAGGGAGTACAGTACCAGAGTGATACGAGCTTGTACGAGGTGGACTGCAGGCGAGCTTGGGGTGACCCATGATGAATAAGCTCGTATGAGTCCCGCCATTGCTCCTCTGCGATGGTGGTATCAAGTATCCGCTCCTATGTACCCTCAAAAATCGGAGGTTCTGGGGTCGGTTGTGTTTGCAGCAGGCGGTATATCACCGAGATGCCATTAGACAGCGGGTGTCTCGACTGACAGAGTGTTTCAAAGGTGGTGAGGGGTCGGGTCAGTCGGTGACGAGCCGGTAGGGATAGCAAGTAATGCGTGATCTGTGAGTAGTTAAACCACTCCAGTGGTGTCGGGGCTGCCACTGGGGTGGGTTGCTACCATGGGGGCTTCAGGTCCTGACCCACGATGAAATGTGTGGCCCTGGGGGTAACTGCCGGGTCTAGTCGTCTGCGCAGGCCAGGATGGACCCCTGCCGAGAAGTCCGGGTTGTGCTGCAGCGGAAGCATCGGCGAAGGGTAGGTGGAGAAGGAACAATGGCTTGTTACTGAGTTCCAGACCCGTAAAGTAGCGCCTACGAATGGATGGTGAGCAGCAGCTGTGGAGCGTTTGGCCGGCGCTATCCATGGTAGAACTGTGGGATCATGGGGCGTGGCGTCCCCTTCCAGATCCTGCCAGAGCGCCTGTCTTCCCCCCGTGGACCATTCCACCACCCTAACCAAGTGGGCAGCTTGATAGTAGCAGGCCCAGTCCGGTAGCGCGAGACCACCCGCTGATTTAGGGCGGGACAAAGTGCGTTCACTAATCCACGCCCGTGACGAGCCCCACACAAAGCGGGAACTAGAGGAGCGGATCTGATCAAAAAATGTGGACGGGATATGTATGGGAAGGGTCTGGAAGAGGTAAAGTAGTCTCGGCAGGACGTTCATTTTAAGAATACTTATTTTTCCGAACCAAGACACCTTCAGCGGTTTTCAACGTGCCAGATCGCGGCATATTACTGCCCACAGTGGCAAGAAGTTCTCTTTGAAAAGGTCTTTCGGGTGCTTCGTTAGCCACAGTCCCAAATACTTAATTCGGGTGGTACACCATACAAAGGGGAGGGTGCGGCGGAGTGCGCGCTCCGTTGCTACGTTAACAGTCAAGTTCAATATTTCAGACTTGTCCATGTTCAACTTGAGGTTCGCTAATCGACCGTACACCTCGAACTCCTCAACAATCTCCGGGAGGGTCCGAAGCGGGTCTAAGACATAGAAAAGAAGGTCGTCGGCGTAGGCCGACACTTTATGTGTGTGACGTCGGCCTTTCAAGCCCGGGATAGCATAATTTCTCCGGACGGATTCAAGAAAGGGTTCCAGTGTCAGGGCAAAGAGGAGTGAGGACAGGGGACATCCCTGTCTTGTCCCGTTTCAGATCTGGAATGTCTCAGAGGATACACCATTGACCTGAACTTTGAGATTGGGCGCGCTATATAGGGCGGTTATCCATTTGATAAACTCCGCCGGTATATTCATGGCTCGTAAGGTGGAAAACATAAAGGGCCTAGAAACCCTGTTGAACGCCTTTTCGGCATCCGTCGACAAAAGCAGTATAGGTGTATCTGATAGTCGCACCGTTTGGATCAAATTCAGGGTCCGGATCGTGCCGTCCCTCGCTTCCCTGGTCGGGATGAACTCTACCTGGTCCTTCCGCACAAGGGTGGTGAGAACCAATTTTAGGTGACCCGCGAGGACTGCGGCAAAAAATTTTAGATCGCTGTTAAGGAGCGAGATGGGCCGGTAACTGGAGCCCATCTGAGGGTCCTTCCCCTCCTTAGGAACCACCACGATTGTGGCGGAGAGTGAGTGAGATTGGAACGTGCTGTCCGAGAGCAGGGCATTAAACGTTCCCACCATTTGGGGTATCAGAAGGTTCCCAAACCTTTTATAATAAAGGGCCGGGAAGCCGTCCAGGCATGGGGCTTTACCATTCTTCTGGTTTTTAATGAGTTGTGATACTTCCTCAGCAGTAATGGGAAGTCCAAGCGGTGTGCTCTGCACAGGAGTGAGACGGTGAGGGACTCGGCTCGAAAGGTACTCCTCAAGTAGGTGTTCAGGCGGTGGGCCAGCTTCCTCTACAGAATGGTATAGGGTCGAGTAATATTCCCTGAATGTCTGAGCTATTTGCCTTGGATCGAGAGTCAGTGGGCCCGTGGTCGAGTGTACCGACGGGACATACACCTGGCTCCGTCTTTGTTTCAGGAGGCGCGACAGCAAGCGGCCCGGCTTGTCTTCGCTCATTGCGAAAAAACATAGCGTCTGGAGCATTGCCCTTTGGATTCAGGGGTTAAGTGCGTTCGCCAGTTGGGTGCGGTGGTGTAATAGTCTGGTGTACATGCCCGCATCTCCGGACACCTGGTGCTCCAGCTCAAGGGTCCATATACTGGTGTGTAAGGCATCTAGCTCTTCCATGAAGGCCCTCTTTTTCTCCGTGGTGAGTGATATCAGTTTGCCCCGTATCACCGCCTTGTGCGCCTCCCTGACCGTGGGGGCAGGGACGTCTGCCCCCCCGTTATCGATGAAAAAGGACCGCACCGATTGCTCGACTTCGGCCGCAATCATAGCATCCGAGACTAGCGATGTGTTCAGCTGCCAACTTCGCTCCCAGGGCCGTTGCAGCGGAGACGCCATTGTGAGCACCACTGGTGCATGGTCCGACCATGTAGTGGTCTGGATTTCCGACGCTCGGGCCATGGGCAAGTCATACTGGGGCACGAAGAAATAATCTAATCTGGTGTAGGAGTCATGTACTGACGAGTAGTAGGTGTAGTCTCTGACCGATGGATGATGCGCCCTCCAAATATCCACCAGCCGCAAGGACTGCAGGGAATTGTGGATCCGGCGCAAGATTCTCCTGGGCGTTCTGTGGAACGCGTTAGACGAATCCTCGGCCGGGTTTAGAGGGATATTAAGGTCACCTCCAAGGATCAACACCCCCTCAGAAAATTCCTCCAGGGAACGCAATGCATTAGCTAAGTATTGGTGCTGGTTCTTATTAGGGAGATAGAGGTTTGCGAAGGTGTAGACCGCTCCAGCTAACTCGCCCTTCACGAACAAGCACCTGCCATCTCCCTTCGAGTAGGTGTCCCTGTGTATGAAAGAAAGGGAGCCGGCGAACAAAATCGCCCGTCCCTTTCGACTTGGTATCGGGGTTATGATCTAAATATCCCGTTGGATACCTGCGATCCCGCAGAGATGGAGGAGACAGGGAGCAGAAGTGGGTCTCCTGTATGAATGCTACTGATGTACATAGCGCAGCCAAGTCCCGGAGTAGCCGCCTCCTTTTCTCGGGTTTATTAAGGCCGCGTACATTGTAACTCACGACCCTGATATCTACTGGTGCCAGCTCCACCGCCCGGCCACCCGCGCCCGGCATGGTGCGTAGATTAGGAAGTTGAGTCAAAGGGAGCGTACAATGGGGAAGGGAGGGGGAAGGAAAAGAGAGAGAGAAGAAAAAAAAGGGGGGGTTGAAGCATAGAAGAGAAGGTTCGTTTCAGTAAAGCAGGTATAAGAGGGGGTGCAGGTGAAGAAGGGGGGGAAACGAAGGGGAGTGTCTGACAGAGGAAAAGAGAAATGAAGAGCAGGAAAGGGGAGGGGTCTCTCTTGGGGTAGGAGAGACAGTCAGGACCCTGTCACAGTGAGTGGGCCAGTAATGGGGTTTTAGGCACAGGTCGTGAGAGGGGTGAGTCCCAGCCCAGCTACGTGGGTTGTGGACCTCAGGGCTCTCACCGAATGGTAGTTGTGCCCAGCCTGGGGGACGTGTGAGATACCACGTGATTCACCAAGATGCCGCAGTGGGCAAAGAGAAGTCAATAAACATATATATAGAAAAGAGAAACAGGAAGAAAATGTAGGGAACCGGCTAGGGTCCAGTCCCCTCCAACTAGTAAACAATATAAAACCACCCTGCGAGGGCATATACATTAACATTAATAACAGTATTCCCGCAACTTAAGTCATCCGCCGAGTGTCTTGGCAACCCCACCCACATGTGCCCACCCAGCGTCGCATAAAAAGCTAGTTATTATGCCTATCGCAAGGCGGTCGCTGGCACTAACAGTGTGGTAGATCCCCTTCCCGGGGTTCCCCTCCATGCCTCGCCTCACGGGTGGCCCCATCGCGCTCGTAGTGGCAATCACCAACGTCTGCTCATGTTCCCCAGCCAAACCACCCACTCCTCATCCTGCATCCTCCCTGTCTACGTTGGGTTGGGGGCAGCAGCTCAGCGTACAGGGTGTGGTCACTAGCATCAGAGATAGTGATTGGTGGCCCTCGCGGACGGCTCGCTGCGCCCTAAATGGGATGGGCAGTTACTGTTGCCGTAAGCAGACGGGTCAAGCTGCGCATGGTATACTTGGCCAACTAAATAACTAACTAAGAGTCCCCAGTCCCAAGCGGCAACGTAAACTACCCGCTCATAGCGTGTGCAAGGCGTTTTGCGTACAGGTGACACGGTTCACATTGAGGAGGTTCACTGCGGCGGGTCCCCGCTCCCCATGTGAGTCACCGGCCTCCCTGGGGAGAGGTGCGGTCTCAATAGTAGAGTCAATGCCACTCGAGTCGAAGCATAAAATCGGGGACGCGGTCGTTGTGGGTGCTGGGTCGGTAAAGGTTCTGGTGCCAGGAGCAGACACGCGGCTCAGGTAGCAGCACTCGTGTCCTGCAAGTCCCGCCAAAGTCCCAACTGGCAGTCCATGCCCAGAGAAACGGCATCAAGGGGAGCCCTCTGGAATATTCCACGTGGGCTTGCGGCAAAGTCAGTGAGCAATGTCTTTCGGGAAGGGGACTGGGCTGTTTGGCATCAGATGTAGGGTACATGTCTGTCCCAGCAAAGCTACAACTGTGGTGGGGGAGGTGGGGCGCCATAACCGTAGAGGCTCAGGCTTCACTGGTGATCCAGATTGGCCGCCTCCATTGCCGCCCTAGGATGCCGGCATTGCGGTGGGCGTTGTATTCTTGGCATTCTACCTCCGGTTCCTCCCGCTCCCAGTCCTGTACCTCCAGCGGCGTCAGTTGTAAGGCCTCCAGGAAGGTGGGTACATCGTTAGCGTGTTGAACGCCGTTGAGGCGAACCATCAGGGCGAATGGAAAGCCCCAGCGGTAAGGAATATTGCGGTGGCATAGAGCTTGCGTAACTGGGCGAAGATGGCGGCGTGCCGCGAGGGTGAAGGGTGACAAATCATTGAATAACTCGAGCTGTTGTCCCTCCAAATTCCAAGTTCTGGTGTTCCGGACTCGCTGCATAATCACGTCTTTCAGTCTATAGTTCGAAAAGCAGCAAACTACATCTCATGGGGGTTCGCCTTGCTGGGGTTTTGGACGCAGGGCCCTGTGGGCCCGGGGTAGATCACGTGCAGGCCTTATTTCACGCCCTGAGATCGCAGTAAAGAGCTGACCAAGTACCTCATCCAGATGTTCGGGTTGGTCCGGTTCCCACAGTCCGCGGATCCTGATATTACATCTCTGGCCCCGGTTGTCGAGGTTATCCACTAAGCACCGGAGGCCGGAGAAGCCACGGACCACCTCAGCCGCCGTCGGTGTGTGGTCCGGAGCAGATTGTTCCAGGCGGGTCACCCTGGTAGACAGGGCTGTAACCTCCTCTCTCACCTCCTCCACATCACGGTGAAAGGAGCCACGGAGGTCCGTGAGCATCTCAGCCAGGTCAGATTTAGTAAGCATACCGGCCAGGAGGGACTCCAACCGAAGCTCCAGCCACGTGAGGGCTGCCGTTGGGTCCTGGATAGGAGCATGTGCTGCTGCGTCCGCCATCTTAGGTGGCGGGGTGGTCGCTGCAGGCCGAGGTGTCGGTACCAGGTACTTGTCTAGGGGGCGAGCTGCAGTGCGGGTAGTCTGAGCGGGGGTCTTCTGGCTGCTGGTGGAGCTCTTAGTGCAGACCATAGTAGGGTGGGAACAGCAGATTTAAGCTTAAAGTCGGAGGGTGACTCGGAGAGCCCTCAGTGTGCGGCCATCTTGGTTCACGGTCCGGACACGCCCCCCCCCGCCAGCTGACTCTTGAGTTTGTCTCAGTGTTACTTTTGTGTTGTTGCCGACTTTCTGCTTGTACGAGGACCTTGCTTATGTTGATTGACCCGGACTGCCTACTGACCATTCTTACGATTAACCCTTGTGTGTGTACTTGTTGTATGCTGTGATCACAGATTGTATGCATATTTTGTACTGCATGATTTCAGTTGGAAGGTCTGCCCTTCAGGTTGCTAATTCTTTCAACCGCTCAATCTGTCTGCCGAATACCAGGTCTGAGTACAGATCATACCACATGATCTCAGTCTATGGGTCTTCCCTTCAGGTTGCTAAATCAATCAACACTTCAAGTTGCTTGTCTAATGCATGATTTAATTACAAAGCATATTGCATGGTTTCTGTGAGTGGTTCTGCCCTGCAGGTTGCTAAATTTACCAACCTCTTAAGTTACCGGCTTGACGCTAAGTCTCTGTACAAAACACAACACATTATCTCTGATTGTAGACTTGCCCTGCAGGTTGCGGAATACCTTGAGCATTTACCGTTCGTTATTAAGAACAAGTATATAGTTAACGTGCTTTCACTCAGCACCCACTTGGTCACAAAACCATTTGGTGCTGAGTGGCACTTAGATTTCTGTATTACCTCCCTGGCTTGGGATACTAGGTATTACAGTCCTGATTGCTATAAAATTACGCATTGTAGAAATCTGTCCATAAAGATCCAAACAACGCTGATCTTAGGTGAGCGCTATTGCGCTCGTGACAGGAGCCTGTAGGTACAGAAATCTGGATCACCCCTAAACCCAACCCTAAGCCCCCCCCCCATACCCATAAAAAAAGCCAAAATATACCTTTTTTAATTTTTTTGTTTTGGGAGAAAAAAAAAATAAACATTTTGAAAAAATGAAAAACAGTTTCTCACTGCACTCAAATCAAAAGTAGGAGCATTATCTGTTGCCTTAAAATGAAGCAAAAATGGAGCAGAATGTTAGGACTCGTGTTAATCCTAAAACAAGCACACAGATACCTAACCCTAAATATGGAAAATTATGCTCCATTTCTGCCTGGTGCAACCAAAATTCTGGGCATCAAATTACAATTGTGACTGAAGGTCTTTTTCAAGACATGACTTTTTAACCTATTCATTTTTTTAAATAATCGTATATGTGACAAATGGACATTGCCTTTGCTATTTGATCCCTCTGAAAAATACTCCAATGCAGTCACTGAATTTAAATACTAATAAGTTACAATGTATTGAACACATAATACATACTCGAATAGACAGTATGGCATAAATAGGAACCAGATCTTAAATTTTAAACAATCCTAGAAAGCTGGAAAAAGAGACAATTATAAATCGACACAGATTATCGTATTGCCCCCCCCCCGCCAGCTGACTCTTGAGTTTGTCTCAGTGTTACTTTTGTGTTGTTGCCGACTTTCTGCTTGTACGAGGACCTTGCTTATGTTGATTGACCCGGACTGCCTACTGACCATTCTTACGATTAACCCTTGTGTGTGTACTTGTTGTATGCTGTGATCAGAGATTGTATGCATATTTTGTACCGCATGATTTCAGTTAGAAGGTCTGCCCTTCAGGTTGCTAATTCTTTCAACCGCTCAATCTGTCTGCCGAATACCAGGTCTGAGTACAGATCATACCACATGATCTCAGTCTATGGGTCTTCCCTTCAGGTTGCTAAATCAATCAACACTTCAAGTTGCTTGTCTAATGCATGGTTTAATTACAAAGCATATTGCATGGTTTCTGTGAGTGGTTCTGCCCTGCAGGTTGCTAAATTTACCAACCTCTTAAGTTAACGGCTTGACGCCAAGTCTCTGTACAAAACACAACACATTATCTCTGATTGTAGACTTGCCCTGCAGGTTGCGGAATACCTTGAGCATTTACCGTTCGTTATTAAGAACAAGTATATAGTTAACGTGCTTTCACTCAGCACCCACTTGGTCACAAAACCATTTGGTGCTGAGTGGTACTTAGATTTCTGTATTACCTCCCTGGCTTGGGATACTAGGTATTACAGTCCTGATTGCTATAAAATTACGCATTGTAGAAATCTGTCCATAAAGATCCAAACAACGCTGATCTTAGGTGAGCGCTATCGCGCTCGTGACAGGAGCCTGTAGGTACAGAAATCTGGATCACCCCTAAACCCAACCCTAAGCCCCCCCCCATACCCATAAAAAAAGCCAAAAGATACCTTTTTTAATTTTTTTGTTTTGGGAGAAACAAAAAATAAACATTTTGAAAAAATGAAAAACAGTTTCTCACTGCACTCAAATCAAAAGTAGGAGCATTATCTGTTGCCTTAAAATGAAGCAAAAATGGAGCAGAATGTTAGGACTCGTGTTAATCCTAAAACAAGCACACAGATACCTAACCCTAAATATGGAAAATTATGCTCCATTTCTGCCTGGTGCAACCAAAATTCTGGCATCAAATTACAATTGTGACTGAAGGTCTTTTTCAAGACATGACTTTTTAACCTATTCATTTTTTTAAATAATCGTATATGTGACAAATGGACATTGCCTTTGCTATTTGATCCCTCTGAAAAATACTCCAATGCAGTCACTGAATTTAAATACTAATAAGTTACAATGTATTGAACACATAATACATACTCGAATAGACAGTATGGCATAAATAGGAACCAGATCTTAAATTTTAAACAATCCTAGAAAGCTGGAAAAAGAGACAATTATAAATCGACACAGATTATCGTATTGCTAAAAAAGGTGTATATGAATTATTTTCATTAAGCCCATATGGAGCCAAGGTGCCCAATGTAAAAATCCAATATGCCTCCCATTTAAGTAACTCAAGTGCTCGATCCCCCTGATGTAACAGGGGGATGTAATCGATTTCCATCACTCTCAATCAGGGTTATTCAAAGAGAATCGAAAAGTCACCGCATGTTCGGTGACTTTTCATTCTCTTCAATTCGAGCCGATTCGGCAATCCCATTTCGGTGACCCTGCGGTGTATTCAGCGAGCACCACAGGGCCGTCGAAGCGCAGGGAAAAGCTGCCGCAAACCCGACGAAAAGTCACCGCAAAAACCCGGCGAATGCACGCCGAAACCCGCAAAAACATCTGGATTAACCCGCCGAAGATGCCGGAAAAACCTGAGCAGGAGCCGATCACATGCAGTGCAGCCTCTGGAAAAAGCCGACACCGCAGACGAGTGAAGTGAATAAATTAGCAAAACGGTTTGCTTGAATGTTGGAAAAGTGAAACGCTGTTTGGAAAGAAACTACCGAGTGAAAATGTCTGAAATTTGCATATGAGGTCCAGGGAATGATAATAAAAAGGGCTGATACAGAAAAAATGAGTAAGGTTAAAAAAAAAAAACAATCAGACTTTTTAAAAAAAAAATAAAAAAAAAAATGCTTAAAATATCCTAAAAAATATATAACTAAAGAGACTTTACTGCAGAATTTTATAATGAATGGTTTATTAGATATTGAATTAAAACGGGAATATATTTTTAACATTGAAGCCTATGGGATTCTCCTGAATAAATCTGTCGAATTAAACCACCGAATGGCAGGGCATTAGGGGAACCTTTCACTGCTGGTTTGTGTTCTCTGAATAGCCGAAGCAGTGCTTTTTTATGGGGATTTCACTGCCCTCGAACAGGCACCGAATATGCAGGCAATTCTCCAGGATTTGGCATATTGCCTGCTCTCTGAATAGCCGAATGGCCAAGAAAGGTAACCGAACGCTGATTTTCAGCATTCGGTTACTTTTCTCCAGCCATTCGGATCTCTTTGAATAACCCTAAATGAGAGTAGTGGATGTCCAGTATCCTGAAAGTGTTGGGCAACCGGTTGGGAATATTCTTCTACTGAAATGGCCGCTCGAATCACTGAATGATGGTTCACCATACGCTCCCTTAATCCATTGTTGGGTTTGCCGATGTAGGCAAGCCCTACTTCTACCCCCCCCCCCCTTCTGCTTGGCTCTTAATTGTTCTATTCAGTCAGGGTTATTCAGAGAGCGTGAAAAGCAGGAGAATGAAAAATTCTAGGTCAAAATAGCCAAACCAGAAAAATTCTCCCTTTCATCTCACTTTCCAAATCGGCTATTTTGACCTAGAATTTTCCATTCTCCAGTCATTCTCCAGCTTTTCACCACTCTCTGAATAACCCTGTGTTATTTTGGTCAGTATATCTTCAAGACCTGAGGAAGAGAGTTACACTCTCGAAAGTTTGTCTTTTAAATGTAACGTTAGTTCAATAAAAAAGGTGTCACTACGTACTGCTATACTCTGGTGTGTTATATATATAATACCAGCTGACACAGTAAAGCACGTTGCACAATTTAATGATGTGCTACCTGGCAACAAAACCACTATATATGCAAAAGAACCAAAGCCTGCCACAACACAGAAAAGTAATCGAAGGCATATTTATAATGTAATATACTCTAGCAAGGATATGTTGTATGTTAATGATACGTGGGCGTAAGAGATCATATGTATGTTAAACTAAGGTTTCTCTATCAGCACCTGCTTTCTGGGCTTTTAAAGGGATGTTCTAATACAGACAGTTACAGGTATTTATAAAGCGCCAACAAGTTCCGTAACGCTGTACAATGGGAGAGACTAGGCTTGTGCACCGATTTTTTTTTTCGGTTCGATTCGCTTCGATTTTTCGGATTTTTAAACTTTTCGATTCGGCTCGTTTCGACCGATTTCTGTTTCGATTCGGTTCGGCTCGACTTGTTTTTCGTGTACATTTTTTTTTCGGAATATCGACCATTTTTCGTATTTTCGTGTCACTTAGCTCGTTTTTTGTATCGACTTTTCGTGATTTTGGAAATTTTCGTTTTTCGGAATTGTACATGTTTTCGTAATATCGACCATTTTTCGTATTTTCGTGTCATTTTGCTCATTTTTTGTATCGACTTTTCGTAATTTCGGAAATTTTCGTTTTTCGGAACGTCTGTTCTCCTCGTTTCAAAGCAATAAATTTCGATTTGACACATTTCAAGTCCATTCGAAAATTCCGAAAATCTTTCGTTTCGGCTCGGAAAACTTTTCGGATCTGCCATTTTCGGATCTAAAAATTTTCGGAAAATCGTCCGCATCCGAAAACACGAATCGGGAAATTTCGTGAAAATTCCGAAATTCCGAAACCCGAAACGCACATCCCTAGGAGAGACAGGATAACAAATATACATACACGTTGCACACACAGAACAGTAGGAGAGAGGACCCTGCTCGAGAGCTTACAATCTAACATACCTTAAAATATTTTACAATCAAACAGCATCATGATTCTGTTTATGTTTTTGAAAAGGCTTTCCATATATAATGAATTTTTTTTACCTTTTAAGTTTAATGCAGCGCATATAAAGTTTAATTGCAGTCTCTCCCTATATTTCTATGTAAGATAATTGTAATACCATTCCCATTCAGGGCAGCCATCAGAACTCTTGTGGCCCTTTACAGAACCTTGAGATGGGGCCCTCCCCCTACCTTTAAGGCCCCCGGCACACGAGCGTTTTGAGAGAATGGAAGGAACGTCCGTGAAAGTGGGTGTTCCTTCCACTCTCTGCGCTCAGCGTACAAAGCACGATCCTCCTATGGAGAATTGCGCTTTGTATCCTTTCAGCGTCCGTTTAGCTTTTTGACGGGGAGGCCTTTTTCACGTCCGGTGGAGGGCTTTCCCCGTCAAAAACCCACGGACGCAGGGAAGTGCGGGCGCACATGAGCCAAAAAGACGCTCGTGTGCCGGGGGCCTAAGGGCTCACTTCTCTTCCCCCTCCAAAATACAAAATAGCAAAGTGCCAAAATACAAGGCAGAGAGGGGGCTGAATCCCTGGCATACCAGTGCTAAAGCCCCTGTGCCCTTTCAGCTGGGCTGATGTCCCACTCCCCCATCCCTGGTGCATATAGCACAGACCTCAAAAAATCTCCCTCGCATGAGTTGCTGACTGAGGACCTGCCGTTCAGCAAAAGAACTCGCACCCACAATTTAAATGTTTGTTGGAATTATTTTATTGCAGGCCACAGCTTATTCCATAAATATGATTTTATTATTCACACCTGCATATTCTCTATATGCTCTTTGGAACAGCACCTAAACTACACAAATTGCAAAATCCCCATCTATGTGTTGGGACAAAATCAAATGGCATGCTGACCACAGTCACTTCTCTCAAATATCTAGGTATGTGGTTGGACCCTAATATTAGACATGTGCACAGCATAAAATTTCGTTTTGAACTAATGGATTAGTCCTAAAATGCAATTTATTTAGTTGCTAAAGAAATTCGTTTTCAGTTCTTTAGTATGAAAACTAATTTCATTCATCCGAAAACCAGTGGATACAATTACTATTGTAGTGGCTCCTCAGAGGGCTGAGATTTCTGCTTGTTACAGTATCTCTCACTCTCAGCACAATGTGTCAGGCAAAGCTGTTACAGTAACTGACTGCTACTCATCACAGCGCTCAGAATTTCCGTAAAACTAGTAAATATTATTTTTATATATAAGAGGTTAGAACGATATTATTTCCTTTTTTTACTGAAACTCTGAGCACTGTTACAGTCGGTTACTGTAACAGCTGAGCCTGATACATTGTACTGAGAGATAATATAACAAGCTGCCAATCTCAGTGCTCACAGCCACTGGATTTAAAGGCTAAAAAAAAAAAAGGTTCTTCTCTGTATTATGTATAGAACATCCTTCTGCATTAATTAATACCCCTCTCTGTATAATGTATACAACATCCACCTGTATTAATTAATACCCCTCTCTGTATAATGTATAGAACATCCTCCTGAATTAATTAATGTCCCTCTCTGTATAGAACATCCTCCTGAATTTATACCTTTCTCTGTATAATGTATATAACATCCTCCTGCATTAATACCCCTCTCTGTATAATGTATAGAACATCCTCCTGCATTAATTAATGCCCCGTTCTGTATAGAACATCCTACTGCATTGGCATGTGGAGGGTGCAAAACTTCAGAATGCAATGCTTATACAGTACAGGAGTGAGAACTTTTACTTAAACTTTGTATCTCTGTGGGGGAGACACAGGAATATAAAAGCAGGGGAGAGGGAAAATATTAACGTAAATCAGTCTGAAAGCTCAGAGAAGAGATGACTGGTGCAAATTTATTTTTATAATAAATAATCACTTTAAATCCAGGGAAAACATTCAATTAAATCACACTGAAGGCTCATAATGACAGAGTAACTGTGAGAGCTGGATACTAAATGTATCAGATGTAAAAAAAAAACTTTATAACAAGCAGCACTGGGAGAGGAGAGGGACTTTATATAAAATGTGTATTATAGATGAGGAAAGGGGATAGTGCTCCTGGATAATATAAAATGTATCAGACCTAAGCCCCTATTATGCAGAGCGGGAGGGGAGATAACACACGTTTTATAAAGTCCCTCTCTTCTCCCAGCGCTGCTTGTTATAAAGGGGTTTTTACTATCCAGCCCTCCTCTTTCATTAGCTTTCAGTGTGATTTATTTGAATGTTTTCCTTCTCCAGCTGCTTTTATCATCTTGTCTGCCTCATAGACATGCAAGGGTTAAGTAAAGGTTTCCTCTCCTGTGCTGGCTGTCTGTGCTGCGAGTGAGTATTCTGGAGCTCTATCACTGTCTGAGTTTCGGGTAGGGGTCGGGAAGGATTACGCATACAAACCTTTTCTGTAGCTTTGCGATGTTGCGCTCTTCATTGCTGGTCTCCTTCACTCAATGTAATAACAAAAAGGACTGAAACTAAAATGTAGTGCATTTTATTTTAGTTTCTTTCGTTTTTTGTACTGAGCAGTTTCGTATCTCTTGAGTCATACTAAAACTAAATTATCCCAAAATTCTGACTAAATCGTTTTAGTACTAAAACGAATGCACATGTCTACCTAATATATCCTTTGGCCCCACATCGAAAAACTCTCATCTAAACTTTACCCCAAACTAGGGATGTGCGTTTCGGGTTTCGGAATTTCTGAATTTTCACGAAATTTCCCGATTCGTGTTTTCGGATGCGGCCGAATTTCCGAAAATTTTTAGATCTGAAAATGTCAGATCCGAAACGTTTTCCGAGCCGAAACGAAATATTTTTGGATTTTTCGAATGGACTTGAAATGTGTCAAACGAGGAGAACAGACGTTCTGAAAAAACGAAAATTTTCTGAAAACGAAAATTTTCTGAAAAACGAAAAGCCGATACAAAAACCGAGCAAAGTGACACGAAAAATACGAAAAATGGTCGATATTCCGAAAAATGTACAATTCCGAAAAACGAAAATTTCCGAAATCACGAAAAGTCGATACAAAAACCGAGCACAGTGACACGAAAATACGAAAAATGGTCGATATTGCGAAAAAAAAATGTTCCCGAAAAACGAGCCGAACCGAATCGAATCGAAACCGAAATCGGTCGAAACGAGCCGAATCGAAAAGTTTAAAAATCCGAAAAATCTAACCGAATCGAACCGAAAAAAAAATCGGTGCACAAGCCTACCCCAAACTAGGTGTCCTGTACAGAAACAAATCCTGCCTGAGTCCCGCGGTAAGAAAGCAGATTGTACAGCAAATGCTTATGCCGGCTATTGATTACGGAGATGTAGTGTATGCAGCCGCCCCGCAAACACACCTTCATAAACTTACTACATTGTATAACTCATTCTGCCGCTTTGCGCTACAATGTAACTACATGACCCACCATTGTGACATGTTAAAAGAGCTAAACTGGCCATCGCTGGAATCCAGACACACCCTTCACCTTTCCAGCCTGGTGTTTAAGAGCATTTCTGGGAAGCTGCCACCCAACCTGAATAGACTGCTTCCCCCAGCAGCTCCCTCATCCTATAACCTCCGATCCAGGACCAGCACCTTACTTGCAATACCACAATACATAAAGACAGTGGCTCGGTCCTCATTTTCCTACAGAGCACCACAGTTATGGAATAACCTCCCAGACACCATCAAATCTTCCCCCAGTCTTAAGTCACTCAAGAGCTCCTTACTAACATACCTCAATACAGAATGCACCTGTAAACATGTAACCTAGTGACTATATTTCCTACATATTTATTTTCTGTTAATCTGTATATTTGTGTTGTTTTTTAATATCTTGCATTGTATTACTTTGTATTTCTGTAACTGTAACATTTCAATGTTCTTGAACCCAGGACATACTTGAAAACGAGAGAAATCTCAATGTATCCTTCCTGGTAAAATCCTTTATAAATAAATAAAATTAATAAATATTTCAAAAACAAGGACAGTGCATTATAAATTAACATACATATCTTTTACCTTACTTTCCAACCTTGTATGAACCCCTTCAAATCTTAACTTGTTAACTCTTAACACTCTTTGCTTCAAAACCTTGAATAGCTTATTTTCCCTTATAACCACTTCCTTCTTACTGAACAAACTCTACCCAGCACTGGTCCCAACCGCCGCCACAAGCTCATTTTCCCAACCCAGTAGGAATGAGCCTCCCCAACAAGAAAAAGGCCTACTCAAAACCACGCATAAAAAACCCAAGTCCAAAAGTCCACACCAGCCTTCATGCCAAGTTCCTCAGCAGGGCAAAAATAACGGCAGGTGTCCTCCTCTGCGAAGAGGAGATGCCGAGCAAAATAGAGCCATCGGCAGTGAAACGAGGACCAACACCTCCAAACCAGAGCAGGAGCCCGCACCAG
This sequence comes from Leptobrachium leishanense, assembly GCA_009667805.1. NCBI lineage: Eukaryota > Metazoa > Chordata > Amphibia > Anura > Megophryidae > Leptobrachium > Leptobrachium leishanense. The sequence continues at coordinate 200,488,882 of CM019065.1, read as the reverse complement.
TCTCCAGACAAGTCGGGGCCAGGGCCGCCATCAGGGCATTACGCCCAATACTGCCGTAAGGGGCCCGGGCCCGGTGGGGGCCCGGGCCGCCGGGGCCTGGGGGGAGGATCCCGGGCCCCCGACGGCAGCGGCGTCGCCCTTTAACAGCTCCGGTATCGGACTCGATAAGTCCGAATCCGGAGCTGTGTCCCTGCTGCTGCTGCAGGAGCCGGAGGAGACTGAGACACTGTGTCTCCTCCGGCTCCTGGCAGCTTCACTTCCTGGCTGGGCGGGGCCAAGCAGCATGTGCGGGGCCTCCCAAGCACGTTGCTTTGGCTCCGCCCCTCCACTCAGTGAAGCTGCGCGCCGGAGCTGGAGGGACCAGGAAGAAGAAGAGAAGAAAAGAAGAGAAGATTAAAGAAAAGGTGAAGAAAAGAAGAGCTGAAGACAGAAGAAAAGAAGATAGAAGACAGCGAGTGGTGAGCCAGGGCCCAGACCCTAAGACCCAGGGCCCAGACCCCAGGCCAGGACCCAGACCCCAAGGCCCAGACCCCTAGGCCCAAACCCAGGGCCCAGACCCCTAGGCCCAGACCCCTAGGCCCAGACCTCTAGGCTCAGACCCAGGACCCAGACCTCTAGGCCCAGACCCCTAGGCCCAGACCCCAAGGCCCAGACCCAGGGCCCAGACCCCAAGGCCCAGACCCAGGGCCCAGGGTCCAGACCCCTAGGCCCAGGGCCAAGGCCCAGACCCAGGGCCCAGTCCCAGGGCAAATGCCCAGGGCCCAGACCCTATGGCCCAGACCCAGGGCAAAGGCCCAGACCCAAGGCCCAGACCCCTAGGCCCAAACTCATGGCCAGACCCCAAGGCCCAGGACCCAGACCCTAGGGCCCAGGGCCTAGACCCTTAGGCCCAGACCCAGGGCCCAGACCCCAAGGCCCAGACCCCTAGGCCCAGACCCCCTTGACCCAAACCCATGGCCCAGACCCCAAGGCCCAGGACCCAGACCCTAGGGCCCAGACCCTTAGGCCCAGACCCAGGGCCCAGACCCCCTAGACCCAAACCCAGGGCCCAGACCCCAAGGCCCAGACCCCTAAGCCCAAACCCAGGGCCCAGGACCCAGACCCTAGGGCCCAGACCCTTAGGCCCAGACCCAGGGCCCAGACCCCAAGGCCCAAACCCAGACCCCCTAGACCCAAACCCAGGGCCCAGACCCCAAGGCCCAGACCCAGACCCCAGACCCCTAAGCCCAAACCCAGGGCCCAGACCCCAAGGCCCAGGACCCAGACCCAGGGCCCAGACACTAGGGCCCAGGGCCCAAACCCCAGGGCCCAGACCCCAAGGCCCAGGACCCAGACCCTAGGGCCCAGGGCCTAGACCCTTAGGCCCAGACCCCCTAGGCCCAGACCCTAAGGCCCAGACCCTAAGGCCCAGACCCCCTAGGCCCAGACCCTAAGGCCCAGACCCTAAGGCCCAGACCCCCTAGGCCCAAACCCAGGGCCCAGACCCTAAGGCCAGACCCAGGGCCAGACCCTAAGGCCCAGACCCAGGGCCCAGACCCCCTAGGCCCAAACCCAGGGCCAGACCCTGGGCCCAGACCCCAGGACCCAGACCCCAAGGCCCAGACCCCAAAGCCCAAATACAGACCCAGGGCCCAGACCCTAGGGCCCAGACCCCAGACCCTAGGGCCCAGACCCCAAGGCCCAGACCCTAGGACCCAGACCCCAAGGCCCAGGGACCAGACCCAGAGACCAGGGCCCAGGCTAGACCCCAGAGACCAGACCTCAGGGCCCAGACCTCAGGGAACAGACCCCAAGGCCCAGTCCCAGGGACCAGACCCAGGGCCCAGACCCAGACCCAAAGGCCATCATACACAGCCCGTTTCTGTGAGATTTATTGCTGTGGATTCTGTGATATGTTCAGACACACCGCTCATTACTGTGAGTTTTATTGCTTTGGATACTGTGATAAGCTAATACACACTGCACATTACTGGGAGTTTTATTGCTGTGGTGCTATGTTATGTCCTTTTTTTTTTTGAAGGGGGAGAAAAGCTGTTAGAGGTTGAGGGGGGGCCCTGGGGGGCCCCATCGTGAGGTTTAGTAAGGGGCCCCATCATTTCTGATGGCTGCCCTGGTCGGGGCACTATCTTCGAACACACCACATCGTTGTTATTAACCAGCTCCCAGAGCTGGCACAGATCGCCTTGTAGCACCTGCAACCACCGGCCATGTGGCACCATGTCCAACCACACCATTGTCGGTAACCAGCTCCTCAGCCGGCCCAGAGCACCACTCATGTTTGGGAAATGGAGATCCTATAACACCATTTCCAACCACACCAAACTCCTCAACCAGCTCCTTAGCTGGTGTAGTTCACCTCTCATTTTCAGGAACTGCCGACCATATAACACATTCCCAACCATACCACACTCTAACCAGCTACGTAGCCGGCGCAGATCACCTCACTTCCTCTGTAACAGCTGACCATGCAGCACCATAATATCACCTCCTCCGTGTAACACCAACATGTGAGGGACCATAGGGGGTTTTCACCACCATGGGCAAGAAACCCACCACCACCAAAGACCCCACACTGTGAACTTTGGGGTCCCGCCACATTCGTCGTAAAACCCAGCTGAAAGCTGGTCAATGCCAGGAGGAAGGAAGGGGCCAGCCATCCCCACATCCTGGAATGACCTGGGAAAACAGAAATATTGGTGCCCGACCTGGATAACACTCAGGTACAAACCAACCGCAATCCTACATAATCCAATTTATTATATATTTACTGAGTTATATTCAAATTCACACTTTATTTTATATAAAAATCCACAATGACCAGGCAGGACACGCCCCGCCAACCGAAACAACTAAAAACATAGAAGTAAACCACAATCCCGTATCCACCCCTGTGATGGCACCAAAGATGCCCATATATCACCATTCACCCGAACCGCCTTAAATCCAGTAATCCGAGGACTGCCATGTAATTTTCAAAACCTCCCCTGCTTTCTGCTCCAAGGCCATGTGCACTCCTATAGTATGCACAAACCACCACACCCACTCATAAGGAATCAACCAATCCCCAGGCACCAAACCCCCCAAGAGACACAGCTCATAATGAAACAAAATAACCAGACAAAAACCCACAGCCCCCGCAACACAGAACAGCACTGCGGAATATGCTGGTGCTTTATAAATAATAATAATAATAATAATAACAGGAAGGAGCCCAGGAGCATCCCAGCATCGGTGACCTTTCATTACCAGCAAAACCCTCCACACCCTGACGCAACGTCAGGTCAGTCCCAAATCTGAAATGAAATCCATCACCATGAGTGGCACACAATACCCACCGACACACTGGACGCAACCTGGAGATAATCAAAGCAAATTTCCCAGACTCCATTAATTCCATCGCCCAGATACAAACCTCATACCCTACACACATTCCCAGGTAGAAGCAGCCAATACCCACTCACCCAGATGCCAAACTGTGACGTTCTGGACTAATTGACCCCTTGGTGCCTCCCTGGTAGCCCCTTGGATCTGGACATTCTGAGCCGTGGCGCCCCCTGTGGTCCTATTGCCAGCCACGACTTAATTGTTGGATTCACAGTAGAGACTATCCTGATTCCTGGACCTTCTGCCTGCCAAGTATTTTGTATTCGTGTTCAAGTGTCACACCTGAACTCTCTTGTCCCTAATGAACTTTGCTTATACCGGCTGGGTGGAGTAGAGGTAATGTCACTGCTCTGCATGGAGAGAGCCTGTGGAGTCATGGGTTCGATCCCAGCGAGCAACTTCTCCAATAAGTGTCCTTGGCAAGACACCTAACGGTACATACTCGCCACCCAGGACATACTTGAAAACGAGAGAAATCTCAATGTATCCTTCCTGGTAAAATCCTTTCACAAAAAAAAAACACCCAAAGGAAGTTGCTTCCTCGTTTTCATTGAAATCCTGGTCTTAGTTCAGTGCAGTCTATCTCCGTGGAGTTATGACTTGTATCCCTCTAGGTTTTCTTGTTAGTTCCACGATTATCCTCTGCTTCGTTCTGGTTTGTACTTTTCATAGCACCGGTACCCCCCCCCCCCTTGTCCCCTGTGTCCCCTGTACCCAGTAATATTGGATATTTTGTGTATCAGATCTATCGCTTTGTATCTTGACAATCCTGTTTGCCTGTGACCTGCTGAGACGCCTTGCTCATGTTTTTGACTATTCTTATTGCACTTTTGCCTGGATTATATGTTAGTTATATTCTAGCTTTATATTTTTAGTATTGCCTTTTCTGTTTACTGTAAGGTTTCATTCTGTGTCTATTGTTTCTCTTGCCCCTTCTCGCTACTCCATTTCTAAAGTCAGTCCCTACTCCTCCTACTACTCCTAGCCATTCTGTAACTCTAGCCTTTCCATGTTCTTCCTTCTGCTCTTGTTTTAAGAATATATATCTTGTGTGTGTACCGTAGTGCTTAGTTCTGGTTTATTTACATTCTGCCTCTGCTTTTAGTTCGGTTCTAGTCTTGTCTGGTTAATAAAAAAGAAGATATATATATATATATCTCATACAGCGTAGGCGCCTATTTATAAACCAGATTACTATAGTGTTATGAAGTAGTTAAATTATAACTAATAAGTAGTGAGATGCTGCCCAAAGGGATATATATTTAATAAAGAGATTAGAAGGAGTATTAAGAGACACTGGCCTATCCTATGTAAAGACCCTATGCTGAAAGATAATTTACCAAAAATACCGCAGATTATTTGTAGAGGGACAAGCAATTTAAAGATGGAACTCACACACAAATTAAAGAAAAAGAAACCCACTAATCATTTTGGCATAAGAGCAGGATTCCATCAATGTGGTAATTGCTTGAATTGCAGAAATACTAGAGGGAAGAAGAATACGATAACAGAGATAGAAAGAAATGGTGAGACCATCAAATTGAGAGAAGTGATGACTTGCTTCTCTAGAAACGTAATATATGTTCTAACTTGTCCTTGTGGACTGAACTATGTGGGTCGCACCACAAGGCATTTGAATAAACGAATACGAGAACACATACGGAATATTCGGAATGGTTTCGAGAAGCATAGTGTGTCATTACATTTCAAATTTAAGCATAATCAGAATCCGGAGGGCCTCGTTTTTGGAGCGGTCAAGAAACTGGAACCTTTCTGGAGAGGCGGTAGTTTGGAGAAGAGATTAGGTAAAGAAGAGATGAAATGGATCTATTTGATGAATTCACTACAACCATACGGATTGAACGCTGATTTCGAACTTTGCCATTTTCTAATGAATAATGGCCCTTTTGTTGGTACTCCATTTTCTTTATATACGTACGTCTACAGCTTATTTTCCTTTTTCTTTCTACTTTAGATGCAGCAAATATATTTATCCCTCCCCTTCATGTATTATTATATAATTTTACAGCATCTCCTTCCTATCCAATTAGAGGAATTATATATAGGTGTGATAGACTGTGGTTCATTAGATGCATTACATGATTATACCCATTCATCTATATACATGTGCACATATGTGTATATATTATACAAGTTTATATTTATCTCCTTCCTATCTAATTAGAATAATTGTATTTAGATGTGATAGACAGTGGTTCACTAGCCCCTTCCCCCCTTTTTTAATAATTAGCATTTTTTATCCATTGTTTAGAATAATATATAATATGCAGAACTCCCCATTTTAGGATAATCACATAGACCTTTTCCTTAATATATTTATATTTTTATTTTTTAATTCTTTATGGGCATGTGTATTCTTAGCTGGCATGCGGTACATATGTTCTTATTGATGCTAATGACAATATTTGTTTTTAATATAATGGGTTCTGTATATGGTCCCGTTTCTTCATACTGTGTTATTCTGATACAGTGTGCCCCTTTGTGGACTTGCGATGCATACACAGAAGGACATTTATCTCCAGGCTCCATATATTTTGTTTGTTGCCTATTTGAGCAGCAGTGTTTTTTATTTTTTTATTTACTTCCTTTTCCTGGTTGTCAGTGAGTTGTTTTTTTTTTGTTTTTTTTTGTGTTTACTCTGTCAGGTGATTACTGCAAAGCACCTCTGGGTAATGAACCGGATATGAAATCACAGAGGTCACACAACAGGAAGCAGGAAGTCTTTTGTTGTTCATGTGGTTCACATAATCCCATGAAAGGACTATAAAAGAGGACTTTTTTACTTTTGCTCCTGTTTGGATTTTTTTGGACAATAGTGCACCTAAATATACCGACTGAGGAAGGCTGTTAATGCCGAAACGCGACTCGGTAACGCATCTGTCCATTTTTTTAATATGCAATAAATTTTTTAATAAATTTTATATGGTTATATTCTATTGACTACTCTCCTTGGATATATACTTGCCACCGCTTGGAAGCTCCTGATATCTGGCCCTCAGACGGTTGAGAAGAGGTTCTGGGTATCCACCATAGTGTACCTGACGCTGTATTGAGTGAGCCTGTGTGGAAGAGGCTCCATATCTGGTGAGTTCAATACATTATCACCTCTTTTTTATCCTAATACGGTAATATACTATGGGAGCGCTGTCTATTATCTCATTGTAGCCATCGCAACCAGAGTTGAAGATTTAAGAAGGGATACGCCACCCTCTATATGACTGGGAGCTCCTAAACCTAGAGCCAGGGATTTTTTGGGCTCTTATAAATGTGAGTTTCCATATTCCTACGAGTAATTCATTTGCCATATTTAATTGGGATTTTCTGCACGATTATTTCTTCATTTTTTCTCTCCCCTCCAATTTTTATTTTTTTTTCCTTTCTCTCACTTTTTTCTCCTTTCTGGCTATCCTCTCCACTATTGAGAGACGGCAAGAGATACACAGACCAAGAAAGGAGGACTATATTTGTGCATTGCTTGAACATAAAGAGAAGTAAATTTTAAGGAATTTTTCCCACTGGTATTCATACTGTTGTATTGGATATCATTGAATTTGCACATTTTGCACATTCGGACACTGTTGCACTTTATAGACTCTCTTATACCCATCGCACTGCTGGAATTTTATATATTGTTGCACTTTACTGTGTTCTATGGCACATTGCACTTTTATATGTGTACATTGATTGAATATTTGTCACCTTAAGACTGAAGCACGTTATGTTTGATATACCTCTTTGTTGAAGTCTACCTTTAAATCTATTTTTGATGCGCTACAAAGGTTCTATCTATAATTTCATTGTCTGGTTAATACTTGCTTAATGGAATAAAACCTGTCTGGCTAACCCTGTAATCTGTCTAGAGAATTTCTCATTGCAAATTAGGCTCACACCCAACCGTCCAGCACTCAGGGCTAGGCCCCAAGTGTGACACAAACCCACCAACCCCATGCTCCCCCACATACTAACCATCTGTCTTGACCCTAGCCGACGGAACACAAAACCACGATGCCTTTGGCTGAAAAGTCAGAGTACGCACAGACCACCCCCCCCTCAACCCACATATAGGAAGACATCCAGGCAACGCACCAGAAATTCAGACCAACACAGTCCGGCAACGGACTACAGAAGTGAAGAACTGTCACGTATCCCTCTATATAGCACGACGCAGATCCCTTTAGGCAGTTCCTATCTACCCCTCCGATCCTTATGTGGTCAGTAATCTGGCTACCTCTAGAGACACAATCACATATATATATCCCTTAGGAGTAATACAGAGGATAGGGTTACACGGAGGCAGACCTGATATATGCAATAAAGCAACACAGAGTAGATCCGGATTGCTAGACACTGGCACCCAAAGGGTGGTAGCACAATCACTAGAGATAGAGTTGTCAGGAAACGCCAAAAGCTGGTACACAGGGGTGGTTCTCATACAAGCCGAGTGAAACAGTAACTGAACAAAAGTACAAACGAGTCAGTGAATTGCAAAGCGAATCACTCAGCACCGAGGGAAAGAACTCCACGATAGCGCAATGAGCCAGATCACGCTGTCTGCATTCAAACATGAGCCACAACCAAATGGGAAGATCCGACTGATCCCAGCTCATGTATGTGGAGGGCTGCCAAGAGCCACACCCCACATACTGTCACAATAGTGTTCAATTGGGTTTCCACAATAAATTTTGCCGAAGTAGGATAGCATAGATTTCACTGTATTTTCCACTGATGTTTTAGTTGAAGTTGTCTTGCATTATTTTCTCCCATTGTTTTCCCTTCTATCGATGTAGATTGCCACTTTAAAATCATCAAAGCATATTCACCAGGGTTGCAAAAACTAGTGAAAAAATGGTAAAAGAGAATAGCCACAGTTTATGCCTTTTAAAGAAGAACATCGGTGGTAGCATCAATGTTTGTCGGAATATCACCTGCCTGGCGGTGTTGGGTTTTCCTTCTCTGGATAGATGATGTATACTGTAGTTGCAACAACAGTGATTTACAATCCCTTTATATATCTATTCTATGGGGCTTGCCTGTTATACATCTTTTTTTGAAAGTGTTTTACCAGGAAGGATACTCTCAGAAGATTTCTCTCATTTTCAAGTGTGTCCTGGGTAGGCAAGAATGGGTCTTGCCTGGGTAGGCAAGGCGTCTTGCCCAAGGACATTTATTGGAGAGGTGCTCTGGCTGGGATTCAAACCTGTGTCACCATATTTGAATGTTGTTTGCAACTGATTTTTTTTTCTGTCTTTTTTTTTCTGTCCTATTATTTATTACTGACTAATTCCATTACATGGTAATGTATTTCTTTCAGCTAATGGATGCATCAATGACTTTATATATTGCCTCTTTTAATGTACAACTCATACCATCCATTAGCAAAACCACATCGTTCCACAACAAAAATTGTTGTGAAAATGAAATGGAAGAAAAGGCTTCCAAAAGACATGGAGGGGATAACTGGGTCCAACATCTTTAGTATAAAGTATATGAACGAAATCCAGATGCACACGAAGACTCTCAAAAAAGTATTTTCTTTATTAGGATCGACGTTAACTTTTCTCAAGATAATACAAATTGAGACTCAACATATATATATATACAAACATCAATTAACCCAAAACGAGGTCTGAGACTAACACCCTGGTAACAGGAGTGTGTCCACACAGAACTACACCCCCTGAAAACCAGGAAACACAACAAGTGAAAAAAACAACAATAGTCATAAAAACAAATTAAAAACAAATCATGGTCTCACATAAGTAAATGCAGCGTGGAATAAACAAGCTTAGTTATAATCATTACATTCTAACTAGATAAAAGTAAAAAGAAAAACCTGCATTACAAGAGACCAAGAAACATACTAACATATATATGCACAGATATATAAACAACGTGTGTATAAACGTATATGGAGGAAGATCAAACAGAAAAAAAAACATTAACCGTGGATCGATGATATATTTGATCCCAAAGCCATATGTTCACCTGGTCGATAAAAATGGTGTATATAGTTTTTTTCATTTAACCCCATAGGTGCCAGGGTGATCAATGAAAAAAATCCAAAAAGCCTCTCGTTTCAATAATTCATTGGCTCGGTCGCCTCCCCTCCACAGAGGTGGGACATGCTCAATGCCCATAACTCTAAGTGAGGGCAGGGGATGCCCTGCTGCTTGAAAATGACAGGCAATTGGCTGTGGATGTTCATTGCCAGCAAGTGCAGCCCTGATGGCTGATTGGTGATTGGCCATCTGTTACGTCCTCAGCCCCCCCCCCCGCTGTGCCCCCTGGGGGGTCTGGCCTGGGCAAGAAGGGGGATGCTGGTTGGTCAGGTGCCAGCACTTACTGCTGGCAGATCGGCATCAGAGGGGGCGGGGTCAGGTGTGGTTACCGGAGGCCTGTTCAATACCTCAGCCGCTGCAAGTGCTAAGTTAGCAACTTGCATTGAACGCCGTTCAACCGCTCAGCGCTCAGCAGTGCTAACCTAGCACTTGCAGCGACCCGAGGAGATGCTTCGTGTGACGTATTAAAGATGGCCGCCGCATGAAGCCAGTAACAATGCCCTACAGCAAGATGGCCGCCGCCTCGAAGCAAGTAATAATTCCCTACAGCAATGTTAATTTTGAGGTTTTTGTTCACCAAAGCACAAAATATTTATTTATTATTTCCTCCTGCACATAGACATATATTACAGTTCAATTTATATATTGTTTCAGAAGTAAACATAACTTTTATTCATTAAAAACTATCATTTGTGGTGTGTGCGTACAAAACGGAATTGTGCTGACTGCTTCTCTTTATTATTTTTTGTCCGAGTGATCCGAAAAACAATCTGAATTTTTCATTGAGAAATTGTCGGCCATTTTGGATTCAAAATTCGCATCCAAAGGGTTCAACGACACTGCTGCAGCAAACTGAATTGCTGCGCTGCAGCAATTCAGCAGCTGCTGAGGTATTGAACAGGCCTCAGGAGCCACAGGCTTTAAAACAGGGCTCTAGGAATGGCCTCATTGCTCTGTTGTGGAGTTATTCCCGCACTGCTACTTCTGATTATATATATTTGACTTTACTGTTTCGATCCTGTTTTGTTTGCGATCCCTTCTCCTGTTATTGACCCGGCTTGGCTTTTGACTTCTCGCTCTCTATTGTGCATTTTACGTTGTATTCTTTGTTTTAGTGATTTAACCCCCTGCTGGTTTCTGGGTTGATCACTAGCTGTTTTGGATTCTAACCCCTCACGTTTAGGGATTTTGTTTGCAACCCTTCGGGGTCCCTTTATCCAGGTTACTACTTAGGTTTATGGTTTTGCTAAGACCACGATTACAAACTATTATTTATTTCTGATTATGTTATTTCTGCATCTGACTGTCCTGCACCTTGAATACTTCATGGACTGTCATTTCACGTCTGCTGTTTCTGAATGTGTCCTAGGTAATCTGTTGGTCTCCAACCTTCAGAGCTTTGAGACAATTCAGTTAGTCCTTGTATGTACCAAAATGATTGCTTTCTGCATTTGACTGCCCTGCACCTTGAATAGTTCATGGACTGTCATTCCATATCTGCTGTTTCTGAGCGTGTCCTAGGTAACCTGTTGGTCTTGAAACCTTCAGAGCCTAGAGGCAATTCCGTTCGTCCTTGTGTCTCCTTGTTAGTCTGTAAGTTGTTATAAACCTTTTTGTATTATTCAAGCAGATCCCTCTGCCCTCAAGGATCCCAACTCTGCTACTCTTGGGTAAGCGATACAGCTACTGTTACACCATCCTTGTGCGTAACCCATTGATGGATTTACCCACATAAGTAAGCCCACATGGGCAAGTAATTTTATACACCACAAATTCAGCGGTGCAAGTGATCCTATGTTTAATTACGAATTTGGTACCATTGTGTGGATGATAGATTTTACCAGTGACCAAGGAGTTGCAAGATGTGCAACCCAAACACTGAACACAACTGGGGTTACATCTTACCGAATGGGTCACCTCCTGAGAGGGTTGGCGCTGATCCGTGGGACCAGAAGGTCCCTTAAATTTTTACCATGTTTGTATGACATTCTAGGTAAGCATTATACACCTTCAACTAGTCTAGGGTCCCTTTTGGAGTATCCCCCAGTGTTGCTTAACAACCTATCCAAAAGTATTGGAGAGTGTGTGGCAGGTTTGGACAAAATTCACTTGGGGGGCATGTGAATACTCCCTGCATGGCAAAACTAACTGCTCACGGGCCAAAGTCAATGATTTATCAAGGAGATCCGATTTATATCCCTGATGCATAAACCGAGTGTACATCTGGGACAATTGTTGCTCACAAACCAACACTTATTTTTCCCATTTTCCAAAAATCCAGTGGGGGGGGGGGAAAGGGGGGTTGAATACTTTTATCACTACCTATATTTCAAAAACCAATGTTACAGGTGTGAAATTCGGTATTTATAATCTTCGTGCAAGAAAAACCAAACGTGTTTTACCATTTTCCGAAAATCCAGTTAAGGATGGTGGAGGAAAGGGTTGTGAATACTTTTATCAGTATACAGTGGCAAGAAAAAGTATGTGAACCCTTTGGGATTACGTGGAGTTTTGCATGAATTGTTCATAGATGAAGATCAGAGCACATTTTAAGTCACAACAATTTGAAAAACCATCTGCTTAAAATAATACAACACAAACATTATCAGGGTTATTCAAAGAGCTCCGAATTGCTTGAGAAAGGTAACCGAACGCTGAAAATCAGCGTTCGGTTACCTTTCCTGGCCATTCGGCTATCCAGAGAGCAGGCAATTTGCCAAATCCTAGCGAATTGCCTGAACATACGGTGCCTGTTCGGTGCCTGTTCGAGGGCAGTGAAATCCCCATAAAAAAGCACTGCTTCGGCTATTCAGAGAACAGAGAAAGGTTCCCGAAATGCCCTGCCATTCGGTGGTTTCATGCGACAAATTTATTCAGGAGAATCCCTTAGGCTTCAATGTTAAAAATTATTCCTGTTTTAATTCAATATCTAATAAACCGTTCATTATAAAATTCTGCAGTATATATTTTAAGCATTTTTCTGAACTTTTTCTTTATTTTAAAAGTTTTTTTTTTTTTTTAGTTTACTTATTTTTTCTGTAACAGCCCTCTTTTATCATTCCCTGGACCTCATATGCAAATTTCAGACATTTTTGCTCAGTAGTTTCTTTGCAAACAGCGTTTCATTTTCAAACATTCACACAAACTGTTTTGCTAATTTATTCACTGCCTCGTTTGCGGTCTAGGCTGCTTCGCTGCGTGTGATCGGCTCCTGCTTGGGTTAATCCAGATGTTTTTGCCGGTTTTCTGCGTGCATTCGTTGGGTTTTATGGTTCGTTTTCGTTGGGTTTACGGTAGCTTTTCCCTGCAATTCGGGGACCCTGTGGTGCTTGCTGAATACACCGCAGGGGTAACCGAAATGGGATCGGCAAAAGGAACCGAATTGAAGAAAATGAAAAGTCACCGAACGTGCGGTGACTTTTCGAAATCTCTTTGAATTACCCTGTATATGTTTTCATGTGTTTATTGACACACCACACATCCCAAGAATATTGCTACACTGACACAGTTTTGTGAAGAGGAGTTGTCCAAAATTACTCTAGATCGTTATGCAGGTCTAAGGCTAGGGTCAGACTAACGCATTTTTCACGTTGTCCGTGAAAATGTGCGTTCGAAGAATGGACGTATTTTTTCACGGAATACGCAATAGCGGTCATACGATGCGCAGTTTCATCCGTGATTTTGTACGGATCATCAATAAAACACTTCTTGCATCTGGACGTTATGTTGGCCGGACATTAGCAGCGTCTGATGTCTCCAATTCACGCACACACACCGCTAGCGGATGCAGCGCACTCTGTACGTCAGTACTAGTGGTTTAACGTTCTCGAAAAAATGCGTTCATTTTCCACTTGCGTTGCGCAGCCGGACTTTTGTGCGACCGTACTTCGTATATTGGCCGTCATTGCCCGGCATCTGCTGCTAGTGCGGCCGTGATTAAGTGCGCCAGAACGCGCGTTCGCACTGCCTCAGTCTGACCCCAGCCTGATCTGCAACTACAGGAAACGTTTGGTTGAGGTTATTGCTAAAAAGAAACAAATATATTCACCAGTGAACTGACCAAAACTAGGGCAGTCACTGTTTATCCGGGAGTGGCAAAGAACAATGGCACAAATGCCTTTTAATTAATCAAAGAGAGACACTCCCAAATACCAATTTAAAAACAACATATAGACAATAGCATTATGAGGAGAGATTAGAGATATGTGATGCTTGGCATAACAGCTAGTATTGTAATGTGCTATGCTAAAGGACGGCCACAACCCGATTTTAATAATAAAGAACTCAATTGCCTAGGATCCAAGATCCAAATGTTTTTGCACAGTCAAAACACTCCTGAACAAAATGTATTAACACTTGACCGTCTCGCACACTTGCTGCTGGCCCTAAAATTTATCAGATTCTACTCTTACCCTCACATCTTCATTCACACGACCTACAGCATTAAAACCAAATAGGTTAGACACTCGGCTCGACATATGTTTCGCCGGTGAAAACCGGCTTCATCTGGAGCGAAATTGAATAGCTAGGTTATTGCTGCCAAAGGAGGGTCAACCAGTTATTAAGTCCAAAGGTTCACATACTTTTTCCACCCTGCACTGTGAATGTTTACATGTTCTGTTCAATAAAAACATGAAAACATATAATGTTTGTGTTGTATTATTAAGCGGACTGTTTTTCAAATTGTGACTTCGATGAAGATCAGAGCACATTTTATGAACCATTCATGCAAAACTCCACATAATCCCAAAGGGTTCACATACTTTTTCTTGCCACTGTACCTATATTTCAAAAAACAAAGATGTTACAGGTGTGAAATTTGGCACTTACAATCTTCTTGAAAACTAAAACAAATCATGTGTTTTACCATTTTCCAAAAATCCCAAGTGGGGGGTAAAAAAAACATGTTTCTTTTTAAACAATTTTAACAAATCCCAAAATCCATGCGAGCGAAGCCGCGGGCAAAAGCTAGTGTCCTATAAAAAGACAAACTTGTTCATTGACTAAACAAAGAAAAAAAAAAAACTTTCTAAGTGAACTAATTCACAAATTAAGTGAAGGTGTGTCAAAAGAAAAGTTCAACCAAGGAATGATAGGTAATAGAAGATGAAAACCGAAGGAGAATACTGCTCTGCAAACCAAAGTCATGGGGGGGGGGGGACAGTAAAGTTAAGATGAAGACAGTATTGTCATCTCAGTTTACCAGGGATCAAACCACTGGTTAGTTTTATTACAGTATCATCACACAGACTGCACTCTGCAAAATCTGGATGGAAGAGGGTCCCTGTACCATGTCCCATTTAAGCCATCACTGCCAGAAACAAACATACACGATTTTGCTTTGAAGTACAATGAAATAAAAATTATCATGTAAAACCATATTTGCATACCGTTTTACTGCAATTCTGTTATCGTTTCTTGGGGTCCAAAGAACTCTATGGACATTTTTGCTATTACCGACTGCAATTGACCTTGTCATTACTTTATTCTTCGGTTGTCTACTCCTTAGTGCTTCCTATACAAACTATAGAAAGTATGATTTACAGTATCCAGATGCAGCAGCCAAGTTGCAAGGGAACATTGTGGCTTCACTGGAAGAGGACCTGACTCATTATTATTTAATGAGTGGGTTTGTTATAGTTACAGGGTTATTCATAGAAAGGTGAAAACCAGGAGAACAGGCAGAAGAAGAGAACAATCTATACCAAATAGCCGATTTGGAAAGTGCGATAAATGGGAGAATTTTCCTGGTTTGACTATCTTGATCTAGAATTTTCCCTTCTCCAGTCATTCTCCTGAGTTTCACCTTTCTCTGAATAACGCCCTTTATCATAATAGCTCAGGAATACCGTAGTCATACTAAAATAACATTTATTAGAAACATGTTTTTATTTTAACAAAAAGGGGCATTGTAATGAAAGGGTTAATAATTGTGTTGGCTCAACCAGTTTAAAATGACAAAAATAATTGAAAAAATCATTGCTAACAGTTGTTATGCATGTGCAGATTTTATCTTGTATAGCACAATTGAAAAGAAACACCTGTTTTCAAATGTTTTGAGCTGAATGTAAACAAAAAGGTAATTCATTATTTATTTAGAATATATTTTAGACGTTAAAGTTCCTGATATCATCCCATACACTGCATTATGAAACAGGCTATTATAATTTGAAAAGACTTTACAAATTACATTGCTGATAATATTTAAAAGATGAATTATTATTTGAATTTTATCACTCAAATTGTTTTAGTGCACATTAATTCCCTGGTATTATTTTATTATGCATTTCAATACAATCCCCCTGGTCAATTAATTTAGGCATTGTTAAGTACACCCACTAATCTGAATTAATTCCACAAGTACCATCTGTTGATGTATAGTATTGTAGGTTAAAATTCGAAAAGGTTAACATTGCTGAGATGACTAGATGCTGCTAAAAATAATATGATTAATGTATCCCCTCTCCCCAGCCCCACACATTTTCACAGTTGAAACCTATAGGGCCCTATTACAATCTTCGCACAATTGCGCTCGCGCAGCGCAGTTTTTTGCGCACAAAAAAAATGGTATTGCGCAAAAATTTACGTAGTATTACAATCCGAACGCATTTTTTCAGCCGTCAAAAAATAACGTTCGTAAAACCGACGCGCAAAAATGCACGCAAAGTACGTTTGCACGCACAAATCTGTGCCCGCAATTACATTTTTTGTAAATTTGATTCAGCAAATAAAGACGATAGGAACCAGTAGTGGGTACAAATGTACAGTGGGAAAATTCCCAATACAGTGTCACAGTAAAAAATTGTAAGGGTCTTGAAGATATGCAATTCGTATAATGAAAGCGTATATTGGAACGCACAGGAGTGTGACCCTGAATTTACCTGTGAAATACACCTTCATCAGGGTCACCTTCCTGCTTGAATAATAATCATAATTCAGAGTCCCACTGGCCACTCCCAACATTTTATTTTACGTTTTCAACATTTAAAAAGAACTTTATTTTAAAATTTAAGCAAAATTGGATCAATTAAATTTTTTTTATATCTATATTATTCTTACAAAAAACACCACTTTCTAATAATTTCACCTATAAAAATGTGTCAAAGTCAATCTGCGTATATTTGCTGCAGCAAAAAAAAAAAAAAGAAACAACTGATAAATGTTATTGTTTGGGTATGTGTAGAATGTGTAACTGTACTATGCTGTATTTTTTTTTTTTCATGCTGGTTTCGTTTCGGCCCGAACGATCAAATTTGCAGTTACCACCAGCTTTTCAAAGACGTTAAAAAAAAATGTGCGCAAACGTCGTTCTTAAAAGGTTGCGCGAAGATTGTAATAACATACGCGTACCAGCGCACAAACGCATTTGCGCTCACAATGTTAAGTATGGGATGCGCGCATGAAATTTTGTTCACGCAGGGTCACTCGCGTTAAACGTTAACTCGCATCATTTGCGCGAACGTTGTAATACGACGTTCAGCGCAAAGGGTTTTGCCCCTCGCGCAAATGCACATGCAAAACACAATGCGCAAAGAATGTAATAGGGCCCATAGTTTTTGTTTTTTTTTTAGAAAGGATTTTACCAGGAAGGATACATTGAGATTTCTCTCGTTTTCAAGTATGTCCTCGTTGGCGAGTATGTACCGTTAGGTGACACTTACTGGAGAGGTGCTCTTGCTGGGATCAAACCCGTGTCTCCATAGGCTCTCTCCACGCAGAGCAGTGATGTTACCTCTACTCCACCCAGCTGGTACTTCCCTAACTATTGAATAACGTTTGTCCGTGTTTTAAATAAGAAAATCTTAGAAGTGCTGTGATGTCATTCCTGAAAGATTAAATCTTCTATTGCATAGTATTCACTTAATTTGATGTCACTGTAGTTATCCTAGTGTTAGATTGTTCATATGAATGGATTTAAATCCTAAAATTAATGCCCAAATTTTGATTTTGTATTCTTCAAACCTTAGGGCCCTATCACCTTGTGTGAGCTAAAACGCCATCGCTAAAGAAAAACCTTAGTGCCTGACGACCAGATTACCTTATCAACAGTCTGTGTACAAGGTTGTTTAGCGCACGCTAGGGAAACGCTTAGACCCAGCACTGATGGTGGTTTTGTACAAGATAGAACCTCGTATAAATATGAACACAGCCAGCGAAGAGTCCTCACACCCCTGCATTATTAAAATCCTCGAATCAATGTTTATATACACACATATTAATTAAGGCTGATAAATGCCACCCAACAGCATGTAGAATTACAATGCATTTAATAGATCCAAAAGGAAGGTCAGGTGAGCGACAATAATTTCCCTGCTGCAGCATAAAAATAATACATGTTTCAGGGCAAGACTTATCCATGTGTCCCTTTAAACATGTGTGGCCACTACCGAGTCTTCCGTCAGAACATGCGTCTGTACTGCACGGACGCACAGTCTGTACAAAATGCGCTTGTCTGACACCAGCCTTAAAAAACAAAAATCACAGGCAATTTTATATTGCTTTCAAAAATATTTTTAGTTATAGCAGTCTGGCAGGATATGACGTATACATATAATAATGATATACTGTATTATGAATCTGCCGATGGTGGATCATTCAAGCATCCTCTGCTGTGCAATAAGGGGCGATTCTTTTTGGATAATTGTTATTTTTAAGTGATTTTGCAAAATCACAACATATCCATCCTATAGTGGTTTTTCTTTTTTCTGTAAGAGACCTTTTTATTATCAATCATAGGACCTTATATGTAAATTCCAGACATTTTCGTTAAGTAGGCCGAATCCCTGCACTTCAGGGATGAATGGTGAATTCACTGCAGGGTGGCGAAATTTGATTCCTCGAAATGCAGGGAACAACAGAACACCAAAATGTTGGCGCCATTTCGGTGCTCTGTGAGTAACCCCTTTAGTGGTGGGTTTTTTGCCGCCCCCTGGAAAGTGCCAGCCTAGGCCTTGCCTACCCAGGACATACTTGAAAATTAGTAAAATCTCAATGTATCCTTCCTGGTAAAATACTTTGCAAAAGTAAAAAAAAAAAAAACATTTTTAGGTTGTCACCCTAGGGGTGGTGTCACCCGGTGCGGCCCCCCCCCCTAGGTACGCCCCTGCACAGGTCACAACTTTAAAGGGACATTCCAGCCCAGGGGTCAGCAACCTTGGCCCTACAGACATTTTGGAACTACATCTACAAATTTTTAATGGACATTTTTTATTATTTAGACACATTTTTATTGATTTAAGCTCCTATTACAAGAATAGGAGACTTTTTCCAAATCAGAGGAACTTTCTTATTCGGCGCAATTTAGCTGTTTTTGCTGAAGACCAATAACTATTTTGGCAACTCCATTTTCAGCAAAACACAGTGAACATTCACTAAATAGCGAATTCACTGTATTTTCGGCGAAATGGATCACTGAGGAGACCAAAATGCAGCAAAACACAAAGCACCGAATTGCACACAATTTAAAATGAAATAAAGTATGTTTTCATTTCACTAATTGCCAAAAAATCCAAACACAATCTTTAGCTCCAGCTCATAGAGATCCAGTCATGAGTGTTTGCATATCGGAGTGGGCCAGTCTGGATGAAGTCCAGGGCTGCTTTTTTGTCCCAGTCCAGCCCAGTGAAGAGAGATGGTGCGTGGACACAGCCATGTTTGGCACCATTGCCTATTGGGAAGGGGTATGAGAGGTTGTTGCTCGGTCTGACATGGCCAGGTTGATCTTCATGTAGCTGGTTGTTCATGTTGAGGAACTTTGGGGGACATCCTAGGTATTCCAAGATTTGCCACGTACCTTTTATGATCACAATGTCACATGCTAAGATGAGATCAATGAATGTATAACCCCTTGTTATGTTCCCAATATTTCTCTTGGTATTTATCCTCAGACAACTCCTTGTCGATAAGGCTCCTGTTGGCTCTGAAGCCACACTGGCTTTGGAGGATGTTCTTCTATAATGGTGTATACCAGTTTGTTCAAAAAAACTCTTGCAAGGATTTTTCCTGCAACGGAACCAGCCTTAACATAACCACCTATTAACCTTCAACATGGGTACTCAGTATGCTTACAGTGTAAATTCATATAAAATTATCACTGTACACTGGTTTCCATCCTATTTTATCACTCTGTTCCCCTTCAGGCGGAATATAACAGACAGTCCCCTACTTCCTCATACAAAAGCACATCACCATTTGTAGATAAATGTTTTATAAGACATCTAACATCCAGGGAGAAGGAGGGATGGATTTTAATATTACAGTTATTCTTTAACCACAGATCATCACCGTTTGTAATGTATTGCCAATGTTTTGAGTATCTCTATACTTGCAGAATGATGGCATTAAACACATGTACAGTCTTAAGGCCTTATTCCACGCCTGTTGTAAACGTGACCAGAGCTCTGGTAAACCAGGGGCATAGCGAGATCATGTGGCGCCCGGGGGCAAGTCTTTCATTAGTGCCCCCCAACCAAAAATAATCACTAAAGCATACAAATTTTACAAATCTTTAACCCCCCCATATATAATAACTATTTTTTTCATAACAATTGGAAAGGTGCAACACATAAAACAGGTTAACAGGAGAGCATCATTAACCTCTTACTGACGGGCAGGTTTTGCCAAGACTAGCTGATGTGCCACTTGCCTTATTGGCTGCATATGGTGTGTATGAGCGTATCACAGAGCTCCACCTATAAAACTCACAGTAATGTGCAGTGTGTATGAGTGTATCACAGAGCTCCACAGCAATAAAACTCACGCTCAAACACACCGCACATTACTGTATCAGTGCTCCACAGCAATACAACTCACAGTAATGTGCTGTGTGTATGAATATATTGCAGAGCTCCAGAGCAATAAAACTCACACTCATACACACCGCACATTGATATATTGCCCCCAGCTCACATGGATATATTGCCCCAGCTCGCATGGATATATTGCCCCAGCTCTCATGGGTATATATTGCCTCAGCTCTCACCTCTTCTGCTTGACACAGGCTCCAACGGCGTTCTTCTCATCTCCCCATGAGGCGAGCGGCTGCTGGCATGATGCAGCTTGGCTGCTCGCCGGGAACCACCTGACGAGCCACGCAGCCGCGGTCTTGCGAGATCACGTGCTGGTCAAGTGGTTCCCATCCCAGGTGAGTAGCCAAGCTGCATCATGCCAGCGGCCGCTTGCCTCCTGGGAAGATGAGAAGAATGCCGGCGGTGGTGATTTTCTCGGGGGGGGGGGGATTGCCCCGTTGCCCCCATGGATCCGCCCCTGTGCCGCTCACGTGGGTTCCACCAGCCAGCCGCGAGATTGCAGAGTTCACGTGAACTCTGCGATCTCGCGGCTGGCTGGTGGAACCCACGCGGGCGGCATGGCTGTTGCGCCCCTGGGTAAAAGGCGCCCAGGGGCACGTGCCCCCCTGCGCCCCTCGCAACGCCACTGTGGTAAACATAGCAACTCCATAGACTTTAACGACTGATAATTTTTCCAGAGCTCCGGACAAGTTTACACCTGACTTGGAATACAACCCCTGTATGTTTACAAACAGATGAGAATATTTTAGGAAGACACATATTCAGAGATGCCAAACATCCCAGCTGCAGTGTAATTGTTTATTTCCATTAGTGTATAACAACTGCATATGCCAAAATTATAATTTTATGCCAATATTTCAGACACAAAAAATATTATATTAAGAGACACCTTACAATTTGTATATAACCCTCATCTACATTGACGATCGAGATTAATTAAAATTATGTCAATTTATAACATTTCATTTGATCAGGTATCAAAAACTGTTCATATATGAAAATTAGGTTTTGCTCCATCATTAGGTCATATTTCAGTAGAACTATATGCTTTTTCATGTACAAAATGGTAAAAGAAGGGATAGGATTGCAATTTGCAATTACATTTTCTTGGTTACCACAATTCAGTTTTCAGTAACTGAGTCCTGTTATATGTGTAACGCTGCTTTAAAAACACTGTTTTCTGGTGCATTGAACTATTGCTGCCACCAGAGGGAGACAGACATTATTAGACTATGCTGGACAAAACAGAACTACACCGACCATCATCCTTTGCGTGAGGACAGGAAGGAGGTGGGACAGGAAGAGGAAGGAGTTCAGCAGCCTCGTGCAAGCCAGAGCAGAGTGAGTGGAGCAGTGAAAGGTGGAGGACGCACGTTGGAGCTGTCAGGGATCGCAACCAGGCCGGAGTACAGACGCTGTCTTACTGGTGCTGGAGATCGGGACAGTGACCGTGTTAAGACCTACCTGCGCAGCGCTGAGAGGTCTGGAGGAAGAGTTAGATCCAGCAGGACCCCAAGTTAGGAGACCGCGCTGATCAATTGGGAGTGCAGGCGGTGGATCGTTGTTCCAGTTGCGGAGATTTGGCAAGCAGGGAGCAGATTCAGTGGCGCGGAGTCCCAGTGTACCGTGGAGAAGCTCCTTTGATTGAGGCATCGGGTGCTGGACAGTTTCGTTCATCAGATGGGTGCGAGGCCTCCCAGGCCGCAGTTCCCAAATAAGAAACGCACGCTGCAATATTGTTTAAATCCACAGGGCCCCAACGGTGACTAGTCGAAGATTGTTTTGTTTCATTCACTGGCCAGTCGAATACAGTACCCGGGTACCCGAGACAACACACATACACATTTCTGAGCTATTATTCATGGGACTTACACTCCAGAACTGAGGGGGTTAACCGTTTCTTTTCCCAACGCTTGTTTTTCCCGCGTTACGAATTCTTGTCATTTAAATACCGTATAAGCGTAATATATGCTGCTTTATTGGGATCAGTAAAAGAATATAATACATAAAAATCCACAACAGTGCTGGTGTATAGTTATTTCCTAGTGCGGTGGGACTAACCCGAGGTTTATTCAGCGGCTCCTCCGGGAGTGAGCGCTACATATGAAATTAAGTTACTATGCATTTTTTTTCTAGTTGAATTTGTTTAACCCTGGAATTTAGCAATGGAGCTCTGCTTCACCTCCATTTGTAATGCAACATAAGCCTCATATTCAACAATAGCCTGTAAGAGCTAGCACAAAGTAAAATTGTATCCCATTGCCTGTGGATACACAATTATACACATTTATATAATTTCTAATATTTTAGGTTCCAACAGATTAAGCAAAAGCTTGCATATTCCAAAATGTACTTTTAGGAAATTCCCTTATGTATATATAACTACGTATATAACTAAATACGATGAAATATTCGGAAGTGTCTTGGACATTAATAAAAGTCCTGTTTTATAAAAAAAAAATGACATTAAATAGGAATGACTTTACTGGGTCTTTTAACAATATTAGAGAAATAGTCTTTCCTTTTTACATTTTTCTAAGACAGCTTCACCTTTTCAGAAAAAATCATAGCAGTTACAGTGGAGCATGACTAAATCAATTGCTCTTTTGCTCGTTTTACGCTTCAGAGGCAGGTGACTAATCAATGTCACCTCCAATTTTTCAGCTAGCTCTTCCAGTCGCAAATAGAATTCTTCAAAAATTTGGTGTACTAAAAATCTGACAGAAAACACACAAAAATAAAGCAACATCATTCTATCGAAGCTAAAGCTATAATGTTTGTACCTGTCTGGAATCAAAGTGTATATTCAAAATTTAATAAAATGCAGAAGAAATCATGCAATGCGCACATTCATATGTAGTCAGATTGCGCCACAAACAACTTCCCCCCATTTTTTCCCATGGTCTATGGAAATATTCAAAATTATTATTATCTTCCTATTTGCAGAATTGCATTATTTCAAGTTTTATTTCATCAAAAAGCAGCGGGCCTCTATTGCACTTGATATAGCAGACGATGATGCTATTAAAGTACCTTTTGGATACCCTCTAGTCATGTAATGTTATCTTTAAAGCCTCTTATCCTAATATAAAAAATATTCATAGGTATGTCTGTCACAGCTGGGTCCCGGCGGACAGCAGCGCCGTCCTCACTGCTCGGCTGCTGATTGATAATGCTTGCTCTCGCGGGACCCGGCTGATGAAACGATTGCCGGCCAGATTCAAAACCAGCGATCTTCTTCTGCCTCATTGCCCTGTCGTGGTTCTTATCCAGATAGCACGTTCTTGGTTACCATTAGCAATGTATCTCTGTGTATTGATCCTGGCTCTCTTTCGACTACTCTTCTGGGTATTGACCCTTGCCATTTCTCGGTGTATTGACCCCGGCTCTTTTCTGAACACTCTCTTGCCATTAACCCTTGCTATTCCTGTTTTACTGTGTATTGACCTTGTCTCCGTTTACTGACCATTCTCGTGGCCGTATTATATATTTGTTTAACCCCGTGTACCGAACCCTGACCTGCCAGACTACCCTCTCTGGTTTCTGGCCCTGGCTTGTTCTCAACCTTGTCTTTTCTGTGTGCCTGTCCTGTAGCTAGATACCCGGATATTCTAAAGACCAGCAATTTAGGTTGCGCAATGTCTACATGAAAGGATCAGGAATATATGTTACAATATCCAAAAATATCAAATCGTGGGATGCAATCTGCAAAAGAAAAAACATAGGGTAAAATCCCACAGCACAAAAATATACAAAAATTAATATGAGCCACTTACATATGTGACCAAAGATCAGCACCCATCAAAATTTATGTATCTTACTGGAGAGCGGATCTCTCTTCCACATGACCAGAGGGCACCCAATCCTAAAAGCAGAATAAAATAATATACCAAAATTATACAGTTATGGATCCATACAGAAATAATTTTAATACCTACTTTAAAATGTACAGAAAAAAATATTAAAAACAATCAAAAAAGGCATATAAATCCCCCCAACAATTCCCAATGAAGGGTTAATGATATAATTAGATACCGAACCTGTCAGGGTCCATAGGGAGGGTATGCATGAAAATGAAAGCTCAACACGTTTCGTCCTACTGGACCTCCTCAGGAGCCGAAAAAATTCTTCTACACATCGTTTCTTTCTACCAAACAATTTTCAGTGCCAAAATCATCACCGCTGCCAGAATATGCACCGGATGAGCCATTACCTGGGAGGATTAAGACCACCAAGACTCCTAACACTAAACCCAGAATAAATGATTATCAGGACAGTTACTTCAAGGAAGATGAATACATCATAACCACAAGAGCAGAACCTACCATTCCTGTGGAGACTGACCCCTCTATACCCATCGAGTGCGAACCATCTGTGCCCATAGTCTTGTCCCTATGGAGGTTATGTCTGTCCTGACCACCAAGACTTCACCTATCACTCCTACCCAGTGAGATTTACCAACATATTCTCACTATCCATCTGAGTTGGAGGATGAGACCGATATGGATACCGACAGTGAGATGCCACTTCGGGACACATAGTTACATAGGCTGAAAAAAGACATGCGTCCATCGGGTTCAGCCTCTCACACAACACCTACTGCTGTTGATCCAAAAGAAGGAAAAAAACCCAGTGTCAAATGCTCGCCAATATGCAACAAACTGGGGAAAAATTCCTTCTTGACCCCAGAATGGCAGTCAGATTTCTCCTTGGATCAAGAAGCTTACCCACATATTAAATATTATAACCCTTAATATTCCGTGTCTGCAGGAAGTCATCCAGTTGTTTTTTAAAAGTCTGTACAGAGACTGACCCAACCACCTCAACAGGCAGAGAATTCCACAGCTTTATTGTTCTCCCTGTAAAATAACCCTTCCTATGCTTTAGGCTGAATTTCCTTTCGTCCAGTCTAAATGGGTGACCTCGTGTCCTGTGTATAGTCCTGTTAATGAATAGGTTTCCAGACAATTGTTTATAATGCCCCGTATATATTTATATAACTTCCTTATGGTGGTCCTGGTCAACAAACAGGATATATTGGCTTCAGATATAGCACCCCTGATTCGGGTCTCTCTACTACCATTCCCAAGATTGCGCCTGGTGACCGTGAGGTCTTTGTAACAAAATAGGAGCCTCTGTTAAAGATCTTTACCCAGACTGCAGTGCCCACTGCTGAAACTTTGATATATGTCAAAGAACCAGCTGCTGAGACTTCGGTTCCTGCCATGGTGCTTGCTGCAACGTCACCTGCTGATGAAGCTTTCGTTTATGCCAAAGTGCCTGCTACCATGATAGCAATACCGAGATTAAATTCCGTGATGGAATAACCACAGCCACGTTAGCCATTAAGAAACTCCGGTCCATGCTGCGATGGCTGCCGCCGAGCCTTCAGTCGATGCATCTGTTGCCGAGTCATCTGTTGCTGAGACATCACCAGCTATTTCCGAGGAGTTGCCACCTGATGTGCCTACTATTGAGAGAATACCAGCAGAAAAATATATAGAGACTTCTACTACA
Source organism: Leptobrachium leishanense (assembly GCA_009667805.1). NCBI lineage: Eukaryota > Metazoa > Chordata > Amphibia > Anura > Megophryidae > Leptobrachium > Leptobrachium leishanense. The sequence goes on along the minus strand of CM019065.1, from coordinate 200,463,093 downwards.
AAACCTGTTGCGATTCCAAATTATGATTTTATTATATCCTCCATATCCTTCCTTGCTGATCGGTTTGCTACCCTTTCGGTTACTGTAAAAGATCTACAGTGTCGACAAGACCTGGCTAGTGATACATCCAACTCTACCTTACCTTCACTCCTTGATCCATTAACCAATCCAGCTTCTTACCTATACAGACCTATCACCCCCAAGAAAATCCCATGAATGGTAAAAATAGATTTACTCATCATTCACAGCCACAATCCAAAACCCTCTCCTGTGAAATCCTCAGACTCCCACAACCTGTTTACCAATACCACACCACCCGTATCTTCGGTACCTGAAGATGTCCATGATCTGGTACTACCAGGTCATATAGATACGTCTGAATCTTTAATTACCAGTGATGACACAGAGAGAGCCTTGTCCGCCCAGAGTGTGTCCTTTGCTGGGGGCTATTTAAGGATTCGCGCAGCCGGTGCCATACCCGGCACTGCTTCACCATGATATTCCATGCCAGGATGTTTTCTAGAAGGTCATGGGTTCCTGCCTAGTTATGCACCATCCACAGGTGCTTCTATTTACCAGCCCTGTGCTTCACTATGAAAGGGTGGGGCACCCATAATGCCATGCTTCTGCATTTTCTTCAGTCTGTTGCTTACCTTAGGAGAAGCAAGAAGCCTATTGTCAGATTCCAGAATGCTATAAATAACCTATATTTTTATTTATAAAGGATTTTTTACCAGGAAGGATACATTGAGATTTCTCTCGTTTTCAAGTATGTACTGGGTTCAAGAACATTGAGTTGTTACAGAAATACAAAGTAGTAAAATGCAAGATATTAACACAAAACAAATATACAGATTAACAGAAAAATAAATATGTAGGAAATAAAGTCATTATGTTACATGTTTACAGGTGCATTCTGTATATAGTCACTGTGTTACATGTTTACAGGTGCATTCCGTATTGAGGTATGTTAATAGGGAGCTCTTAAGGGACTTTAGACTGGGGGAAGATTTGATGGCTTCTGGGAGGTTATTCCATAATTGCAGTGCTCTGTAGGAAAATGAGGATCGAGCCACTTTCTTTTTGTATTGTGGTATTGTCGAGATATATATTCAATTAAGAAACTTATACGAGATCTAATTATCAATCGTTTATATTTCCTAGAAATTCTCCTAAATTCTTTTAATTGTATGTGTTTTGTTTTGAAGAATATAATAATTAATAACCGGATAAAAACATATATATATTTATTACATATACAAAAAAGTTTCAAATCTCATATCATAAACAAAGATTTATAAACAACCACATCCATCGATCAACACATAGACTACTAGCTTCCCAATATATGTATCTCCTGTTAGTAACTGCATATATGATTAATATCATTTACTTTATCAGTTAGTAACTATACACAAATGGTTAATAACATTTCTGATTAACGAAAACAATTAACATGTATTTCCCAGCAAACCAATGTTTAGCAAGCTAGATCTTGTAGAGATATATGTATCTCTCTTTGCTACGTGGATCAACATAAGATGAGCTATCACTTATTCTATTTCTAGAATAAGTAATAAAAACTTATTTAGTGAATTCCCCCCCTAATATCGAGAATTAAGCTTCTAATCTTCTGCTTTTTATATTGTAGTTATATAATTCCTTGCTTATTAACCCCTTAAGGGCCGCTGACGTACCCTGTACGTCCTGTCCTCGGGTCTCCCTTAGACCCGCGGACGTACAGGGTACGTCACCGGCGCCAAATCCCCCTCCCGCCCGATACTCACCTCCCTCGTCGGATCCCACGACGATCTGGCAGGGAGGAAGCCTGCCCATGTGATTTACATGGGCAGGCGAGGCTGATGACGTCGCCACGCTGCGTGGTGACGTCATCAGAAGGTGCCCCCATGTGTTTCAATGGAGGGGAGGGGGGGCTCCTTCGGAGCCCTCTATCTCCCCAACCATTGAAGCTAGGGAGATGCCGTTTGCACCGCTGGAGAGGGGAGAGCCTCCCCTTTCCAGCGGTGTATGGCATTAACCATTTCGCCACCGGATCACGTTGCGGCGCCAATTGGCGCCAAAACGTGATTCAAACCTGGAGGGGGGCTGACATCTTGGATGTCAGCCAAGCCTCCAGGTCCCCCCCCACCCACTGACAATCTCACCATATGTGTGAGGATGTCAGTGGGCCAGTTAACCCTCTAGCTGCCATGTAGAGATAAGGGGATCCTAAGGATCCCTTTATCTCCCGATCCATGGCAGCTAGATGGTCATATTTGCCATCATTTGAAAGGCCTGATTATGGCCTTTCAAGTGATACCAAACATGACCAGGTTTGGTTTTAAAAAAAATGTAAAAAAAAAATTAAATAAAAAAAAATAATAAAAAACTTAAATAAAATAAAAAAATGTTTTTTTTTTTAAAAGTTTTTTTGTCTGGGGGAGTTTAATTAAATAGGACCTAGGCTGTCATCTAAAAATAATTAGCACAAAATGGTCAGAATGAGCGCAGCGCACATAGGTGAACTGGCTCAGCAGTGAAAGGGTTAAAAGGTAAAAACATGTAAAAATTGGGTATTTCTATTCCCGGGATAAAATTTGGAAACTATTTAGCCGGGGTCTTTATTGGTGGTTATAGCTTTAGGGGATTAAATTACGAAAAAGTGTGTTTTTACCATTTTTTTCATCATATTTCATATTTTTTTTATATTAAATTATTGGATATGATGGAAATAATGGTATTTCTAGAAAGTCCATTTAATGGCGGGAAAAAGGGTGTATAATATGTGTGGGTTGAATAAACGAGTAAGAGGAAAATTTGATCTAAACACGAGCAGCGCAGAAACGTAAAAACAGCAGCGGTCACTAAAGGACGGATTTGTGTAAAACCGCCCGGTCACTAAGGGGTTAATTTCAATCACACTAACTTCAAAATTCAATATATATATATATCTTTATATCACTTTGCAACAATTTCTTTAGGATAAAATCCTTATATCCGATTCTTCTTCATATCTCTATCTGCAGATTTAGAAATATTTTGAAGACTCTGGATCTATCTGTTGCAAGAAATACTCCAGATATATATAATTACATTAATTCCTTAATTTGCTTTCATACATTACCTGTCCAAGATCTGGTCTGTAGTTACAGCAGCAATATTCTTTGAATATCATGTATTGTTTTGGAATATGTGAAAATTATCAATGTCAGATAATCAATACATAAGAGTTAGAATTATGCATTCCCATAAGGGAAAATTTAGGTGTGGTCCTAATTAAGTGAGATGTAATATCTTGAATGCATTGTGTGTCTTGTCCTGGAATGATCTGCCTTTCTGAATCAATGCATTATTGTGTCCTGGGATGATCTGCCTTACTGCAACGAACAGTATATCAAGTTATAGTCAATTTGACGTCACTGAAAATCTACCCCTTCATTTAAATATTACTTTCTCTATATTAATTCTTAAATATAATATTTTCTATGCCTCAAGAGGGCAGTGTTGCTCTTCAAATTAATTTCGCAATTTAATTTTAATTCCCTTATCTCAGGTCAAAGATCAATCTGTTTTAAAAAAGACCCTATATTCAATCCTAGACTTTGGGTCTCTCCTCTCATTTTTGATTTAATATCTCTACTCCTTTTGCTCATTCAAAGATTTTAAAGTACTTCTTTATCAGCTAAATTCCTTTCTAGTTAAAATCAACAGAAATTCTATTCTTCAGTAATTATACTGTTTACCAGTTATACTCTACAAATATTTGGAGCATCTACTATCTACTGTAAATATTGAATATATTGATTATAAAAATATATTTCATGAATATTTTTATACAGTTGCATAGAGATTTTAAATTTGTTTCTATACCCAAAAAGATAAATTTCTTTAAATCAAGGACTTGTTAAAACAAACCAATAAATTTAAATATGACATGTCTGGCACTTAGCTCAGCATTATATCAAATAAAGACACTTTATCGTCTATAGCATTTATAAAAACACCCATAACTCTTAAGGTTCGCCTAGCCATGAACTATTTAAAAAAAATCTCTGTCCAGTTCTAAAACTAGACGAAAATAGAAAAATAAAAGACTTTACATTAAAACAAGATGGCTACAGGCATCCATATTAATTTTCCATTATAATATACCCGACAGTATTGCAAGAAAGGTGCTGGTCCTGGAATGGAGGTTATACAATGAGGGAACTGCCGGGGGAAGCAGCATATTCAGGTAGGGTGGCTTCCCAGAAAAGCTCTCTTAAACACCAGGTTGGAAAGGTGAAGGGAGCGTCTAGATTCCAGCAATGGCCAGTTTAGTTCTTTTAACATGTCACAATGGTGGTCATGTAGTTACATTGTAGCACAAAGCGGCAGAATGAGTTATACAATCTAGTAGGTTTCTGGAGGTGTGTTTGAGGGGCAGCTGCATACACTACGTCTCCGTATTCAATAGTCGGCATAAGCATTTGTTGTACAATCGGCTTTCTTACCGCGGGGCTCAGGCAGGATTTGTTTCTGTACAGGGCACCTAGTTTGGGGTAAAGTTTAGATGAGAGTTTTTTGATGTGGGAGCCAAAGGATAGATTTGGGTCTAACCACATATCTAGATATTTGAGAGAAGTAACTGTGGTCAGCGTGTCATTTGATCTTGTCCTGACACATAGATGGGGGGTTTGCAATTTACGTAGTTTAGGTTTTGTTCCAAAGAGCATTGTAACAGTTTTGTCAGTATTTAGAAAAGGTTTGTTATCTGCGATCCACTTTTCTACCTCTGTGAATTATTCTTGCAGCACGGCCTCCAGCTATGGGAGATTTGGTTTGCTGGTATAGATTACAGTGTCGTCTGCGTACATGTGTACAGTTGAGGCTTTGTAGATCATTTATGAATATTGTGAATATCAGGGGGCCGAGTATTGAGCATTGGGGTACACCGCATGTAACTGGGAGGGGGAGGGAGAAGCTGTCCGAAATGGACACATACAGTATTGCAACCGATCAGATACATATGATTGAAACCAGGTTAGCGTGCTATCTCCAATACCAGAGTTTTTAAGTTTTTGTAATAGGATGCCATGGTCTACTGTGTCAAAGGCCTTGGCAAAATCAAGGAAAATGGCTCCAGTTAGGTTTCCTTGTTCCATGCCGGCTTGGATATCATAACAAACTTTTAAAAGGGCAGTCTTTAAAAGGGCAGTTGTATTGGATGATTTGGACGAAAGCCTGATTGATCTGGGGTTAAACAGTTACGATACTGATAATAATCACGTAATTGAGTGTAGACACATTTTTCCAGAATTTGACATTACAGGGAGCGGTAGTTGGATACCAAAGTATTGTCTCCACTTTTATGGATAGGTACCACCCTTGCAGTCTTCCAGAGTTTGAGTATGTTTCCAGTCGCCAGTGATTCATTGATTAGGGCTGCAGAAGGTTCCCCCAAAGTTATAGCCCTCTGGGTTGTACCTCTCCATAAAAGTGGAGACAATACTTTGGTATCCAACTACCGCCCGATATCACTGCTCCCTGTAATGTCAAAAATTCTGGAAATATGGGTCTACACTCAATTATGTGATATTGGCCAATAGATGGCACAATCTACTGCCAAATTGAGTTACAATCGTTACAGATGCAACTCTATTTTTTTATTTTTTCATTGTATCGGCTGCTGACTGCCCGATGTCAGGGCATCAGCCGATTTTACACAGTTTTAGCTCTTTGGGCATTATGTACAGAGGGCTATAACTTTGGGGGCACCTTCTGCAGCCCAAAAGCAAATGAAATTTGTTGGCTGCAAACAAATTTAATTTGCTTTTGGGCTGCAGATCGTGATATTGGGGCATCGGATGGTGCCTTTGAAGCCTGAGATATCTCGATCTCGATAGTGAAGGCGTTAAAAAGAGTTTTGTGTCTGCTTTTAATCTTATAAGAAGGCCTTTTTAGTTTTATTCTCTCACTACAAGTTATCTTCTTTAGGAGACTTAGACAATACAGGTTCAGTTGGAATAAGGCTAGGTACGATTGATAGTTTTGCATATAAAAATAATATAAGCAACGAAAAAACATAAACGAATAAAACTCTGTTCCCTTTCCCAGCATCTCCTGCCTCAAGCTTGACAAAGATCCACTTTTTGGATTGAAATGTTGCCCAGGTCCACTGTAGTGGAATAAAGATTTCTTCTCCTGACATCCTGGAGTTGTGTGTCTACATATTTGTACCATCTATTGTGGAGTGGAGGACCCCAGTGATTACACACCCAGGCAAAGACAGTGTATGATAACACAAACTACATCTTCCCTTCATGTCTGTAAGAGGATAACTATACTAGGCTGGAAAACAGAAGGATATGTGATTGCTAGTAGTATGCTTGATACGTTGTTTAACAATCAGAAATTATGTGAATAGGGTTCCTGACAGCTCTCTGTTGGCCTAGCTACCATGTTGTGAAGGCTAAAGTGGCGTGAACTCTCTATTTAAGAGAGGCATCTATGGATTCAATGTAGTAGTGCCATATAGTAAGAAACTTTATAGCATGGTGCACATATTAGCATATGATGCTAGTGGCTGTTGCTAATCACTCTATGCGAAAGGCAAAAGATAATGGGCCAAATTACGATCCTAGCGGTAAAACGAGGACGCTAGGGAGGAAAAACTGCGCCCGCAGATTTCCCCCTAGCATGCCTGTTTTACCGCTAGAGTACAATGCAGGCACTGAAAAAGCTGCCTGCATTGTTTGCGGGCGCTAAGCCCCGGGATGCACGTGGCAGCGCTAAGCGCAGCCATGCGCATCCTCTCAATGGAGTCCATAGTACTCCATTGAAACGAACGCCGGTAGTCACGTGACTAGCCAGATCTCGCGAGGCGAGATCCGGCTGGTCAGCGTATTGATACGCAGGGGGAGACTGGGGGGACTTTTTCCCCAGTCTCTCCCTACTCCCGCCGGACTGAGGAGGCGGACAGAGCCGCAGTCCTCGTCGTGGGACAGAAGGTGAGTATCTTGATTTTTGGGGGGGGGTTTCTGGATGATGCTAACAGATTCTGCAGAAGTGGTATCCGTTAGCACCAAGTCCTGGCTCTGGTTAACTTTTTGTGAACTGCGGCCGGACGTTAATCAGCGTTAGGACTTTGTAATCCTAACGCTGATTAACACTTTGCGCTCCCCATGTAAAGTATAGGGAGCGCAAAGTACAGTAACCTCGCGCTGGAAAGGGTAAGATACCAAACGCTAACGGGTTACTTAACCCATTAGCATTTGAATTGTAATATGTGTAAACTATTTGGGCTAACGTTAACGCTCACGCAGGTGAGTGCTAACGTTAGCACCAAGTATGTAATTTGGCCCAATATATTTTACAGAGGAAATTATATAATTACCTGTAAAAAAAATATGCTAACAATCCAATGTTTTTTTTGCAGCTCCCAAAAAGGCTAAATTAGCTCAGTTGCTGATCTTTACCCCGGTGGTACTGGGATAGTAGCAGCAAAGCAGCTGATGGCTGTTTACCTTTGGATGATATGCCCCACTAAGGACAGTATTACAATACTGCCGCTACAATGAGTACTCTAAAGTGGAAATCCTGCGCCAGCAGGTTTCCCCTTGGCATCCGCATTTTAGCACCATATTATGGAGTGCTACGCCCTTGGATACTCGCAGGAACACTAATGCGCCGCTGCAAGTATCCCCTCCTGGAGTCCATAGGACTGTCACGTTTGGGACCTAGCTCGGAGTGCAGGAGGGTTGGGTGTGTCTCTAGGCTGAAATCCAAAAAGGAACTGAACGTCCAGAACTAGAATGCATTTGTCATAGAAGCCAGAGGTGGCGCCAGATGCAGAGAAAGTCCAGATCATCACTGGCAACGTACACCTCTGCCAGAGGGGGCGCAGGACGTCACATATCCCCCTCCCCCACGAGCAGACCCCGGACGCTCAGAACAAGATCAAAGAACAGAAAAAAAGAAGTTCCACAAGGCAGGGTCGCCTCGTGGTACGTGACCTCGGGCATTACATGAGTCTCTTAATCAGAGTCATCAGAACAGACGTCCAGGTTTCTCCAGAGCTGGGGGTAGCATCGGAGCACTGCCACGTGCTCCTCACAGAACAACACGCCAGAGGGCGTCCTGGCGTATCCCGTAGGGACAGGTCTTCTCGAAGGATACTTCTTTCCAGTCCAACTACCCGGATGGTAGTCCTCATAGACAGCAAGAAGTACAGCCCTGTCAGACTCGGCATCAGGAATAGTGTCATCAGCACAACTCGGTGGGGCAGCGCCCTTGGCAAGGCTCGGTGGGGCAGCGCCCTTGGCAAGGCTCGGATCTTGAGCGACCTTGGACCTGGACCTTGGCTCTATGGTTGGCGACCTCAGCACGGCTCTGCGGCGACTCGGACATGGCAGCGGCAGCATGGCTCTGCGGTGACTTGACTGGAGCAGCAGCATCATGGCTCTGTTGGGTAATGACCTCGGCATGGCTCTGCGGCAACGTTTCTGGAGCGGCAGCAGCACGGCTCTGTTGGGTAATGACCACAGGACGGCTCTGCGGCGACTAGACTGGAACAGCTGGGCTCTGCGACACCTTGCCTTTACGGCGACCCTGCGGCGGTAAAGGCCCTCGGCCGGCGTGGCTCTGCGGTGACGCAAACATGATGGCACCAGCGGTGATTCAGTTCTGTGGCAACTCTGACATGACGGCGGCAGCAGCCTGGCTCTGTGGATCAGCGACCTCAGCACGGCTCTGCGGCGACTCGGATCTGACGGCAGCAGCAGCGCAGCTCTGTGGGTCTGCGACCTCAGCACAGCTCTGCGGTGACTGGGACATGATGGCAGCAGCAGCATGGCTCTGTGGGTCAGCGACCTCAGCACGGCTCTGCAGCGACTCTGACATGGCAGCAGCAGCAGCAGCACGGCTCGGTGGGTTGGCGACCTCAGCACAGCTCTGCGGCGACTTGGACATGATGGCGGCAGCAGCATGGCTCTGTGGGTCAGCGACCTCAGCACGGCTCTGTGGCGACTTGGACACGGCAGCAGCAGCACGGCTCTGTGGGTTGGCGACCTCAGTGCGGCTCTGCAGCGACTCGGACATGATGGCGGCAGCAGCAGCATGGTTCTGTGGGTCAGCGACCTCAACACGGCTCTGCGGCAACGTGGACATGGCAGCAGCAGCAGCCTTGGAGGGGCAGCGTTGGGCAACCACCTTGGTCACACAGTGCTGGGCAGCCACCTCGGTCTCGCAGTGTTGGGCTGTGACCTCGGCTTGACACTGCTGGGCTGTAGACTGGATCTCACCCCGCTGGGCAGTAAACATGGGTTCGCCCTGCAGGGCAGCAGACTTGGCATGAAGCTGCTGAGCAGCAAACTTGAATTGTTCATGCTGTAGGGCAGCACTCTTGATCTCACCCTGTAGGGCAGCGGACTTGACTAGAACCGCTTGCTTCGGCAAAGCAGACATTGGCATGACTGAAGGCTGTTGGGCAGCACACTCAACTTGAACTGCTGGCTTTGGCACAGCAGACACGGACTTTACAAGAAGCTGGCAAACAGCAAACTCGATCTCACCCTGCAGGGCAGTACACTTGGTTTCACCCTGCAGGGCAGCAGACTTGGCATGAAGCTGCTGAGCAGCAAACTGGTTCTCACCCTGCAGGGCAGCAGGATTGGACGATTCTTCATACTGCAGGGCAGCGGACATGGATTCTTTCTTAGAAGCTTGACAAGATTTTGACATGGAAGCCTGGGTAGACTTGCTCACGGAGATCTGGGAAGGCTGGAACTGGAAGGCTTGAGCAGCAACCGTGAAGTCTTCATGATGCAGGGCAGCAGACATGGAAATATTCTTTGAGGCTTGACAAGATTTGATCGTGGAAGTCTGGGAAGGCTGGAACCTGAAAGGCTTGGGAAGGCTGGAACATGGGGACCTTCCGTGGACGCACTGTGCATTCTTCGATTTTGTGCAGGGGAGAGCTGCAATAAAAGCACAGATTATTGCTTCTCCTCCAGGCTCTTTCCTCTGGGGTCAGTGGTCCTCTTGGACCTGTCTCAGGAACATGAACAGGAACAGTAGGGAAGATGTCCCTAGACTTGTGCATCAGAAGTGCACCCAGGATCTCCAGGTGCTGCTTAATTTGTTCATTAACCCTTCGCAGGTTCTTCAGCAGACTTAGAATCACTGCTAGCTCACTTTGTACTGGCTTCCACATTTTGTCACGTTTGGGACCTAGCTCGGAGTGCAGGAGGGTTGGGTGTGTCTCTAGGCTGAACTCAAAAAAGGAACTGAACGTCCAGAACTAGAATGCATTTGTCATAGAAGCCAGATGCACAGAAAGTCCAGATCATCACTGGCAACGTCCTCCTCTGCCAGAGGGGTGCAGGACGTCACAAGGACTCCATGGAGGCTTGCACTGCCGAGTCACGTGACCTGAGATCTTGTGAGATACTGCAGGCCCACTTAGTGATTTGCAGAGGGAGAATGGGGACTTTTTTCCCCAGTCTCACTCTGCTCCTGATGGCCAGAAGCGACAGATCGGGCCACCATTCTCGCTGCGGGATGAGAGGTGAGTTTGATTTTTGGAGGGATTTTTAGCTGGTGCTGACTGATTTTCACAGTGTAATCAGTTAGCACCAGCTTCTACCTTAAGTTAACTTTTCAGTTAGCCGCAGCAGTGCAGTAATTAGCGTTAGGACTTTGTAATCCTAATGCTAATTACTCTTTCCGCTGTTAAGTATAGGGAGCACAAAGTAAAGTAAACTCGTGGAAGCGAGCGCAATCCCTGATGCGTTACCAGGTTTTTTTAAAACTGTTAGCGTTCGGATTGTAATATGGGCGGGCGGCCTGCACTAGGGCCACTTAACCTAGCATTAACACTCACATAGCTGAGCGCTAATGCTAATGTTAAGATTGTAATAGGGCCCTATGTCAGGTGAGGTAATATGGTATTATGGGGGGGTCATCATGCTTTTATTTTTACACTGACAGTTGGCTAACAACCGCAGTCCAACTGCCACTTACTAACCCACATAGGAATGAATAACTGCTTGATCAAAAAGCATCTAGTACACTTTTTGTTCTTTGTCCATTTCAACTATGTTTCGAGGATTCATTATTTGAAAAAACTCACAAAAATCTAGACGAATCGCCATTCATTTCATAAGATTTAAGGATACACAGGTCTAGAAAACGCATATATTTTTAATTATTATCGATCATCAAATCCAATATTAATGCGTATGACATAAGAAACTGCTGTTTTATCCTTTATTATGCATGAAGAGGTGCTTATGTGGTAGTTGTGCATATAAAGCACCAATTAAAAATGATGTCGCTATTTTTAAAGACAGAACTTGGCAGTAGAAATGGCTTTGAAAATACGGATTTAAAACTGCTTTTTATGTGTGTTATAAATTATTTTGTTTACTTTATAAAGTAAATTTTCTAATGCTTTTTAAGAAGAAAATTAGTAGAATGTATTGTGTTATATTGGTTTATATGACCCTTTATGGAAATGTCTAGTTCGATATAATTAATCTTTTTCACATGTTGCGGTTTCTAGAACCCCTCCATGTTTCTTCCATCAAATTCCTCGGGGCAATCTTTGATCTGTGGGTAATTAATGCAATACATAGGGATGCGAAATGCTTTTATGCCACTTCCATTTTTTATGTACTGTGGATATGAGAACAAATTAAGTATCTTTGTTGGTGTGACTTGTATTGTTAATTTATGGAAAAGGAACATGAGCAGCACTGGCCTTTAAATTAATTATACAAATCGATCACAATCTCCATGACAATTTATATATATCTAAAATCATGGACCTGTACACTAGAAAACTATTCAAAATTGTCAGTGTATTTTGATCTCTAGGCAAACTTATATTTATGATTATAAGAAGTGAGATACAACCCTTATCAGCAATACATATGATTGGAATCAATGCAGGATCACACTAATCTCTCACTCTTCCATAACGTCGATCGATTAATCAATCAAGTCACCTTAACCAATTATTCCAGAAGATCCAGAATGGACATATTTTTAATTCCTTGTAATACGTAAAACCCAGATGTAGACATCTTTAGGTATTCTTATCAATTGAGTTATATCAAACTCAGATCATTTCCAGCCAGTAATGCAACAAAAATATTTTTATTTGAATAATATATATATGTAGCGCTCACTCCCGGAGGAGCCGCTGAAAATGAACCACGGGTCAGTCTCCCCGCACTAGGGAATAAATATACTCCAACACAGTTGTGGGTTTTTATCATTTAAATAGTTTACTAAAATATTTGGCAGATGTTGAGATACGGTATTCACAGATATTATTACAGTACTTTCGTATTGCGATAAAACGCGTAGCGGAAAAGAAACGAAACACGAGGCTTCGTATTTCGGAAAATAAAATATTCGTAACCGAACATAAAAGAAAATGCAATTGCACGAATATTCGGAAAAGGGACACGTAGCGGAACCCCAGAATATACAATCACTTCGTATCACAGTAAACGCGCAGCGGAAAAAGAGAAAAATATATTCGGAACGTATCTTTAACCCCCGTTCCGATTCGTAACAAAATGAGTCCTGCACAGGTTAAGTCCCAGAATGTAAAAGGTGTGTATGTGTGTAAGGTACCCGGGTACTGTTCAACTGGCCAGTGAATTTACTTAAGAAAGGTCTTCGACTAGTCAAGTTGAGGCCCTGTGGACTTTAAAGAGAAAACAGCAGCGTGCTCTTTGTATTATAAACGGCCTTGGAGGCCTCTCACCCATCCGCCGGTTGCTTTAGGCTCCGCTGACCCAGGACGTCTCTCCGCTGGATTTTGACTGGGGATACTAGCGGCCGGATCCGTTGTCTAACTTCCCGTAGCTTGTCCACGACTTTTCCTCAGCTCACCGCCTGCTCTCTGTACCCGATCAACTTGCGGTGACTCCTTACTCGAGGTCTTCGGTTGGTTCCATCTGCAGCAACTCTGAAACTTGGAGGGCTCCTTCTCTTGCGACTGAATGACCTGGTAACAGACCGACAGGTCTCACTTGCTCTCCGCCCTAGGCCCTCTCACAAAGTATGGCACTGCGTCTGCTCTCTCTCGTTCCCTGGCGCGCTCTGGCGCGTTCTCCACGAGGCAGAGGATGTAAATGTCCAGTCCCCACCCACTTCCTGTCTTCTTGCCAAGCATGCCGGGCATTGTAGTCCCAATGTCCAGTGTCTCTGATCGCGATAGTCTCCATCTTGTGGCCAAAAATAGGTACTGCCACAGCAAGATTTTAACACAACGCTACATATATATCTAACAGATAACAAATATTTGAATATAGGTTTGCATTATATCATGGATCAGAGCTCACACATTTTAAGATATACATCTTAATTTGCCTATCCACATCATGATATCTATTCCACTTAGAAAGTTATGGTCTCCTCTCCAGTGGAGGCCATAGAATTGTTATCCTCACCCAACTCGCAAATAAATTTAACTATGAGACAGACAATTGTGTCTGAAATTATTAGAATAGAATCTCGGCATACAGTTGATCACTCTGCAGCAGCAATTACTGATACCTTATTCTCAATCTATAATAATCATAATCAATGATTTATTGAATAGGAGTTTGGTTAAAGACAGACTCTTCGTCAACTTTCTCAGCCTAAAATCAATCCTCAGCATACCTACCTCTGCAGCAGAATAACAGCCTTGAACAACGCAATCAGCATGCGATTATTATCCGCTGATATCAGGCGTTTATTGCGGGTGTTTGATCTCTATGGAGATCTGTCGCTGTTTGAGTATGGATAGTGGGATATGTAGTGTGTCTCTGAGCATCTTGGAATACCAGAGAGTATTAGTGCTTTGAATGAGTATTCAGTGAGGGTGATAATTAATTAAGACTTGAGAATGCATGAGTGAGCGTGGGGGACTCCCTCGTTAGAGAGTATAGTGTCCCCAGAAGTGTGGAGTGTCTCTCACAATAGCAGAGTGTGTCCGGAATCTTTTTCATCAGAGTATCCCCAGACTGTTGTCACTTGCGCGGTACATCTTTTCATCCCACACCCACTTTTCCTGCTTCCTCCAATCAAAAAAATTCCTGGTGAAACTAAAGTAAGCATTATATTCTAATTTTACAACTTATCTCACTTTCCACTTGAGGGCAGCATGGTATAATGAGAAATTTTGTATACACCTGGTCTGCCCTAATTGGCTACATGTGATGTCATGTTATCGAATTTAATCCAAACAATTCATTTTCTCATTGTTTTTAATTGGATTCCCGCTTTCAGTGCAGGGTCTACTGTGCTCCGTGGTACGGAAACTAGATAACAAGCTAACAAGCAACCTTGGCTTACGGCTTTGGAGTATCTCAGAGTTAAGCAAAACAATTTCCCTTCGATTTACTCTATTCTAGCATAAGACAGGAAAAGAAAAATCTACTAAACGGTTTTTATACATTACCATCTAAAATATATATATATATATATATATATATATATATACTGTATATAGAGCATATATTGATTATAAGGCACTGGATATGTGCTGGTGCATATAATTGAGTAAATACTTGTAAATATTTTGGTGATGCATCTTCTATCTATCTGTTCGGAAAACAAAATGGATGCGGACTCCATTTTGTCTCTGTAGATAGCCCTTTTACCCCGACAAAATGCAGCTACTGAAAACAATCTAATCTTATTTTTACACTTTGTATTATTTCCAGAATTCTCGTATTGGCTTAATATGCCTACATCTAATTACTGTAATGTTAAAATAAAAGATGCATTGTTGTTGTTGTCTTTAATAATGCTTAATTATTCCAGTTGGGTTAACCCAATCACTACCATGATAGAGTATACTTGCAGATCAATTCACTAAAAGTGAAACTTTGGAGAATTTTCAGGAGAAGTGAAAAATCTATGTTGGGGCGTGTCCAGACCTCGTGTAGAGCAGCCGCCATCCTGCGGAGCTCCGTGCAGCGCTGCCTGTAATTAGGTGAACGCGGACGTCGTATTGCCTTTTTCTTGGTGTGCTCTCCTCGGGTCGATCGCTGACTATCCCAGCACAGTTTCTCATCTTTGGTGGCTGGGGAGGTGTGAGGATGCGGAGTTCTGCGATCGTCATCATCCTAACCATCGAGGCGTGGCAGCCATCTTGCAGCCTACCTCCGGCAGACTGCTACCTTTGCCAGCGAGGCCCCCCTGCTTTTCCCTCCCTGGGTAAGAAGACTGGATGTCCATGGAGGTGACAGGACAATACCTCCCAGACATCCGTGCCTTGTTAGGAGTGGGACGCGCGGAGGAGGCCCAGCGCCATGGCTGTGGTTCGCCATCTGAGTCTCATAGCAGAGTCGTCCTGCCTGCGTCGGTTGGGTCCCCGATACACTTACCCTCTGTCTGGCCAATTTCCACGACGGACCTCCAGGGTGTCATAGGAATTTCAAACTTTGGCAGCAGAATTTAAGGGAGGTGCGTGTTGCACTCGAGCCGCTGCAGTCTCAGCTCTCTGAGGTTCAGACCCGGGTCCAGGTGACGGAGACGATGCAAGCTGCTACTGCTTCCACTCTAGAAGACCTTCAATCGCAGGTTGCCGGTCTTAATTCTGCCGTGCTATCGCTGGAGGATCGCCATTGCCGCCGAAACTTGACAGTGCGAGGGATCCCTGAAGATGTGGGACCAAAGGGACTCCTGACTTATGTCACAGACCTGATTACTCACCTCCTCCCAGCCGATGGTGCTCCTTTGGACTCTCCGATCCTGACGATGGTGCGGCTTCACAAGACAGCTGCTGCCTTGGGACAGGGCTACACACTGGACTTCCTGGGCTCTGGATCGGGATGTTTTCCCCAACACCTTTTTTTTTATTCTTTTTGCGTGTGCGGGAACATGGGGTCGGTCTGGGCGAGCCGCTTTGAGAGGCTACTGCAGCTCTGCCCTCTCTCTTTGGCCCCGGGCCTTCCCGGCCATTTGGTCTTTTGTCTGGCCTCCGGCTGTCTTTCTGGCCGCCAGAGTGAGCAGGCAACGCCAAGCAACCCTGGGCAGTTTCCCACTTTCACCCCGCTCCCTTTTCTGGGAGGGTGTTTTTTTTTTCTCCCGTCACGGTGTGCCTGCCTGATGCCTTTTTGGACTGTAGCGTCTTTCCCCGATTTTGCCTTTATTGTTTCTCCCCCATGTTTCTTATTTTTTGCTGACTAAGAAACATATATTTATACATGTTTGTGATGTTTCCTGCTATGTAACTCTGAACTCCTGTTACCTGGCCCTGCGTGGCCTTCTTCTCTAATTGTGTGATGATGGCAATTTTTTCGTCAAAATAGCAAAACCCGAAAAATTCTCCCATTTATCTCACTTTCCAAATCGGCTATTTGGTTAAGGCTAGGGTCAGACTGAGGCAGTGCGAACGCGTGTGCAGCCGCACTTAATCACGGCCGTACTAGCAGGAGATGCCGGGCAATGACGGCCAATATACGAAGTACGGTCGCACAAAAGTGCGGCCGCGCAACGCAAGAGGCAAACAAACGCATTTTTTCGAGAACGTGAAACCACTAGTACTGACGTACAGAGTGCGCTGCGTCCGCTAGCGGCGTGTGTGTGTGATTAGGAGACGTCAGACGCTGCTAATGTCCGGCCAACATAACGTCCAGACCCAAAAAGTGTTTTATTGATGATCCGTACAAAATCACGGATGGAACTGCGCATCGTATGACCGCTATTGCGTATTCCGTGAAAAAATACGTCCATTCGTTCGAACGCACTTTTTCACGGACAACGTGAAAAATGCGTTAGTCTGACCCTAGCCTTAGATTGTTCGCTTCCCCTGCCAATTCTCTTGAGTTTCGTCTTTTAGTGAATAGACTGTCACGGCGGCACCAGGCCTGAGCCATGGTGGGGCCCTGGTTCAGGAAGAAAGCCCAAAGTGCAGGAAATACTACAGCAGACAACAACAGGTGGTAAGAACACCACAGGGTTTGATAGAGACTCCTGCTCGACAATACCAAAAGAAATCCTAACACCGATAGGCCGGTCTTTTGGGTAGCCGGATCTAAGCTAATTAGATAATACCACAGGGCCGGGCAGAGTCTCAGGATATACACAGATACCAGGAACCAAGGAATCAATACAGTCTGGGAAAATACATAATCATGAGGAAAGCCAGGAGTCAGAAAGCCAGAGAGTGCATGTAAACCAGATGCCAGTTTTCTAGAGCCAGGAGGGTAGTCAAACAAGCCAGATCAGTAAACAGGATGTCAGCATGAAAAAATAAACAGAAAACAAAAACACAGCAAGGGAAAACCACAAACTGAATCCCACAAGAAACAGGATGAGAAATACACAGGAATATCCAGAAATAAACAAGGAACACGGTGACAGGAATAACAGACAGGCAGACAGGGAAACAGAACCAATAATCTACAGAACGAAATATACAAACAGACAGGAACTGGAAGCAGGAAGCACATTGAAGGCAAAACTCTGAATGACTCAGGAAGACTGAAAATCATGGAGCACGGCACTATGGGAGCAATGCACTTAAATAGGGAGAGAAACAAGACATGACAGACAGGTGAGCTGAGAACAATTAACCCCTTGGTAGAAACCCAAGAATGCCAACATAAATCAAGCTAAATCAAGATAAATCAACATAAATCAAGACCTGAGCTGGATATCACATATACAGGGGTCAGGGCTGGAAACGTGAAATGTGACATAGACCTGTATATCTTCAAAAACACCCACTGGTGCCCCAATATCCAGTTTACTTTATTTGGTTTAATTCTCAAACAATGCTTAGGATTTTAATTTTACTGGCAATGAAATTAGTTTGCAAAAGGGCTTGAAAACGTGACACATAGGTTTTAATACCTCGAGCACTGGCCCGGCACTTGCTATAGGGCATAACAGGCTACTGCTTGAGGACACCTGTTCTGCAGAGAGCGGAAAATTTTGAATCCTAGTGATTCCATTGGCTCCAGGCTGCCATCAGGTGATTAATCTTGGTGATATGTTTAGGGGCCTCTTCCCTCCCCTGAGCACAAAGTTCCAGTATTGGGCTCTCTGAGCAAGGCAGCGGAGCTTCTCTGGCAGCAAAAATCCCAACACTGCCTGCTGCTCCCGTGCTGCACTGAGAGGTGGCCCCGCCCACTTACAGCCTGCTGCAGTTTGTGAAGGCAGGCTGTGTGAACCCCCCTCTTCAATAAATGCAAGCACGAAAAAGTTCATCATGTATATTTTAAATATTAAATTTTAGTATAATTATTTTAATGACGTTTGAATATATAATTCATTCAAATATATTTATCTTGATTATAGAATGATTATATATATATATATATATTTAATTTTACTAAAATGTTGTAATTATATTTTAAAATCATTTATAAACGCAAGTCAAACATTGAACACCACGGAGAGTCATACAGTCCATAAGAGAGCAAATAAAAATCTACAATCCATAGTCATACTGTCACAGTTCAGTCCCTCAGAATTTTTTAAATAAGTCCTGAGGGACTGAAAAGCCAACATTATCGCTATGGATTAAAGATATTTTTGCTCACTTATTGAGTCTTCATGATGCGATGTGCCCAACATGCGTTTGTTTACTTTTACTCACACCAGTAGTCAGGGCAGCCATCAGAAATGATGGGGCCCCTTACTGAACCTCACGATGGGGCCCACCCCGGCACTCCCTCAACCTCTAACAGCTTTTCTCCCTCTTCAAAAAAGGGACATAACATAGCACCACAGCAATAAAACTCCCAGTAATGTGCAGTGTGTATGAGTGTGTAGCGCTGGTTTAAAACACTGGTGCTGTAGTACTTATTTTTGGCCACCAGAGGGAGACAAGCGCAATGTAAGAGACACTGGACAATGGGACTACGTTTTCCAGCATGCTTTGCGCCGGGAACCGGAAGTGGGTGGGGAGAAACGGACTTACATCCGCAGCCTTGTGCAGGGGAAAGCCAGAGCGCGCCGAGGAGCAAGAGAGCAAGACGCACATGAGACAGACAACGATCGTGACCAGGCCGGAGCGCAGGTGCGGCCTTGCGGAGCTGGAGATCGGTTTCACCTTACTTGTCAGAGACCTAGCGATCCACCGCTGATAAGTTTATACAGATACCGAGTAGCTGAAGGACCCCGAGTTAGGAGACCGCAGATGACCTAATGGGAGTGCAGGCGGTGAGCTGAGCATCTTGTGGCAGAAACGGACAAGCAAGACAAGCGGATCCGGTGGCACAGAGTCCCAGTCAAGCCAAGCGGAGAGAAGTCCTGGGTCGAGCAGAGTGCAGAGTATCTGGCGGATGGGTGAGAGGCCTTCCTGGCCACAGTAAAAATAATAAAGCATGCTGCAAGTTTGTCTAAACCTACAGGGCCCCAACGTGACTAGTCGAAGACACCTGTAAATTATTCACTGGCCAGTTGAATCTTGTACCCGGGTACCAACACACGCATACACGTACACCTTTTTGGGACACAACCTGTATGGGACTTACATTCCAAACACGAAGGGGTTAATATTTATTTTCCTTTTTCCGCTACGCGTTTTTCGCATTACAAACACCTGTAAATATATATGTATACCGTGCTGCTTTATATATGCCAGTTTATTTGAGATCAGTAAACTATATAACGTATAAAATCCACAACAGTGCTGGTGTATATTTATTCCCTAGTGCGGGGAGACTGACCCGAGGTTTAAATTCAGCGGCTCCTCCGGGAGTGAGCGCTACAAGTGTATCACAGAATCCACAGCAATAAAACACACTCATACACACCGCACATTACTGTGAATCACAGAATCCACAGCAGTAAAACTCACAGTAACAGGCTGTATATGATGGCCTTTGGGTCTGGGCCTTGGGAGGCCCCCACACGCTGCTTGGCCCCACCCAGCCAGCCAGCGAAGCTGCCAGGAGCTGGAGGAGACAGTGTCTCCTCCGGCTCTTGCAGCAGAGACACAGCTCCGGATTTGGACTCATCGAGTCCGATACCGGAGCTGTAAAAAGCAACGCCGCTGCCGACGGGGCCCTGGTGGCCCGGGCCCCTTACGGCAGCATGGGGTTGTAATGCCCTGATGGCGGCCCTGCCAGTAGTAGCATAGGAGCAAGTTATTTTTTTTACTTTAAGGTGCGGAATTTATGGATTTTTATGTAATTCTAATGATATATAATTACACTGGGGAACAATTTGGAACATATTTTCTATCATATAGATCCCCAGCTGATTCAGCATGGAGCCCCAGCTGTAGTAGCTCTTTTTGGCCAGCAGATATCTACCTGTCAAATAGGACTTCTACAGTAAAAATGATATTGTGAATGTAGGCAATAACCTTTTACTGTATAATTAATGAAAAATAATTTTTAAAAATACACAGGTTCCTGACAATGGTTTTATGGAAAAATCATTTGGTAGAGAAGGGGTTAAAGAAGCATCGTAACAGTTTAAAGCATTTCTTACATTGTAATATATATTTACATTATTATTGTAGATATACATGAATATGTCTAGTGTTGGGCAAGTATTTGCTGGATATGAAGATCAGTTCACTGCGGCAATTACATGTAATTAATAGAGCTGCTGTCTAAGGTAATAGCAGATATCTCATGGCTTCAACCTGTTTGCTAAAAGACTGAAGATATGAATGCCATCTGAGTCACTGCATCTCTGGTACCGAATGTTCTGCAGGGTCATGTCGGGCAGTCGCCTTTCCAATGATCTTACCAAATATTTCCATGTTGTAAGTAAATATAAAATATACATTTTTTTTTTGCTCTAAAAGCAGTGGCATTATTTGAATCTTTTATTCTTTTATTTATAACCGAAACGATGCCACTGCACTAACTCAACTTTGCTTTTCCCTATCTGAGAGAAAATGTGGAGGTGATGGCGCAATGCGTTATAAAACATTGTTTCATCTAAAACACAAGCCATTTTACTAGTGCGGGGAGAGGTGGAGGTACTCTGGACCACTTTATTTCCATTCTTTACAACCCACAAGGTCAATTTAGGTGTCATTGGATAGGTCAGAGCCTGGCCTTTCTAATGATACCATTTCATAACATGATCATTTCCCACACCGGGATCAAGTTCAGTTACACTCACAGACAGGGCCAGATTTGCATCTCAGGAGCCTGTAGGCACAGAAATGTGGAGAGCCAAAACCATCTCCCCCAACAAAAAATAAAGAAACATGCCAAGATGTCTTTTTACATTTTTGTTTGGGGGCAAACGAAAAAATATACAGGGTTATTCAAAGAGATCCGAATGGCTGCCAAAAGGTAACCGAGCGCTGAAAATCAGCGTTCAGTTACCTTTCTTGGCCATTCGGCTATCCAGAGAGCAGGCAGTTTGACAAATGTTGGCGAATTGCCTGCACATCTGGTGCCTGTTCGGTGCCTGTTCGAGGGCAGTGAAATCCCCATAGCTTCATCTATTCAGAGAACAAAAACCAGCAGGGAAAAGTTGCCGAAATGACCTGCCATTCAGTGGCTTCATTCGTCAGGTTTATTCAGGCGAATCCCTTAGGCTTCAATGTTAAAAATATTCCCGTTTTAATTCAATATCTAATAAACCGTTCATTATAATATTCTGCAGTAAAAAGTCTCTTTATTTATAGATTTTTTAGGATCTTAAGCATTTTTCGGGATTCTTTTGCAAAAAAACATTACTGTGAGTTTTATTGCTGTGGAGCTCGGACACACTCATACACACCAGCTAGAGATACAAGTATTTATATAGCGCTAACAAGTTCTGTAGCGCTGTACAATGAGTGAGGCAGAATAAAAAATATAGATACAAGGTGTTGACATGTGCGGTGACTTTTCGATTCTCTTTGAAGAACCCTGAAGATCTTTCATAAAGTGTTCATGTAAGGTAATGGAGAAAGCGGACGTTTGATGTTTTGGGTGCTGTCCCTTCTGTGCTTGCTATACATAGTTTTTTAGAACAGAAATCAGGAAGAGATATTTCTTCACCGCTTGATATTACTACCAATATAAAACTTCCTTATTTACTTAAATTTTCTCCACATACTTCCCCAAACTCTAACGGCTGCATGACATTTCTGGAGTGATGAATCTCTTCAATCATGATCATATAAGATTTGAGAGGTTATTCAGTAAGCGGCAAACTTGTCAGCGAATTGTACCGAACGATGAATTTCACCATATGGTGCAATTTCAGGGCAGTTCGCCTATTCACTAACCTGTCAATTCGCCAAATACTTATTTCACAGAGCAGTTCGCCGCAGATCGGCGATCTTCGACGGCAGCAAAATTTTCCCATAGAGAAGTAATGCTTAATCTATTTAGAGAACGTCGACCTGCACCGGAGAGGCAGTGATTTGCCATGATTTTCGGTGTTTAAATTCAACAGGTTTAAACAGGCGAATCCCATTAGGTTTCAATGTAAAAAAATCATTAAAATATTTTTAAAAAACTGTTTATTCTTTTCATTTTCAACAAAAGATTTTTTTTAACACCTTTTTGTATTTTTTTTTTATGAAATTTTGGATTCCAAATTTTTTTAATGTTTTTTTTTTTATTGTTATTCTATAACAGACCTTTTTATTATTTTTTTAAGGACCTTTTATATTATTAAGACTATTTTAAAACATTTTTATTGGTTTAAACACCTATTCGGAGACAGTTCCGTTTTATATTTTTCTGCAGCTCGGCAGTCTTCAGCGGCCAGTTTAGTAACTTCAGTGCACTATGGCAACCCATCAGTGAATAGTGAATTTACTGTAGGGTCTGCGAAATGGAATCGCCGAAGTGCACTGAAGTGCAAAGCACCGAAATTTCACTGAAATATATGTGACAAATGGACGTGCCATTGAACATGAATAAAAAGTTTTTATTTTTGCTTATTTGTTGTAAATGGTCATGTTTGTAATCATTAGAAAGTACAAACCCTGACCTGGTCAATGACACCTAACCTGGCCTTGTGGGGTGTAAAGAATGGAGATACAGAGTTCCAAAGTACCCCCACTCTCCTCGCAGTGGTGTGGCAGGGTTGTGTATTAAATTAACCAAAATACAATAACGCATTTGGACCCAGAGTGAGAAATGAGCAGATAAGTTAGTGCAGTGGTATTGGTTTGCTATATAAGTAAAAGCACCTAATGCCATCACCTTTTACCAGAGGAGAAAAAAGTAAATTTTGCATTTAATTTTTTTAAAGTTTTACACATTACATGGTTATATTTGTATCATTGGAAAGGCCAGACTCTGACCTTTCCAGTGACACCTCACATGATCTTGTTTGATATAAAAATAAGAGTTTCAGGGTTCCAAAGTACCCCTGGCACTCCTCTCTGCAGTGCGGTTGTTTACGTTTTCAATTAAACAATGCATAATAATAATTGTGCCATCGCCTCTACACTTGCTGGCATCATGGAAAATGAGAAGTTGAGATAGTGCAGCAACATTGTTTACTTTATAAATGAAAAGTGGACAACAGTGCTGCATTATAAAGAAAAAAGAAGGCATATTTATTCACTTATTTTTACACATAATCTGGTCGGGCCTTTCTAACTGTAACAGTGCACTAACGGCGCTACCCTGGAGTAGTGTTTATTTGGATTTTTTAGGACAGATTCTTGAACACAGACAGCAGGAAAGGCTGTAGTACCTTGATTCCCACACCAGGGAGGTACTACAAGAAACCTAATTAACTCCTCAGCACCAAGTGGCTTCGTGGCCAGGAGGTCGCTGAGTGAAAACACGTTAACTATCTGTGCACAGATACATAGACATGACGTGATACATGAACAAGATTGCTGAATGTCAATGATACACGAGTTGTGCGACCTGCAGGGCAGTCACACAATACCTAGATACAGATACTGAAAACACAGCAAGAAAGGCTGTAGTACCTTGATTCCCACACCAGGGAGGTACTACAAGAAACCTAATTATCACCTCAGCTCCAAATGGCTTCGTGGCCAGGAGGTCGCTGGGTGGAAACACATTAACTGTGTCCTGACACATAGACATGACGTGATACAAAAACATGAACAAGATTGCTGATGCAAGACTTACTTATGAGACATACAGAGTGGGAACACTTGTGTTCATTAGCCTGAAGGGAAGGCCTACAATCTAAGATTGGATATACTGTATGTACTCAGCTATACAGAGGGGGAACACAAAGTTCAATAGCCTGCAGGCAGGCCTACTATCTGCGATAGGCTTCTGTATAGCAACCAAGGAAACATACTAGACAGGATACATAAAACTAGGAACTCAGGAACATAAACTAGAAAGTAATATACATGAACTAGAAATAACCAGGACAAGAACTAGACAGATAACATAAACCATACGGCAAAATCATAAACTTGAATCTGACACACACTCAGGCAAAAGTACAATAGGTATATGCGAGAGAATGGTAAATAGGGATAGCCAGGTCAAAACGTATACAGGTCCTCAGCCAGAAACAGGTCAATATCAAAAAATCAGACCCCAGGCGATACAGGAACTTGAATTACACTAACTCCAACTTACTCCCATGACAGTTCAAGGAGCAGCTCCACTCACCCTCTTTTAAAGGCTGATGGCTCCTTGAACTTATGCTAAGCCCCGCCCCCTCAGATGCCATTTTGCCAGCTCTCAGTACTGGCAACAGGCTAGCTAGCGATGCCACCGGGCACCCTGACCCCCCAGGAAGCGCTGCGGGGGCCAAGGATGTTACATAACCCCCCGTCTACGGTCGGCCTCAGGACGACCCCCAGGCGCAGAAGGATGGGCCACCTGAAGCTGGCGAACCAGACGAGGCGCATGGGTCCAACCGGCAGGCAACAGGTCAGGCTTCCCACGGTCAAAGACCACCTTGAGGTCACTGTATCCCATAGTTACCTCCGCTGATGACGGAGGGACTGTGGCCATGTAACCAGACTTGAGCACTGCCACAAAATTCTATTGACACCGATGAACTCAAAACTCCTCAAATGATCCCACTCTCTCTACCTTGTTCTTTTCTGTCTCAATTCCACAGACTCGTATCTTCGATCACAAGCCCGGCTAGCATCTTTCACCCCCTCCTGCAAAACCTTTGAAAATCTGATGCAAAGGACAACTCTGCCCGACCACAGCATCTTTCACTCCTTCACTCCCTTAGATCAGACATTCCATCAGCTGTTACGGATCCTGGTATCCCAGGCGCCCCTTTCCGCTGAAACACAGGAGATATTTCCACACACAGTAGACGACATGTACTATGTAGATGTTTCTCATTCAAAATCCAAATGGAGAATGCTTTATTTTCAGACAAAAGTAAAACACAGTTGAGACTCAACCCCCTCCCTTAAAGAATACATTACAGATAACATCAAGAGTCTCCAGTCAGAACAATAGAAAGAGCCATCCAACACAATGGAGTGTTTACACAGGCGTCTTATCTAAACAGTGCTAGAACTAGAGGGAAACCAAGGAGTCTTCTTACAGAGAGGGGGGTAGCCACAGAGGAGTACAATAGAAAGACAGATGACAGCTAATACAGAGATGTACACTATACAGAGATAAGGTACACAGAAACAATACGCTACAATAACCACATAAGGGAATATTTATATAACACAGACATGAGGTAATAGGGCACACAGAACAAACACTCTACCCTATATACAGAGACAATAAACTTTAAAGCAAAATAAATGTAAAATAAACTTTGAAGTGACGGTTTCGTCACAGTGGCCAAGTGGGAGGAAAATCTACAGATCCAATTAGATGAGGAGCATCAGCACAGTATATGTACTCTCACCAGTACATGCTCCACTGCCACAGGCTACTGCTTTCAAGCTACTGGCGAAATGGAACAGGATTTTCTCACACATTGCAAAATTCTGAGACCATGCCGAAGCCTCGTGTTGAAGATGTCATGCCCTGAGTACTGATTTGCTGCATATGTGGTGGTTCTGTCCTCTATTCTACTAATATTGGTGACAGGTACATGTTAAAATTATCCAGACTGATTACATCATTGAGCTCCATTTCACTCCAGAGGCCTTAATCCTTGAACACAACCCTCTGGGTCTGTCGTCTTACAGAAAATTATACTATTCACTTTTTTAATACTGCTAAAGTGGTCATACCCAAATTCTGGAAGAAAAACATCACACTGACTTTGTGATTGTTCCACCTTGTGGAACCATCAGATATATAGAAGATCTGATTCACATGGCAAACAGGCAATTGACAAACATCTTAGATGATGGTTCTACTGGTCCCCCACTCCTCCTTAATCCTTTATTATTATTGTCATCATTTATATAGCGTCAACAGTTTCCGCAGCGCTTTACAATAACCAAAGGGAGCGAGATACAGATAAACGGACATAGGATGGAAACAAGAGGTGTAGAGGTCCCTGCTCCTAGGAGCTTACAATCTATTTCCCTATGCCTGAACTCAAAACTAGTACTTTATTTGTACATGCCTCATAGACCACTCTGTGCAGTTTCCTCAATTTTTCTGTAAGTCTGTTTACTGAAATTTGCATGCACAAACTCATACTGTTTGTATTTATTATCCAGGTTACCAGTGAAAATTCAACCCAAGTGATGACATCTACTGGTTAACCAAGAGAACTGAGCCCATTTCTCATTTTACTACTAATATTACACAACAAAGTGAAAATCAGGTTTGATGAAACATTCCTTACTTATATTCTAACTTAAAACAAATGGCTGGAAATGATTGTATTGACTGCTATTTTAAATTATTGTGTAAATAATGTATGAATAATGTTCAAAAACTGAGGAAATATATATATATATATACATACATACATACATACATACAGCTACGACATCAATGTACTCTTATGTTAGGACAGAATGGTATGGGGTTCATGGACTATGTTCACTTAAAGATCACTACAATGTCTAGTTCCTTAATGAGATGTCACATTCTGTGCTAATTAGGCTTGTGCACCGATTTTTTTTTCGGTTCGATTTGTTCGGATGTTTAAAATTTTCGATTCGGCTCGTTTCGACCGATTTCAGTTTCGATTCGGTTCGGTTCAGCTCGTTTTTCGTGTACATTTTTTTTTTGGAATATCGACCATTTTTTGTGTTTTCGGGTCACTTTGCTCGTTTTTTGTATCGACTTTTCTTGATTTCGGAAATTTTCATTTTTTCGGAACGTCTGTTCTCCTCATTTCATAGTGTCTAACTCTATTCGTTTTGACGTAAACTACTATGGTTTACTTTTTTTATACTTTATATCTTTTTTATAATAAACTTTTGGTTTGTTTTTCTGATCCGATAATTCATTCCGTCGATACGATAATTCTGGCGATTCTATCGTTTTTTTTTTTAATTAAATAAAGATCCTTTTTTTCTTATGAATATACATTTCACAACTTTATTTAATCATATTAAAATGGTATGAAAGTGATACGCATTTACAAATACAAAATTTACAGAATCAGCGATATAACCGATAATAGTTAAATATACAATGTCCAGAATTACCGAAATGGAACCGAAATCATGAATAGAGCAAAAATAAATTTCGATTTGACACATTTCAAGTCCATTCGAAAAATCCGAAAATTTTTCGTTTCGGCTCGGAAAACTTTTCGGATCTGTCGGTTTTCGGGTCCGATCCGATTCGGAAATTCGACCGAATCCGAGGACACGAATTGGGAAATTTCGTGAAAATTCCGAAATTCCGAAACCCGAAACGCAGATCCCTAGTGCTAATCCAGTGCAACGGCAAGTGCTACATTGTTTCTTCTCAGTGTACGGAGCCCTTTTGCCTCCGGGTGGGTTGTGCCCGATGGGAGGGAGTTAAAAAAGTTAAATATATGTTGCAACCAGCAAAGATCCATCAGTCGGCGTGGACACACATCCAATTCCAGAAACTCAGAAATAAATAAATAATTACAAACTCCTTGTTGTGGCAAAATTGAAAAGGATTTTAATCCACAGTGAGCAGCAAAAGACAACGTTTCAACACAAAGGTCTTTGTCAAGTCTTGATACACAGTGCACTAAACACACTCACACTATAGATTATATATATATATATACACATTTGCAAGAAAAGGTATGTGAACCCTTTGGGATTACGTAGAGTTTTGCATGAATTGGTCATAAAATGTGCTCTGATCTTCATCTAAGTCACAACAATTTGAAAAACACAGTCTGCTTAAAATAATACAACACAAACATTATATGTTTTCATGTTTTTATTGAACAGAACATGTAAACATTCACAGTGCAGGGTGGAAAAAGTATTTGAATCTTTGGACTTAATAACTGTTTCACCCTCCTTTGGCAGCAATAACCTCAACCAAATGTGTCCTGTAGTTGCAAATCAGACCTGCACAATGATCTGGAGTAATTTTGGACCACTCCTCTTCACAAAACTGTTTCAGTGTAGCAATATTCTTGGGATGTCTGGTGTGAATCGCTTTCTTAACCCTTTCGCTGCTGAGGCTTTTCCCGCCCCTGTGCTGAGGTCATTTTTTACCTGTTTTGCGCATCATGTTTAAACGTGTTTTGAAGGCTTATTTTAGTATATGACACCGACATATTATATATCGTTCTTTCCGTCAGACTCGGTAGATTCATAATATGTCATTATTATATGTATACGTTATGTCATGTCTGTATATTATAACAAAAAATGCAATAAAATATGTATTTTCAATAATTTACAATGTGTAAAGTGTTTTTTTCCACATTTTAACATGCGAGCAATTGCGGTTATATTTTGTATGGGGTGCGCTTGTTAAAAAAATTAGAGATGGGGTCTCGTTACATTTTTTTTTGGGGAAAATGACACTATTTTTAATGAAGATCAGAGCACATTTTATGACCAATTCATGCAAAACTCCACGTAATCCCAAAGGGTTCACATACTTTTTCTTGCAACTGTATATAGGGAAAAGGGGAATGTAATCAGCAGGGCCGGATTATCGTAGGGGCAGATGGAGCGGCCGCTCCAGGCCCCGTTTTGAAAATAGGTCCACAGCTGGCCTGCCCCACACTGAAGCCGAGGCCGCCGGACCCAGACAAAGCGGCCATCCGCCGCTGGATCTGGACAAAGCGGCCCGACCTTTGCGTGCTGTTTGGCGTCAGATGATTAGAAACAGGCCTTTCATGGTTTGCGGAGGTTGGGAGGAGACACAGCTGCCGGCAGAGGACGGAAGGAGAACACGTGATGTGACGTGCCCCGCCTAGTCCCTCACATGTGCCGGCCCAGGTGATATGGTGAAGGCAACCACGAGCAGGCAGTGCGCAGGAACGTGGATAAATCCGCTCAGCCTGTACTGTCCTGCGGCTGCCTCACCATCGCGCCCAAAAAATAAAGTTGTGCCCAGGGCCCCAGTCCACCAGCGGTATCGAAACGAGCCCAGGCCAGGTCCAGGATTCATTAAAAAAAAGGAAAAAGAAGCCCGTTGCTGTGTGCCAGGCCATCCCAGTCCAGATACCTCTCACCCCACCTGCTGTCCTGTCACTGTGTGCCAGTGCTGCCCACTGCCAGTCCAGACCTGTCTGTCTCGACTACCAGACCTCACCTGCTGCTGTCAGTGTCACCAACCAGCGACAGCCCACCAGCCACCACAGTCCACAGCAGTGTGCCACACTGCCACTGCAGTGCCAGCCCAGCACAAGCAGCAGTGCCAGCCCAGCACAAGCAGCAGTGCTAGACAGTGGACAAGAATTTATTTGGAGGTGGTAAGCGACAGCGTCCAGCTTGCAAGCAGTGTCTGCTACGCCAAGCCTGCCTGTCACCAGTGTGCCCCCAGCGATCAAGATCGGTGCCACACACAGCTGCTAAGACTACCACAATTAAGGTTAGTTTGGAGCCAACTATTTATATCCAAATGCAATGCAAAGCTTTATTGTAAACTAGGTGGTTAAGCCTGCCCGGTGGTGGTGGTGTTGTAGCGGATCTGGCTGCTCGGTGCTCCCCAGGATCTGGCTGCTCGGTGCTCCATCGTTTCCTCATGTACTGGTTTGTCAAATGTTGTTCAATATATTGTAACCCAGTCTATATTGTGCCCATTGTACAGCGCTGCAGAATATGCTGGTGCTTTCTAAATAAAGATTATTAATAAATAATAATTTGGCTGCCCAGTACACCCCGGGATCTGGCTGCCCTGTGGACCCGGGATCTGGTTGTTCAATGCCCTCCTGATTGAGACCTCAATCATTGGGAACAATATTGCTGCATTTAAAAAAACCAAACAAAAACCACATTTTTATATTGTTTTTACTTTTAACATGGTCGTGTTTGTTGTCATTGGAAAGGCCATGCATCCAGCGACGGACGTAAACCATTTTATTATATAGGATGAGTATTTTCAATATGTTTCTGTTATGGCACTTTGATGGTAATTACAATATTTAATGAATGTTAACAAAAAATGCTTTGCGCTTTTCATTTTATTTCTATGAAAAGGCCCACGAAAATCCTCAGCACCAGGCCCATGATACTCTTAATCTGGCCCTGGTAATCAGTGACACAATTGCTCATTGATAGAAAAAACATGTGATACAATTAAAACCTCATTAGTAGGCTCCCTCATCTCTCATTCAATCACCTGTTATAAAAGGAGTATTAAAGTTTGTGTTACATACTGTATATAGCAAAAGTCTTATATTAAACACTAGTCACGATAAGTTCACCATTACTTAATTTTTATTATTCAATGGTTTACCTTGGTGTACACAAATTGCCTTTGATAGAAATTCAAGAGAGTGTCTAACAACTAAACTAATGAAGCTGTTAACATAAAAATATGAGTATTGTGATTCCATGGTTTCAAAGATGGGGATATCAATATAGTCTTAGTCATTGTCTATGACTATATTGATATTCCCGTCTAAATTTCTCCTAGGTTTTTTACCTAAACCCTTTGACATGACTCTCTACTTGATCAGCACCAGTGTGGCTTTTGCTCCCAGCACTCCACTGAGACTGCTCTGACAAAGGTGACTAATGATTTAGTTGCTGCTGAAACCAAAGGTCAATTCTCCCAGCTTATTCTTCATGATCTTTCTGCTGCATTTGGCACTGTTGACCACCCTCTCCTGTTCCTCATGCTGCATCAACTTGGTCTCAGTGGCACTGCTCTCTCCTGGTTCTCTTCCTATCTCTCTCTTCGCTCCTACAGTGTCTCCTTCGCCTCTTTACCCCCAGTTCCTCTTTCAATTGAAGCACCTCAAGGCACTGTTCTGGGTCCCCTACTCTTCTTGATCTATTCCGCCTCGCTGGGCAACCTCATTCCTTCCTATGGACTACAATATCATCTCGATGCTGACGACACCCAAATCTACTTTTCCTCTCCCGATCTCTCTCCTCCTGTGTTGGACCGTGTTACTGCCTGCCTATCGACTGTCTCCGACTGGATGACTTCCCGATTTCTAAAGCTCAACCTCTCTAAAACTGAACTTCTCGTCGACGTTCTCTCCCTCTAAAACCTCCATTCCTGCACCAATTTCTCTTTAGGTGAATTTTGCCACCATTACTTCTACCTCTCAGGCTTGTTGCCTCAGGGTCCTCTTGGACTCTGATCTATCCTTTACTCCTCACATTCGGTCTCTAACCAAATCGTGCTACTTCCACCTAAAAAACATTGCACGCAAACTTCCCTTTCTTAATCCAGACTCTACTAAAATGCTCTTCCAAGCTCTTATGATCTCCTGCCTTGACTACTGTAACCTCCTTCTCTCTGACTTTAAGAGATCCCAGATTCTGCTTCTGCAGTCTGTAATGAACACCTGTGCCAGACTCATACACCTCACCTCCTGGAACCTCTCACACCTCACCTCTGTCAATCTCTACACTGGCTTCCTATTTCCTTTAGAATCCAATTCATTATACTGGTGCTCATGGACAAAACTCTCCGTAACCACGCCCCTGCCTACATCTCCTCCCTTATTAGCAGGTACAACTCATCCTGACCACTTCGCTCTGCCAATGACCTGATGCTATCAGTTCCTCGTACTCACACTCTCAACTTTCAGCTTCAGGACTTCACTCAAGCTGCGCCCTTTCTATGGAACTCCCTCCCCTGCAACATCAGACTCGCCCATCTCTCCAGTCCTTCAAGAAGTCTCTGAAAACGCATTACTATAGAGAAGCCTATCAGCTCACTCCATGATCCCCCATTGCACATTTCTTGCTCCATCTCCCCATTCAATCCTCATGCAACCCGCTACTTCAAATACCCTATTCATCCTCACCTAATGTGTCACCCCTCCCCTCTTAGATTGTAAGCTCTCGAGCAGGGTCCTCCCTCCTTCTGTTCCGTGTGTGTAACATATATGTATATTTGTTATTCTGTTTCTCCCATTGTACAGCGCTAAGGAATTTGTTGGCGCTTTATAAATACTGGTAAATGTAACTAATTCAACTAAGGCAACAGATTCTACCTCTTCTTTTGATTAGAGCACAGAGAAAAAAAATTTTAAATGTATTTTTTTTAGTTTTCTTAGCCTGAAAACAAAAATTTAAATAGCAATTTTGGCACGTTTCTTTTTTTTTGTTGGGGGGGGGGGTTTGGGGCGCTCCACATTTCTGTGCCTACAGGCAGGGCCGGGTTAAGATCTCTATGGGCCTGGAGCTGAATATTTTGATGGCTTTTTTTGGAATTTAGTGAAACGAAAACATAATTTTAGGTTATTTAATAGTGCAGATACCTGTGTATCTAATGAGGCAGTTACTGTGTGATTAATCATTCAGATTTCAATCATTTAAAGCATATGAAATATTTTTTTCCCATTTTAGCATTCAAACCTTTGTGGTTATACAGTATATTCTATAGGGAATTCTTGTTAAAAAAAAAAGTGAAATAGGAACCTGTTACTGCATTTTTCGGAAAAAATATGAAATTTTAATCAAAAAATGAAATATTTCCCTTGTGTTTTGGACGATTGTGTTTTATGAATAATATGACTATGTATAAAACACTGACCTTGCTCCCAGCGTGGGAAATGAGAAGTTGAGTAATAGCAGTGATATTTACAGAAAAAATGGCGTTGCGCCCATACTCAGAGCGGCTGCAACAGCCAGGAGTAACAGCCCAGTTAATGTATAAAACATAAGAGAAAAAAGTGTCATCTGTGCTCGTTTCTATGTATTCCATGTACAATAAAACACTATGAGGTTTTAGTTTGTTTCAATGGCCATTGCAACGTAAGCTCACTCGCCCCTTCAAGGCACCTCTTTATAGAGTGAGTACCTAACCAATGTAACCAAAAAGCTGCTCTACTGAGCAGCTCCAAGCCCGTCCTGCTGCTTTTCAGCTAAGGAGAGGCAGAGAGATGGTGGGGTTTATTTATACACGCACCAAACACTTCCCATTTGGGGTTAAAAACAAAAACATGTGTAGCGCTCACTCCCGGAGGAGCCGCTGAATTTAACCTCGGGTTAGTCTCACCGCACTAGGGAATAAATATACACCAGCACTGTTGTGGATTTTATAGATTATATACTTTACTGATCCCAATAAAGCGGCATATATAATGTGAATTCAGTATATGAATGACAGGATTTCGCAATGCGAGAAAAACACGTGGCGGCAAAAGGAAAGTTTAACCCCTTCGTTTCTTGAGTGTAAGTCCCGCAAAAATAATGTCCCAAAAAGGTGTTTGTGTGCGATTCAGGTACCCGGGTACTATATTCAACTGGCCAGTGAATGGATTGAGCAATTCTTTGACTAGTCACGTTGGGGCCCTGTAGATTTAAACAATACTGCAGCGTGCTTTGTTTAAACTTGGACTGTGGCCTGGAAGGCCTCTCACCCATCTGCTGGACAATCTGTTCTGCTGTCCGATCAAGGATCTCTCTCCGCTTGATTATACTGGAACTCTGTGCCACCGGATCCGCTTGTCCGATTTCGGTAACGAGAATTACGGCCTACCACCTGCACTCCCAGTGGATCATCGCGGTCTCCTTACTCGGAGTCCAAACCGGAACGTTGTTTCTGCGCAAAACCTCTCAGCGATGTGTGGATAGGTCTCCGCCAGCACTGTCACTGATTCTCAGCACCCGTAGGGCAGCTCCTGCTCTCCGGCCTGGTCTCAATCTCTGACAGTCTCACGTGCGTCTTCCACCTTTCGTCGCTCGGCTCACCCTGGCTCTCCTTCGAACGAGGATGCGGTTGTCCTTCGCTCTCTCCCACCCACTTCCTGTCCCCGCCGCAAAGCATGATGGAAAACGTAGTCCCGTTGTGTCCAGTATACTTTACATTGCGCTTGTCTCCCTCTGGTGGCCAAACCCGAGCAATACATCAACAGAGTTTTTAAACAGCGCTACACATGGAAATAGGAACAGCAGCAAAACGACGAACTGGTGTTACGAGCATAATATACATACATACAGAGAAAATGGCGTCGCGCCCATACTCACCGGAGCGGCTGTGACAGCCAGGAGTAACAGCCCAGTTAATGTATAAAACAGAACAAGAGAAAAAAAAAACTGGGCTGTTACTCCTGGCTGTTGTAGTCGCTCCTGTGAGTATGGGCGCAACGCCATTTTTTCTGTATGTATGTAATCACTCTATAAAGAGGTGCCTTGAAGGGGCGAATAGCAGTGATATTGCTCATTTTATACGTGACAAATGGACAATGCCATTACTTTGGAACTAAAAAATAAATAGTTTTTCTTCTTTTCTTTTCGATTTTACATGGTCACGTTTGGTGTCAATGCAAAAGCCAGACTCTGACATGTCCAATGACACCTCACTTAACCTTGTGAGGTGTAAAGCTTAGTGATGCAGGGGTCCAAAGTCCCACCCAGTGCTCTTCGTTGCAGTGCGGCAGTTTAGGTTTTTGATGTAACAACGGATTGTGCCATCACCTCCACACTTGTTCGTGACATGAGAAATGTGATGGTGAGTTGGTGAGTGCAGCATCATTGTTGACTTTATAATTGAAAGTTGAAAAATTTTGTTACATAGTTATATAGGCTGAAAAAAGACATGCGTCCATCGGGTTCAGGCTCTCCCACATAACCTACTCCTGTTGATCCAAAAGAAGGCAAAAAACCCAGTCTGAAATATGCAACATACTGGGAAAAAATTCCTTCTTGACCCCAGAATGGCAGTCAGATTTCTCCTTGGATGAAGAAGCTTTTACCCACATATTAAATATTATAACCCTTAATATTCTGTGTCTGCAGGAAGTCATCCAGTCATTTTTTAAAAGTCTGTACAGACTCTGACCCAACCACCTCAACAGGCAGAGAATTCCACAGCTTTATTGTTCTCACCGTAAAATAACCCTTCCTATGCTTTAAGCTAAATTTTCTTTCTTCCAGTCTAAATGGATGACCCCTTGTCCTATGTATAGACCTGTTAATGAATAGGTTATCAGACAATGGTTGATAATGGCCCCGTATATATTTATATAAGGTTATCAGATCCTCTCTAAGGCGCCGTTTCTCTAAACTTAACAGGTTTAAGCTTGTTAGTCTTTCCTCATAACTTAACCCTTCCATTCCCCTTATTAATTTAGTTTCCCGTCTCTGCACTTTTTCTAACGCTATAATATCTTTTTTTAAGACAGGTGCCCAAAATTGCACGGCATATTCAAGGTGCGGCCTGACCATTGATTTATACAGAGGCAAAATTATGTTTTCATCCCGTGAGTGAACTCCCTTTTTAATGCATGCCAATACTTTGCTGGCCGTGGCGGCTGCTGTTTGACATTGCACATTGTTACTTAGTTTGAAGTCTATGATTATTCCCAAATCCTTCTCCTGCTTGGATTTCCCTAACTCCGTACCATTTAGGGTATAAATTACTTGCGTGCTCTTCACTCCAAAGTGCATAACTTTGCATTTATCTAGATTAAATCTCATCTGCCATTTAAGTGCCCAGTCCCCCAATTTATCTAAATCCCTCTGCAGCGAAGTAACATCCTGCTCACATTGTATTACTTTTCCTAGTTTTGTGTCATCTGCAAACACTGATACATGACTTTCAATGCCTATCTCAAGGTCATTTATAAATAAATTGAATAGTATTGGTCCTATAACAGACCCCTGAGGGACACCACTTACCTGGACTGGTGTCCATCTTGAAAATGTACCATTTATGACCACTCTCTGTACCCTATCTTTTAGCCAGTTTTCTATCCAAGAACAAGTATTTTCATCTAGACCATTTTTTCTCGATTTAAATAGTAACCTTTTGTGTGGAACTGTGTCGAAAGCTTTGGCAAAATCTAAGTAAATCACATCCACTGCGACCCCCTGATCTATACTTCTACTTACTTCCTCATAGAACGTAATTAGGTTAGTCTGACATGATCTGTGTTTCATGAAACCATGCTGATTTTTGCCAATTACATTATACCTCCCAATAAATTCCTGAATATTATCCCGTAGTAACCCCTCAAATACTTTCCCAGCCACAGATGTTAAGCTCACAGGTCTATAATTCCCAGGCACAAATTTTAAACCCTTCTTAAATATAGGGACCACGTCAGCTTTTCTCCAATCCTCTGGTACTATTCCTGAAAGAAAAGAATCTTGAAAGATTAAGAACAGAGGTTTACATATTTCAACACATAGCTCTCTCAGTACTCGTGGGTGAATTCCATCTGGCCCTGGGGCTTTATTCACATTCACATTGTTTAATTTCTGCAAAAACCTTGTCCTGAGTCAACCAGTCACTTTGTATTAGTAAGTTTTTATTAATGAATTGCCTGTCTCCTGTTATAGGTTTCTCTTTGATAAATACTGAAGAAAAATAATCATTTAAAATTTCTGCCTTATCCTGATCTTCCGTTAACAATAACCCTGACTCAGATTTTAGTGAACCTACATTTTCACTCTTGGGTTTTTTAGAATTTATGTACCTAAAGAATCTTTTAGGGTTGGTCTTGCTCTCTTTGGCTATTTCTTTTTCATTTTCTAGTTTAGCCCATCTAATCGCTTTTTTACATGCTTTATTGTTGTGTTAGACAAAAAAAATAAAATATGTATTCATTAATTTTGTTATGAAAAACCTGGTCATGTTTGGTATCATTGGAAAGGCCATGCTCTGGCCTTTACAGTGATTTCTCACATGAACCTGTAGCTGCTATGTAGTTAGAGATAAAGAGGTCCAAATGCTCATCAATGCATCCTTTCTCTGGGACTATTCTAGGGCATGGGCCTGGAGCTGCTGCTCCATCAGTCTCTATGTTAATCTGGCCCGGCCTACAGGCTCCTGAGGTGCAAATCTGGCCTTGCATAGTGGTGAGTTAAATAAGATATGGCAATGCTTAATTGAGGGCAGAAACATTGCCGAGTTCTCTTACACTTAGGGCCAGATTACATTCCTCATGATAAAATGGAGAAGGTAATGGGGAAAACCTACACCTACAGGTTTCCTTGTAGTGTCCCCATTTTAGCGGGAGATTCCGGGCAGGTGCTACTTCAGCAGCTTTCCCCGGAACAAAGAACTACCCTCGATGATACTCGCAGTAGTGCTTCCCCGAATATTACCTCCTGGAGTCCATAGGACTAGCTGGTTTTTAGCTGGTGCTAAATGATCCTGCTTTTGTATAACCCGTTAACGCAAAAGTTAGCCACAGCTAGGATCTGGTGCTAACGGATTCCGCTTCTGCGGAATCCGTCTGCACCAGCTGAAAATTAAACCAAAAATCGGATACTCACCTCTCATCCCACGCGAGAACAGCGGCTCCATCTGCTTCTTCTTGCCCCCGGGATCAGAGAGAGACTGGGGGAAAAGAGTCCCCCCAGTCTCCCTCTGCGAATCACTCTGCTGACCTGCCGGATCTCGCGAGGCAAGATCCTGAAGGTCATGTGACTGGCAGCGTTACCCTCAATGGAGTCCTATGGGCTCCATGGAGGGGATGCTCGCAGTGGCGCTTAGCGCTGCCACGAGCATCCCGAGGCTTAGCACCATGTTACGGTGCAGGCTGCTCGATTAGCGTCTGCAGTGTAATAACACGCTAAAACGGGGACTCTAAGGAGAAACCCGCAGGCGCAGGTTTTTCATCTTAGGGTCCCCGTTTTAGCGTGATGATCATAATATGGCCCTTAATGTATTGTTCAAATCTATTTATCGTATCTTTGTCCAGTTTGATGTATACAGTGTTGTCTTTCCATGAGTGCTTGCACAACATGTTTGCACTCCAATAGTAATATATACAGGAAGAGGTTCCTCTGCACTAGCACGACTTTAAAAAAAACAGGCGCTGACTTGTCATTATTCACTGAAAAATATGTTAATTCTACTTGTTTAACTACATCATCACATATTACAATCTCCATATGTTGGTAGTTTCTGCAATTCACTATAAGAAAAGCTGTCACTAGCCAGGATCTCCAAAGACAAAAGAAGCACATTGTGGATAAAATACTTAATGACACTATTGTTTAACATTCATAAAATATGATTCAACAAACTGTTTAATCACTGGCAGCAAAAAGCCTAAATTCAAGTTATCAAATGGAACATGTCATAATTAGGGAAAGTAGTCGGACAAAAGGGCATTTTTTGAACAAAATGAAATGTCCAAATTGAATGTGTCCACTTCATTGTCAGACAGATTGTGTTCCAGTTTTTTTGCTGACTGCTACGTTACACATTGAATTGTTCTCTACGTACTAATTACTTCAATGGACAAAGCTTTCAGCTGGACTTCCTGTAGAAGATTCTCAATCAAGGATAAGGAGTTTAGAGTTTTTTTGGAAATTGACTGACTTTTTCTTTCTTTTTTTTCTTCAGTGAAAACATTAAAAACTTTTTCTCCCTGTCTTTCAACATGTACGTTGTGCATATTGAAGTTATAAATGTAAACATTTTCTAACTGATGATGAAGATTAAAGAAGATGCTTTTTTAACATCATGGACTGTAAGGACCTTGAAACTTATCTCAAATGTACCTATGGGCAGGAGAAGTTCAATTCAGGCTATATACTTCATATTTAACATTGAATTGATAGTTATAAATATATTAAAAGGACTATCAAATTTCATTCTTTGCCCTTGAATTTGGCAGATGCTGCTCATAGCCTTTGCCCAAATATTTTTATTTATTTATATATATATATATATATATATAATATATATATATATATATATATATATATATATATATATAGATTAGGTCGGCCGTGTTAGTCCAGATGCCAAAATCACGAGTATAGCAGTCTGTAGTGATACCTTTTTTATTGGACTAACGTTACATTTAAAGTACAAGCTTTCGAGAGGATTCCTCCCTTCTTCAGGTATAGAAGCTAACTGATCAGAATAATAGAATAAAACATAGGGATAGTCATAGGGCTCACAGTTGGGGGCGTTAGATGTAGTACATTGCCAAATGGCATGGTCAGAGGGGGAATCAAATAAAAAAATAAAAAAAATAAAAAAAAAGGGAAACCTTAATTGTCTCAGGCAAGATGCAATCATGTCCACTTCAAAGGGAATGTGAAAGGACAGAACGAAAGAAATAAGAAAAAAAAACAACAAAAAAAACCAAAACACACACAAAAAAAAACACAACACAGTGAGTATGGGGAAGACACAAAAATAGGAATGATGAATATTACGTGACGTTATTATAGTGGGTTAAAAAACCCGAATCTATATTAAGTCCTTGTTTTATATTGTTGAAATGTGTGATCATTTTCATTTCATATGTTTTGCGTTCCCGGTGATCTTTAAAATGTCCTTTGAGGATTTTGATTCTGAGGTTTTGGATGGAGTGGCCTGCTAGATTGAAGTGATGTCCCACTGGGGTACAATATGTGTTTTCCTGGTGGTTCCTGATGGAGTGTCTGTGCTGGTTCATCCTGAGATTTAGTTTAAGGCTGGTTTCACCAATATAGCAGCCCTTATCACACGCCGTGCACTGGATCATATACACAACATTTTCTGACGTGCATAGGAATGATCCCTTGATGTTGTGAGTGGCGTTGTTGTGCCGCACAGTGCTGCTGTCACATATATGTTGGCACAGTTTGCAGCGGGGTTTGTTACAGCGTTTGGTCCCATTCTGTACGTCATCCTGTTCCTGAGCGAGTTTGCTGCGGACCAGTTTTCGCCTCAGGTTTGGGGGTTGCTTGAATGCCAGTAAGGGGGGCTGTGGGAATATTTCTTTGAGCGTAGCGTCCTCTGTGACCAGTGGCTGCAGATCTTTGATGATTTTGCGAATTCCCTCTAGAGTTGGGTTGTAGGAAACAACTAGAGGGATCCGTGTGGTGTTTTTCTTTTCTTTGTAGCGCAACAGCTGTTCGCGCGGTGTTTTCAGAGCAGATTTGATTTTTTCAGAGATTGTCCTTTCCTTGTAGCCCTTCCGCTGGAATGATGCAGACAGTTTGCTCAGGTGTTTATCCCTGTCCCCAGTGTCCGAGCAGATTCGGTGGTACCTGATGGCCTGGCTATAGATGATGCCTTGTTTGGTGTGGTTGGGATGAAAGCTGGTGTTGTGGAGGTAGCTGGGCCTGTCTGTGGGTTTCCTGTACACAGATGAGTGCAGCGTGCCATTGGCAGCTGATATGGTACAGTCCAGGAAGCTCACACTGTGCTTGGAAAAATCCATCTTGAGTTTGATCAATGGGTGGAACGTATTAAATGCCTTGTGAAAGTCTAGAAGGTGTTCCTCTCCTTCTGTCCATATGATGAAAATATCATCAATGTATCGTAGATATTTGTGTGGTTTGTGAGGGTGAGTGTTCAGGAACCTCTGTTCTAGATCTGCCATGAAAAGATTGGCGTATTGTGGTGACATTTTACTACCCATAGCGGTCCCAGTCATTGTAGGTAGCAGTTGTTGTTGAAGCTGAAGCAGTTGTGTGTAAGAATAAATTCAATCAGCTTGGTAATAATGTCACCGCTATATTTATGTGGAGTATTGTGGGAGGAGAGAGATTGGAGACAGGCATTGATTCCATCTTTATGTGGGATGTTACTGTATAGGGATTCTACATCCATAGTAACTAATATAGTGTCGGCCGGTAGTGTCTGGATATCCCCGAGTTTGTTGAGAAAGTCTGTGGTGTCCTGTATATAACTGGCAGTGTTGGTTACTAAGGGTTTCAGGATACCCTCTATAAGGCCAGAAATATAGACGTTTGGGGGCCCACAGAGCACGTGCACAATGTCTTTCATAAACAAAACAGCTTTATTCACCCTTTCAGGGCAGGCAAAAAGGCAACATAATAAGTACACGCTTGGGTTCAGCGAAATTAAAGCAAAGTCCTGATCTTCAGCACAAATAAACAGAAAAATAATGATGGCTCACCAACGCTTTAAACCGTCCTAAACCTGGGGAATCCTTTCCCCAGTATGTAGAAGCCTCTCCAGCAAGGCACAGCACGTCTCCTGCTGTTGGAACACCAACACACACAGCTTCCACTGATTACTTTCCTTTTTCCTAAACTCCCACAATCCTATCTGGGAGTTGCTGGCTTTAACCCTTTCGCTGCTGAGGCTTTTCCCGCCCCTGTGCTGAGGTCATTTTTACCGGTTTTGCTCATCATGTTTAAACGTGTTTTGAAGGCTTATTTTAGTATATGACCCAGACATATTATATATCGTTCTCTCCGTCAGACTCGGTAGATTCATAATATGTCATTATTATATGTATACGTTATGTCATGTCTGTATATTATAACAAAAAATGCAATAAAATATGTATTTTCAATAATTTACAATGTGTAAAGTGTTTTTTTTCACATTTTAACATGCGAGCAATTGCGGTTATATTTTGTATGGGGTGCGCTTGTTAAAAAAATTAGAGATGGGGTCTCGTTACATTTTTTTTGGGGGAAAATTACGCGATTTTTAACAAACGCACCGCATACAAAAATCGTTAGTGCAGCATCATTGTTCACATTATAATTGAAATGGGAACAATATTGCTGCATTAACAAACCAAAAAAAAAAAAAAGTGTTTATTTTTTTTTTATAATTTTTTTTTAATTTTTTTTTTTTTTTTTTTTAATTTTTTTTTTTTTACAAAATTTTTCACTTTCATGTTTGGTATCGTTGGAACGGCCATGCTCTGGCCGATCCAACCATACCAAAATTTAACCTCTAACTGCCACGGATCGGGAGATAGGGAGTTCATTGGAACTCCCTATCTCCACCGTTGGTGGCAGTTAAGGGTTAAGTCCAGGACTGGCGTCATCGTGCTACGCACGATGACGCCAGTCCTCAGGGGGAGTTCCCGGAGGCTTGGCCGACATCCAAGATGTCGGCCAGCTCCGGGAAAGGATCGCGAATCGGCGCTTTTCAGCGCCGATTTGCGATCCAGCTCCCCAGGGGTTAATGCCAGGCATCATTTGGAAGGGCAGGCTGTGCCCTTCCAAATGATGCCTGGGTTAACCCCCGCAGAGCCGCCGATCGGGAGGGAGAGAGGTCCGAAGGACCTCCCCCCCTCCCT
Organism: Leptobrachium leishanense; assembly: GCA_009667805.1. NCBI lineage: Eukaryota > Metazoa > Chordata > Amphibia > Anura > Megophryidae > Leptobrachium > Leptobrachium leishanense. The sequence continues at coordinate 200,420,751 of CM019065.1, read as the reverse complement.
TTCAGGCGCCTCCTCCGCACATGCGGGGGGGCGCCTGAATTAGGTGTCATCGCGCTGCCGCGATGACACCTAATTCGGGCGGCTGTGGTCCCGGATGCGCGGCTGACATCCAGGATGTCAGCCCGCACCAGGGGGGGCCAGCGATCGGCCGGAACCCGGCCAAACGCTGACCCCAATGGGAGGACGCGCTCAGCGCGTCCTCCGCATACCAGCGGGAATGCTGAGGACGCGCTGAGCGCGTCCTCAGCATCCAAGTGGTTAAAGATCTTCCTGGATAGGAAGATTAACCCTGTGGTTGCACTTAAAGGGACCACAACCCAAATAGGGGTGAAACATAGTGTCCATCCAGGACCCAGCCCTGCCGACCTCTACAATATATATATACACACACAGACTGTCTCTCTGCTGTCTCGAATTGGTTGTCTTCCTGCTTCCTTAAACTCAATCTTGCCAAAACTGAAATTTTCGTTGTTCCTCCCTCAAAGAAAACCCCAATGCCACCTCTCTCTCTATGAGGAAATGGAATGCTCATTAGTCTGACACCTCAAGCTTGGTGCCTTGGTCTCACTTTAGACTCTTACCTAACATTCTCTCCAGAGAATGTCCAGACAGTGACTAAATCCTGTTACTATCAACTCAAGAACATTGCCTGTTTCTGCTCCTTTATGATGCAAGATACCGCAAAGGTGCTGGTTCATGCGCTTGTCATTTCACATCTTGATTACTGCAATTCGCTCCTTATTGCTCTCTCCAGTGCCCATATTGTCCCTTTGCAATCTATAATGAATGCAGACGCCAGGCTTATTTTTACCAGACTGACCTCACGTACCTCCTCCCTCTGCTGGTCCCACCATTGGCTTCCTGTAAGTTCCAGGATACAGTTTAAAATACTGACGCTCACGTTCAAATCACTCCTTACATGTCTTCATTACTCCACAAGCACATCCCATCTAGACAACTCCGGTCAGCGGGCAATCTCAACTTCTCCTCTGTCTACACCCGTGCTGCCAACTCTCGTCTCCAAGACTTTGCAAGGGCAGCTCCGGTACTGTGGAATGACTTGCCCCGCCCTATCAAACTCTCCCCTAATCTTTAATCCTTCAACAAATCCCTCAAAACCCATCTATTCAGAATAGTGTACCACATCACTGATACATTTGATTAAAGCTGCTTCTATGGCCCCACCCACTGGTACTCATCGTCCGGTTGGTCCAATAAAACTCCTTGTCTTCCTCAACCCCAATGCCTCTAGACCTGAAGCTAATATGAGCAGAGCCCTCTACACCTCTTGTTTCCATGCATTAAACTAGGGACGCACCGATACCAGTATCGGTATCGGTGCCGATACTACTGTTTTGACGAGTACTCGTCAAAAATCGCCCGATACTTCCGCTCCAGCGGGACAGCAATCGCGGCCTCCGGCGTTTCAATCGCAGCCTCCGGCGCTTCAATCGCAGCATCCGGTGCTTCAATCGCGGCATCCGGTGCTTCAATCGCGGCATCCGGGCTTGAAACTGCTTGAATCGCGGCATCCGTGGCTTCAAACTTGGCCTCAGGCACTCACTCTGTGCGTGTTCGTCGCACGAGTCACCGCAGCGAGAGACTGACACATCACGTGGGACTGGCTGCTAGTCATAAAAGGAGTGGCACGTCTCACTAGAAGCAGGTGCGTATGTTCTGGCTGTCTCTCCCCCCCCCCCCCAAACGAAAAAAATAATTTATTTTGCCCAGCAACTTGTTTTTGTTAGTTTGCAGGGGGAAGGGACAGACATACTATAAACTTTGGAGGCCTGATGCAGCGGTTCGGACTCAGAGGCCTGTCCCGACAATTTATTTTGCCCAGCAACTTATTTATTGGAGTGTCGGGACAGGCCTCCGAACCGCTGCATCAGGCCTGCAAAGTTTATTGTTTATCTGTCCCTTCCCCCAACGAAGGGAAATAAATTGATAGGGGGAAAAAACAGAGTGCTGGGACAGCAGGACTCTGAAGTTTATTTTCAGTCTGTCTGTCCCCTCCCTCCCCTCACCCCCTAAGCAAAAGAAAATAAATTGATGGGGGAAAAAAAACGGAGTGCTGGGGCAGTTATTATAAACAGTGATTATAGCAAATTAATATTCATTCATCTTTGACCATGCTGTGAATACAGCATGAATAAACAAAATGAAATTTTTTCCCCTTTGCTGAATAGTGAATAGAATAGTGATTTATTATTATTAATCACTATTCAGCAATGGAAAAATAATTCATTTTTCGTATTGCTTTAGAAAAAATGTGTCCTGTCCCTTTAAAAAAAAGTATCGGTAATTGGTATCGGTGAGTACTTGAACAAAAGTATCGGTACTCGTACTCTGTCTTAAAAAAGTGGTATCGGTGCATCCCTACATTAAACCACGTCTGGAAAACGTAATACAGCACTTCCAACCGTGATATTTGAGACGTGCTTTCAACAGTAGACTAGTGATTAAACACAGTCGGTTTAACAAACAAAAAAAATTCCTCTTGAGATGAGAAGTCTATTCTCCCTAATGATCATCATGATCATTTATATACAGTAGCTCCAACTCCAACAGTTTCCGAAGCGCTTTACAATAACCAAAGGGAGCGAGATACAGATAAATGGCTAGAGAATGGAAACAAGAGGTTTAACAAACAACAAAATTCCTCTTGAGATGAGCAGTCAATTCTCCCTAATGATCATTAACCCCTTCACTGCGGAGCCATTTCATATCTTAAAAAAACATGTTTCTTTTTTTTATTAGTTTTATTATTTTATTCTTTACTATAAACATGGTCATGTTTGGTATCATTGGAAAGGACATGCTCTGGCCTTTCTAATGATACCAAATATGACCCTGCTAGCTGCCAACAGTCGGGAGATATCGGGGTTCAAATGAACCCCCTATCTTTGTTAGGAGTCAATGAGGACGTTCCCCACACGTCCTCAGCAGTGAAAGGGTTAAAATATAACCTTTATAAGGATTACCATAAAATCACTCCTATGCACCCTTTTGAAATCAATAAGGAAGCAACCCATTAGCATGTCATGCTACCAAGTAATCGGAGTGTAGTACCCCTAAGAACTTTATCCCTTCAAGTCTCCTTAATGTGGGACTTGTGTACTCACCCTGTTTCCATATATCAAAAGCACACTCCTTAGCATAAAAAGCACCTCAGACATAATCACAACATATAGCATCAGCACCATGCCATAAAAAAGGGGTTCCCTCTTATAACTACATTTGTCAATTAAAGCAGTTAAGCACAACAATTGTTGTAGCAAAAAGCTATAGGCTATTGATTCATAATAACTGGCCCAATCCTTACATTTCTTTGAAAGCGTGATGTCTAAGAAATTCAATGGATCATGTTGTATTTTGCTAGTAAACTTAAGGTTAAAAGGATTTTTGTTGAGAAAATCTCTGAATTGTGTAAACTCCTTGGCAGTATCTCCCGATATTACTATAATATCATCTATGTACCTTTTCCAGGTTACAATCTTCATTAGAAATGGGTTTCTTTGTGGGTTACTGATCTACTCTTCCCAATAACCTAAATACAAATTAGCGTATACTGGGGCACAGGGACTTCCCATCGCTGTTCCGCATTGTTATAAATACCATTCATTATTAAACAGGAAGTAATAATGGGTTAGTACAAACCTAAGCAGTTTAATGTTAAAATTTATTTGTACCGTTAACATTTTACTGTGTTTAGTCAGATACGATCTTCTACTCTGTAAGCCTACATCGTGTGGAATGCAACTATATAGAGATTCAACATCAAGGGAACATAATAACGATGAACTGGGTCCCCAGTCTCCCTCCGTGAATCACTCCGTGGCCCTGCACGATCTCGAGAGAGAGCAGGTCAGATGGCCCGCGCGGCAGCACAAGCAGAGGAGGTGATAATTGCGGCGGCACGTTAGGGCTAGTACTGCATTACAGGGCAGGCTTCTGAATCGGGGACCCTTTTTAAAGGATTTTACCAGGAAGGATACATTAAGATTTCTCTTGTTTTCAAATATGTCCTGGGTGGCGAGAATGTATCGTTAGGTCAGGGCTCGAGTCGAGCGGGAACGCGCAGGAACGGTGTTCCCGCACTTTTCCCACAGCGGGAACGCTGCGGGAACGCAGCGTTCCCGCTGTGGCCCGAGCCCGAACGCCGCCGCCGCACATTGCCGGCGGCCGGCGTGTTTCCTGTTACAAGGGCCGGTGACAGGAGGTGGAGCCGCTCGCCTGGCTGTTTCATAGTTCCCAGGCGAGCGGCTGCACTTCCTGTCAGCGGCCACTGAAGCAGGAAGCACGCGGCCGCTGGCAGGAGCAGAAGCAGCAGCAAAGGTGAGCTGGGCTGGGGGCAGTATCCCTGAGACCTGGGGGGGGGGCAATATCCATGAGAGCTGGGGCATTATCCATGAGACCTGGGGGGCATTATCCATGAGACCTGGGGGCATTATCCATGAGACCTGGGGGGCATTATCCATGAGAGCTGGGGCAATATCCATGAGAGCTGGGGCATATCCATGAGACCAGGGGGCAATATCCATGAGAGCTGGGGCATTATCCATGAGAGCTGGGGCATTATCCATGAGAGCTGGGGCATTATCCATGAGACCAGGGGGCAATATCCATGAGAGCTGGGGCATTATCCATGAGAGCTGGGGCATATCCATGAGACCAGGGGGCAATATCCATGAGAGCTGGGGCATTATCCATGAGAGCTGGGGCATTATCCATGAGAGCTGGGGCAATATCCATGAGAGCTGGGGCATTATCCATGAGAGCTGGGGCATTATCCATGAGACCAGGGGGCAATATCCATGAGAGCTGGGGCATTATCCATGAGAGCTGGGGCATTATCCATGAGAGCTGGGGCAATATCCATGAGAGCTGGGGCATTATCCATGAGAGCTGGGGCATTATCCATGAGAGCTGGGGCAATATCCATGAGAGCTGGGGCATATCCATGAGACCAGGGGGCAATATCCATGAGAGCTGGGGCATTATCCATGAGAGCTGGGGCATTATCCATGAGACCTGGGGCATTATCCATGAGAGCTGGGGCATATCCATGAGACCAGGGGGCAATATCCATGAGAGCTGGGGCATTATCCATGAGACCTGGGGCAATATCCATGAGCTGGGGCAATATACATGAGAGCTGGGGCATTATCCATGAGACCTGGGGCAATATCCATGAGACCTGGGGCAATATCCATGAGAGCTGGGGCAATATCCATGAGAGCTGGGGCATTATCCATGAGAGCTGGGGCAATATCCATGAGAGCTGGGGCATTATCCATGAGACCTGGGGCAATATCCATGAGAGCTGGGGCATATCCATGAGACCTGGGGCAATATCCATGAGAGCTGGGGCATTATCCATGAGACCTGGGGCAATATCCATGAGAGCTGGGGCAATATCCATGAGAGCTGGGGCATTATCCATGAGAGCTGGGGCAATATCCATGAGAGCTGGGGCATATCCATGAGACCAGGGGGCAATATCCATGAGACCTGGGGCATTATCCATGAGACCTGGGGCAATATCCATGAGACCAGGGGGGCAATATCCATGAGAGCTGGGGCATTATCCATGAGACCAGGGGGCAATATCCATGAGAGCTGGGGCATTATCCATGAGACCTGGGGCAATATCCATGAGACCAGGGGGGCAATATCCATGAGAGCTGGGGCATTATCCATGAGAGCTGGGGCATTATCCATGAGAGCTGGGGCATTATCCATGAGAGCTGGGGCATTATCCATGAGACCAGGGGGCAATATCCATGAGAGCTGGGGCATTATCCATGAGAGCTGGGGCATTATCCATGAGAGCTGGGGCATTATCCATGAGACCTGGGGCATTATCCATGAGACCTGGGGCATTATCCATGAGCTGGGGCATTATCCATGAGAGCTGGGGCATTATCCATGAGACCAGGGGGCAATATCCATGAGACCAGGGGGCAATATCCATGAGACCAGGGGGCAATATCCATGAGAGCTGGGGGCATATCCATGAGAGCTGGGGGCATTATCCATGAGAGCTGGGGGCATTATCCATGAGAGCTGGGGCATTATCCATGAGAGCTGGGGGCATTATCCATGAGAGCTGGGGGGCATTATCCATGAGAGCTGGGGGGGCATTATCCATATGAGCTGGGGCAATTATATCCATGTGAACTGGGGAAAATATATCCATATAACCAGTGCTGTGTATATTATTCTTGGGGTTCAGTGCTGTGTATGTTATTCTGGGGGCTCAGTGCTGTGTATATTATTCTTGGGGTTCAGTGCTGTGTATATTATCCTGGAGGCTCAGTGCTGTGTATATTATTCTGGGGGCTCAGTGCTGTGTATGTTATTCTGGGGGTTCAGTGTTGTGTATGTTATTCTGGGGGCTCAGTGCTGTGTATGTTATTCTGGGGGCACAATGTTGTGTATATTATTCTGGGGGCTCAGTGCTGTGTATGTTATTCTGGGGGCTCAGCGCTGTGTATATTATTCTGGGGGCTCAGTGTTGTGTATGTTATTCTGGGGGCTCAGTGCTGTGTATGTTATTCTGGGGGCACAATGCTGTGTATATTATTCTGGGGGCTCAGTGCTGTGTATATATTATTCTGGGGGCTCAGTGCTGTGTATATTATTCTGGGGGCTCAGCGCTGTGTATATTATTCTGGGGGTTCAGTGCTGTGTATATTATTCTGGGGGCTCAGTGCTGTGTATATTATTCTGGGGGCTCAGCGCTGTGTATATTATTCTGGGGGTTCAGCACTGTGTATATTATTCTGGGGGTCTGTGCCTGGAGATATATATATATATAATGCGTTAGTCCAGTTGCCACAATCACGAGTATACCTGTACATAGTGATACCTTTCACTGATCAGTATAGTTTCCAGTTTACACTCTTGAAAGCTTGTCTTTTAAATGTAAAGTTAACCCAATAAAAATGGTATCACCGGCACGCGCTGCTATACTCGTGATATATATATATATATATTATTTTCTTCAGGTAATGGGGGTTGTGGAATTCGTGGGTGAGTTCCCTCACTTTTTTTCCCAGGACTTGACCCCTGCGTTAGGTGTCTTGCCACGGACACTTACTGGAGAGGTTGCTCGCTGGGATCGAACCCATGACTCCACAGGCTCTCTCCATGCAGAGCAGTGACATTACCTCTACTCCACCCAGTCGGTACTTAGGGAAAGGTGTGCAGGCACAGGTTTTTCCCAGTAGAGTCCCCATTTTAGCAAGAGGTAGATGATAGCGCCCAAAGACGGAGATATGAGAAAACAGGAAAAGAGAAGAAAAGATGGAATTTTGCTACATTACAATATTCAAGAAGGAGGGAAGCTTCAGAAAGAAGTGTAAGGATAGAAGGAACCTCCAAGAAAGGATTTAAAGAATTGGAAGGGATTCAATGACTTAGCAAGAGGGAAGGGAGAGCCTAAAAATCGTATAAAGATCCTGAAGAATGAAGAGAAAAGGTTCCAATGTATAACGTAACTACAAGAAACAAAAAATTATGTTTTAGGAGAAAGATACTGAGGAGTTTTTTTGGGACACAGGTGGAACGACGATTCAGAGGTCCAAATCGAGACAGAAGAATTATTTACAACATCCAGAGAAGCCCAAAAGGAAGATTATTGGAAGCAGAAAGAAAGAACCATATCTCACCATTAAAAAGAAGAGCTCCAGAAAACGAGGATGCAGAGCAGGATCTAGGATCAAGAGGAAAAAAAGAGAAAATAAATAACACTAACAGGGTTATCCAAAGAGATTCGAATTGCTTGAGAAAGGTAACCGAAGGCTGAAAATCAGCGTTCGGTTACCTTTCCTGGCCATTCGGCTATCCAGAGAGCAGGCAATTCGCCAAATCCTGGCGAATTGCCTGAACATACGGTGCCTGTTCGGTCCCTGTTCGAGGGCAGAGAAATCCCCATGAAAAAGCACTGCTTCGGCTATTCAGAGAACACAAACCAGCAGTGAAAGGTTCCCCTAATGTCCTGCCATTCGGTGGTTTAATTCGGGAAATTTATTCAGGAGAATCCCATAGACTTCAATGTTAAAAATATTCCCGTTTTAATTCAATATCTAATAAACCGTTCATTATAAAATTCTGCAGCAAAAAGTCTCTTTATTTATAGATTTTTTAGGATACTTTAAGCATTTTTCTGAATTTTTTTAAAAAAAATTAAAAGTCCGATTTTTTTTTTTTTTTTTTTTTCAGTTTGCTTATTTTTTTTGTAACAGCCCTCTTTATTATCATTCCCTGGACCTCCTGTGAAAATTTCAGACATTTTCGCTCAGTAGTTTCTTTGCAAACAGCGTTTCTTTTTCCCAGATTCATACAAATGGTTTTTCTAATTTATTCAACGTCACAGCTGCTTCGGCTCTGTGTGATTCGGCTCATGTTCGGCTCCTGTTCGGCTCCTGTTCGGCTTTTTCGAAGGTTAATCCAGATGTTTTTGCTTGTTTTCAGCGTGCATTCGGTTAGTTTTCGTCAGGTTTGCGGCAGCTTTTCCCTGCAATTCGGGGACCCTGTGCTGTTTGCTGAATACACCGCAGGGTCACCGAAATGCAATCGGCAAAAGGAACCGAATTGAAGAGAACGAAAAGTCACCGAACGTGCGGTGACTTTTCGAATCTCTTTGGATAACCCTGTAAGAGGAATTTTCAATCTTAGAGGGAAACAATTAGAAAAAAGACATATACAGGTACTAAATAAAAAAAGGTTTAAAATTTGAAACATATGTTGATCTGCAAAAGTTAAAAGAACTTTATTTTTAAAGAAATTTTTCCTTGCGAATCAAATCGTGAGAGACTTACAGGGTTATCCAAAGAGATTCGAAAAGTCACCGCACGTTCGGTGACTTTTCGTTCTCTTCAATTCGGTTCCTTTTGCCGATTGCATTTCGGTGACCCTGCGGTGTATTTAGCAAACAGCACAGGGTCCCCGAATTGCAGGGAAAAGCTGCCGAAAACCTGACGAAAACTAACCGAATGCACGCTGAAAACAAGCAAAAACATCTGGATTAACCTTCGAAGAAGCCGAACAGGAGCCGAACAGGAGCCGAACAGGAGCCGAAAAGGAGCCGAATCACACAGAGCCGAAGCAGCTGTGACGTAGAGGAGGCAGTGAATAAATTAGAAAAACCATTTGTATGAATCTGGGAAAGTAAAACGCTGTTTGCAAAGAAACTACTGAGCGAAAATGTCTGAAATTTTCACAGGAGGTCCAGGGAATGATAATAAAGAGGGCTGTTACAAAAAAAATAAGCAAACTGAAAAAAAAAATAAAAAAAAATCGGACTTTTAAATTTTTTTTAAAAAATTCAGAAAAATGCTTAAAGTATCCTAAAAAATCTATAAATAAAGAGACTTTTTGCTGCAGAATTTTATAATGAACGGTTTATTAGATATTGAATTAAAACGGGAATATTTTTAACATTGAAGTCTATGGGATTCTCCTGAATAAATTTGCCGAATTAAACCACCGAATGGCAGGGCATTAGGGGAACCTTTCACTGCTGGTTTGTGTTCTCTGAATAGCCGAAGCAGTGCTTTTTGATGGGGATTTCACTGCCCTCGAACAGGGACCGAACAGGCACCGTATGTGCAGCAATTCGACAGGATTTGGCGAATTGCCTGCTCTCTGGATAGCCGAATGGCCAGGAAAGGTAACCGAACCCTGATTTTCAGCATTCGGTTACCTTTCTCAAGCAATTCGAATCTCTTTGGATAACCCTGTTAGACACCCAGGATAAATGGATACATACAGGTTTAAAAAAAGTCTAAATTTCACCCGGCCTAAACATCTCAATTCAAAAGCAATAAACATCTGAGGTAGAGAAGATGAGCTGTAAATCAAGACACTAAGGCTGGGAGGCACACTAGGCATTTTCTTTAACGCACTAGCGTGCGTTAAAGAAAATTCTACGGCACCAGCGTCCACTCAATGCCCGCCTGCCCCCCCAGCGCTGCAAAGCGCGATCCTCCTATGAAGGATTGCGCTTTGCAGCCCCCTCGACGCGCATCCTAGCGCATCGACAGTGAGGATCTCTATACGCACGCAAGCTTGCGCGCGCGTAGTGTGCACGCAAGCATGTGACCGGCCCTGTCCGCAGCATCACAATGCTGCGACGGACGCCGGTAAGTGCATCATAACGCGCGCTAGTGCACACAAGAAGACATCTAGTGTGCACCCGGCCATACAAGGAAAGAGAGGGAAGCACTGAATGAATTAAATGAAGATCTGAACGTGATAATCTATATATATATATATAAACGCAAAATGCCGCTCGCCCGTAATCACGATATCTCCAGAACCGTAAAGCCTACAAACTTGAAATTCGGCACGCATGTTCCTCTCGGCTTCTAGGTACTCACTAAGAAAGGATTTTGCAAAATGTTTTTTGTCCATGTAGCCGGGCTAATTACTTGCATAGCATAGATTTTCAATTTGTCCCTCAGATGAATTTCTCAGGACCACGACCTCCCTGTAAACAACATTCCTGGTTTTACTCACAGCCTGGTCATCCTCCAGCCAGACAGGTGAACTGACTCTGGAGCACGCCACATACAACTGGCCATGGGAGAAACAATCACTCGTCAGATGCACACCAGCCACTTTCAATGTCTGCCCCTGTGCCTTATTGATGGTGATGGCGTAGCACACCTTAACAGGAAATTGTAGATGTTTGAACTCGAAGTGGTAGTCTGATGGGATCAGAGGAATTTTGGGTATGAAAACCGTTTCTCCCTGATTTACACCTGTGAAAATCGTGGCTTCGATTATGTGTTTGTACAGAGTCTACTCTTCACCTGAAGTCTGGTGCCATTGTACAGTTTCTGAGGGGTTCGATTGCGTAACAGTAAGATTGGAGCGCCAACCTTGAGGTATAGGACATGAGTTGGTAATCCTACTGGAGTCAAGCCATCAGACAGGTCAAAATCATTGGTCATGCTATCAGTTATTTTTTGTTTATATACAGAGAAACAAATGGAGCAGTATAAGAAATATAATCTTGACATACAGGGTTATCCAAAGAGATTCGAAAAGTCACCGCACGTTCGGTGACTTTTCGTTCTCTTCAATTCAGTTCCTTTTGCCGATTGCATTTCGGTGACCCTGCGGTGTATTCAGCAAACAGCACAGGGTCCCCGAATTGCAGGGAAAGGCTGCCGCAAACCTGACGAAAACTAACCGAATGCACGCTGAAAACAAGCAAAAACATCTGGATTAACCTTCGAAGAGGAGCCGAACAGGAGCCGAAAAGGAGCCGAATCACACAGAGCCGAAGCAGCTGTGACGTAGAGGAGGCAGTGAATAAATTAGAAAAAACATTTGTATGAATCTGGGAAAAAGAAACGCTGTTTGCAAAGAAACTACTGAGCGAAAATGTCTGAAATTTTCACAGGAGGTCCAGGGAATGATAATAAAGAGGGCTTTTACAAAAAAAATAAGCAAACTGAAAAAAAAAAAAAAAAAAAAAAAAAAAAAAAATTTTTTTTTTAAAAATTCAGAAAAATGCTTAAAGTATCCTAAAAAATCTATAAATAAAGAGACTTTTTGCTGCATAATTTTATAATGAACGGTTTACTAGATATTGAATTAAAACGGGAATATTTTTAACATTGAAGTCTATGGGATTCTCCTGAATAAACCTGCCGAATTAAACCACCGAATTGCAGGACATTAGGGGAACCTTTCACTGCTGGTTTGTGTTCTCTGAATAGCCGAAGCAGTGCTTTTTGATGGGGATTTCACTGCCCTCGAACAGGGACCGAACAGGCACCGTATGTTCAGGCAATTCGACAGGATTTGGCGAATTGCCTGCTCTCTGGATAGCCGAATGGCCAGGAAAGGTAACCGAACCCTGATTTTCAGCGTTCGGTTACCTTTCTCAAGCAATTCGAATCTCTTTGGATAACCCTGATAGTTGTCACACTTTTATCACTCTCTATAGACATCTAGAATATGGTGTAGCGCTGGTTTTAAATTCCCTGTCGTTGTAGTACTTGTTTTTGTCCACCGGAGGGAGACAAGCGCGATGTGAGACACCAAACATTGGGACTACATTTTTCAGCATGCTTTGTGGGCGGGAACAGGAAGTGGGTGGGAGAGTGAGACTGACATCCTGAGGCTCGTGGAAAGAGCTGGCAGAGCGCGCCGAGGAGTGAGAGGAGCAAGACGCAGTGTAGCTGAAAGTAATCACGACCAGGCCGGAGAGCAGGTGCGGCCTGACAGAGCTGGAGACTGGGTTTTTCCCTTCTTATTACGCGAAGACCCAGTGATCCACCGCAGTAACCCACGCTGATACAGAGTAAGCTGGAGAACCCCGAGTTAGGAGAACCGCAGATCGATCTAACAGGGAGTGCAGGCGGTGAGCTGGACATCTTGTGGCAGATACAGACAAGCAAGACAGCGGATCAGGTGACACAGAGAATCCCAGTCAAAATCGAGCGGAGAGACGTCCTGGGTCGAGCGGAGCACAGAGTATCTGGCGGATGGGTGAGAGGCCTTCCAGGCCGTTGTAAATTACTAAAGCACGCTGCAGTTTCTTCAAAACCCACAGGGCCCCAACGTGACTAGTCGAAGATACCTCATAAATAATTCACTGGCCAGTTGAATATTGTACCCGGGTACCAATACATACATACACATACATTCCTTGGGACATAACCTGTACGGGACTCACTCTCCAACCACCAAGGGGGTTAAAAATATATTTTTCCTTTGCCGCTGCGCGTTTCTCGCATTACGAAGTATTGTATTTCTTTTCCGCTGCGCGTTTCCCGCATTACGAAGTACTGGAAATATATATACATATACCGTGTTACTCATTATATGCCAGTTTATTCAGTAAACTATATAATTTATAAAATCCACGACGGTGCTGGAGTATATTTATTCCCTAGTGCGGGGAGACTGACCCGAGGTTCAAATTTAGCGGCTCCTCCGGGAGTGAGCACTACAGTGGTATGAATGTTTATTGTGGAAATTTAAAGCAACAGAGCCCCAAATATCAAACCATTGCTTACAAAGTGACATTTTTGCAAAACTTGAAAATGGGTTAGAAAAAAAAAATAATGACCCATTGGACCACGACGTTTACAATGCAGATGGGGAGTGCGTATGACACATTTGCATTGTAAACGTCGTGGCCCAATGGTAGATTTTATTTTTAATTCATTTTGAAGTTTTGCAAAAAATGTCACTTTGTAAGCTACGGGTTGGTATTTGGTTCTCTATATCTTTAAAATTCCACAGTAAAATTGTACCATATTGTAACATATTTATTTATTTATTTGCAAAGTATTTTACCAGGAAGGATACATTGAGATTTCTCTCATTTTCAAGTATATCCTAGGTTCAAGAGTACTGAATTTATTCTGACTCCGATCGTTGTATAGCGATTTATCCCTTGCAGAGACCTCTATACCTGGCCTGTATAAGTAGATGCAATCACCGAGGACAATCCTTATCAGATAGCTGAACTCACCAAAACACTGTTTCTTTCCACGACTTGCTTTATTCCTTACATCAGGTTACAGCAGATCATAGGATACAGCAGATAATGGAATGATATGTTTTATGCGGTCAAAAGATGATACTGTCCTAGCTTGCAGATGAATAGACATATGCTGCTAGATAACTACACCATGCTACAGCTCTTACAAGAAAAAAGGGTGGAACTTCACACACACAGGAAGTGCATCATCATAAAGCGAGGGAAAAAAGAGAAAACATGTACAATACAGAAAGACCACTAGGTGGCAGCATAAGGACTATCTATACAATATAAATCCCCATCTAAATGAATATAACTGTAACAGCACAGAATTGTTAGTCATTACGGGGGTGGGTATGACACACCTGCATTGTAAACGTCGTGGTTCAATGGGAGATTTTATTTTTAATACATTTTGAAGTTTTGCAAAAATGTCACTTTGTTAAGTGTCATATCCCAAGGCGCCGTGCTCGCAAGAAAGGCGAAAAGTCTAAAACCTCACATTAACCCTTGCAATACCTGCCTAGCATAGTCTGCCTAGACCTGATTCCATCTATGGTTCTGCTGCTATTTCAGGTGTTGCTACTGATCACCTGGCTCTTCCCTACTAAAGGGCTAAAGACCCATCATGCAGTGCTTCTGCATCGTTAGGAAATTGCTGATTTAGGCTGGGGTCAGACGAGCGTAGTGTTCACGTCCGTGATTGCGCCTAAAAGTACGTCCGTGATAGCATGAAAGAAAGTCCATTGGAGCCTGACACATGAAGTACGTCCGCACTGAACTGCGGACGCACAACGGCCGCGGCAAACGGACGCAGGTTAGGCAAGAACGTAATACTGCTAGAACGGACGTGCGGAGTGCGCCACGTCCACAACGTCCGCATAGCTTTGTGTGTGAGTGATGGAGCATGGTCAGACGGACTGCATTTATACGTCCAGCATTTTTGACGGACAGAATGTTTTTTCATTGTAATTTATTTTCCCCTCCTACATCCGTCAAAAAATAACTTCAGTGAAAAAACGGACTGTGTGACCACTACTGCGTCATCCGTACTGACGATGTCCGTGCTGCACGGACGTACAGTCCGTAGAAATCACGCTCGTCTGACCCTAGCCTTAGTGTGTTCTTGCTGTCTGCTAAGCCTGCCTGTTTTGGATACCTGTGTACCGGATCTATTGCTTGGAACATATATGGACTTTGCCTTTTAGCCTGTGACCCTTTGACCTATTGGATTTCAACTTGGATATGCCTATGGATTTGCCTGTAACGGTGAGCCCCCTATAGGGTGATGGGGAGCCTTTAATCTGCGGAGGTTGAAGCCTTTTCGGCAGGTATATGGTATAAAAGGCAGTAACAGGATCAAGCACAATACCTTCTGACTTATACTTCGAATCCAGGGAGTATTACCGGAGAACTAAACTGCTACTAAGCTCCAAAGGTTTCGAGACCAATGGACAACTTAGAGCACCCAACGATACAGAGGATAGCAAAACTTGAGCTTCAGAACTAGAAGGTATTTGGCAAGACAGAATGAATTGTGCAAGCTGCAGGGCAGCACTCAATACCGATACAATAGTACAGACTGATGATCCAGACACTCCCAGCCAGGGAGTACAAATAAGGTCCTGAGTACCACTCAACAGCAAATTGGCTTCGTGGCCAAATGTCTGCTGAGTGAAAACAGCTACAAAATGCACAAACACAATAATACGTGAAACAGACAAGGTTAATACTAGAGAGGTCCAAAAATCCAAGCCAGAAGGTTATACACAGAATATCAGAAATACATCAGGGAACAGACAAGAGAGAAATCCAAGCAAAGGAGCAAGAGGTCATACACGGGATATCAGAAATACTTCAGGGGTCAGACAAGAGAGAAATCCAAACATACGACCCAGAGGTCATACACGGGATATCAGAACAAGAGTAACAATGATACAGCTCACAGGAACTAGGTAGAATAAGGTCTATCCTGGTCCAAGGATCAAGGGAAATCCTGGCCCTACATATAGGGCAGAACAAGTCATGTGACCGCAGACCAATAAGCCCAACAGATGGCCTGCAGCCTGAAAACGAAAACAAATAGGAATCCCTGCTACCACCAGCAGGAGGCAGGGCCGAGATGTGACATTGCCCTTTTGATACCGCGCTTAAGTATCCTGCTTCTATTCTCCCAAGGACTTTATTTTTGCTGCAAGTATTCTATTGTTTTCTGGACTTTTCATACTCCCTGGAACCTACAGCCATATTACACTCCTGGACTCCAACTCCCAGTATCCCTGCACCTTCATTGTATTCTCTTTATACCAGTGTTTCCGAATTAATTCCTAAACCTGCTTAATCATCTTCAGTGTTCTGTGTATCCTCTTTAAATTAACCCTTTCTTGTTTGTCTCTCTCTGGAGTCCTGTGTAAGCTATTTATTCCTGTAGTGTCCCTCTGTTTAAATATCCTAATAGCTTATGTACTTTAGCCTCTTTCATACAGAGTTCTCAGTTATCCCTCTCATTACTTATCCCCTTGTTAATTGTTTTCCTGGTTATTATCTATTCAGCGTCTGCCCTATTTCCTGCTTATTATTTAATTTGCTTAGTATCTACCGTATTTTTCGCTCCATAAGACGCACTTTTCTCCCCCCAAAAAGTGGGGGGAAAAGTGGGTGCGTCTTATGGAGCGAATGCCCCATGATATGCCTCAGCTCACCTGTCGCCGCCGCGTTAGGCTCCCTCTGAGCGTGCGTCCAGCGGCAGGAAGCTTGGGCACTCGCCTGGGGGAGCCACGTGACCGCGATCTCGGATCGCGATCACGTGGCTCCCCCAGGCGAGTGCCCAAGCTTCCTGCCGCCAGACGCATGCTCAGAGGGAGCCTAACGCGGCGGCGACAGGTGAGCTGGGGCACATCCATGAGCGAGCTGGGGCACATCCATGAGCGAGCTGGGGCACATCCATGTGCTGGGGCATATCCATGAGCTGGGGGACAGTATCCATGAGCTGGGGCATATCCATGAGCTGGGGGACAGTATCCATGTGCTGGGGGACAGTATCCATGAGCTGGGGGACAGTATCCATGAGCTGGGGCATATCCATGTGCGGGGGCATATCCATGTGCTGGGGGACAGTATCCATGTGCTGGGGGACAGTATCCATGAGCTGGGGGACAGTATCCATGAGCTGGGGCAGTGTCCATGAGCTGGGGCAGTATATCCATTATTACACTATTTGATTTCAGAATATTTATTTTCCTGTTTTCCTCCTCTAAAAACTAGGTGCGTCTTATGGTCAGGTGCGTCTTATGGAGCGAAAAATACGGTACTTTCCACTGTGTTGCCCTTTTGCTTATGTCTATTGTCTGTTTTCTTAATAAACCCTTCAGTTTATATGTGCCTGCTCCATTTTTGTGTTACCGCACACTAGCTCGAACCCTGAATCAGTTATATAACAGTAAGATACGAGTTGATATTTGGGGCTCTGTATCTTTGAAATTCCACAGTAAAATTGTACCATTATTGTAACATATCAGAGGGTGGTGCGTATGACACATCTGCATTGTAAACATTGTGGTCCAACGGGAGATTTTCTTTTAACCCATTTTGAAGTTTTGCAAATATTTCCCTTTGTAAGCTACGGGTTGATATTTGGGGCTCTGTATCTTTAAATTTCCACAGTAAACATTCATACAGGGCCGGCCCGACCATGGAGCGGTTCGGAGCAACCGCTCCAGGCAGCAGATTTTGGGGGAGTGGCAAATTTTTGCCCCTGCACTATTTTTTTAAACAGCGCTGCTGTGCTGGCATCTATTGGAGGCCAGCAGTGGGGCCGCTCCGTGCCGAGCTTCCAGACTTAGTCCCTATCTGGGCACCGCCTGCCGGCATCACCAGACCATTGCATGCTGGGAGGTGTAGTTCTAGACTGGATTACTACATATTGCTGAGAACCAGTCTAAAACTACACCTCCCAGCATGCAATGCTCCTGTGATGCCACTAGGCGGCGCCTGGACAGTGAGTGAGCACGGAAGTTCACAGATGGGGGGAACAGCGCCTATGAAGTCAGAGAAGCAGGTGCTGGGCGGCATGGAGGCCGGAGGGAGACAAAACCTGCTGGTAAGTACAAGTCTGTCTCTCTCACCCCCCCATCCATTCCTTTCACGCCCATCTCCCCCCTCCTTCCTGCACTCCCATCTCTTCCCCAATCCCATCCCTCCTGCGCTCCCTTCTCTGTGTGTGTGAGAGAGAGACGGTGTGTGTGTGACTGCAGTTGGAGTGTGTGTGTGCATGGATGGAGGTGTGGAGCTCTGTGATACGCTCATACAAACCACACATTACTGTGAGTTTTATTCTCTGATAGAGAATAAAACTCAAGTAATGAGTGGTGTGTATGGGCATATCACCGCTCCACAGCAATAAAACTCACGCTGATACACACCGCACATTGCTGTGAGTTTTAATGCTGTGGAGCTCTGTGATACGTTTTTACATGTCACGTGTTTTTTTTTGGGGGGGGGGGTAGCATTTCATCTGTCGCTCCAGGCAGCACAGTGGCTTGGGCTGGCCCTGCATTCATACCATATTCTAGATGTCTATAGAGTGATAAACGTGTGACAACTGTGTAATCAAGATTATATTTCTTATACTGCTTCATCTATTTTTTTCTCTGTTGAATATGAACAAAAATATAACTGATAGCATGACCACTGATTGTGAACTGTCTGATGGCTTGACTCCAGCGTAATCCTGGTGGGTTGAGAGTGTGCTATAACTCCACATACTTTATTCCAGCCTCTCTACTGACTTGGCGGATGAGTTTGACAACACTTTTTTCCCTGTTTCCCTTGTGTTTTCCTAATTGCATCTGTAAATCTTTTTCTACGTCCCCCCCCCCTTTTTCCCTTTAACTGTTGTTACAGTAGAAGGGACAGATCCGTCTGAACTGAGGAGATCAGTGTAAGAAGTGATTTGGGGCTGAGACACTATGCAGGAGAAATTTGATTCACAATCCGTTGGCTCAGTACTGGTGGGTGATTGAAACTCACACGGGAATATATCTCCCACCACCTTGATTTCGGAAGCAGTTCCATAGGTGGAAGGTGGAGTGGACATGTTGGTGAGGTTGCGACGTTTCGTGCTGTAAGGATCCCCAGACCGCCCCTGAGTTAAGGAGTGCAACTTCTACCAGTTTGAACTGAGATAAAGGCATGTTTTCTGTTTCCCTAACAAGGCTGTGAGGCGTGGTGGTGCTTTAGACTAGCTATGTCTGTATTTGACCAGTACTCACACGATGAAGATCCACAGATAGTGACAACTCAGCAAAACTGACACGTAGAAAGATGAATCCAGTTGAAGGCTTTAATGATCAGACTGACAATCTTGTAATAGTACAGCAATGCAGGTGAAAGACATTAGTTTCAGTCCAGCAGTGAGCACAGAATTTATTTATTTATTTATTTGCAAAGGATTTTACCAGGAAGGATACATTGAGATTTCTCTCGTTTTCAAGTATGTCCTGGGTAGAATGGCTGCTATGTGACCAGGAAGTAACTAGAACAAGACACTGAGCAAAGGGGTGGAAACAAGCTGGATGTAGCAAGGCTAAGGAAACCCAGCAGGGACAAAATAGCTATGAAATCAGTAGCATGTAAGCAGCAAAGGCAGATTCAACACAAAAGAGAAAAATATACAATAAATCCTAAATCATGGGGCAAGACACTCCCCATCTGAAATCTTAATATTTCAAAATAAACCAACACGAACTTTAACCCCTTAACGCCGCAGGACGTACATTTACGTCCTGCATTAGGCGGGCTTTGCCGCCGCAGGACGTAAATGTACGTCCTCGGCGTTTAGAGCCCCCCCGGGAGATACTCACCTTCTCCGGTCGCTCCCACGCTGTTCTGACTCCCCCGGAGTCAGATCAGTGTGATCCCTCCTCCGGCGTTGTGACGTCATCGCGCCGGTGGCGCGATGACGTCAGTTTCAGGCGTCCCCCCCCGCCGGAGCAGGGGAAGCGCCTGGAGGGGAGGGGAGGGATCCTTCGGATCCCTCTATCTTCCGATCGCCTGGTCCCCGGCGGCTGTGGCCAGCATCGCTGGAAGGGTCACAGCCTGACCTTTCCAGCGATGTATGGGGGGTTAACCCCTTAGTTGCCAGGTCGCGACCGGGCACTAATTTGTGCCCGATCGCGGCCTATTTCCGGTGGGGGCCGCCATCTTGGATGGCAGCCCCCACCTCTGGGTCACCCCCCGGTCAACTGACTCATCGCGCCATGCGCGATGATGTCAGTTAACCGGGAACCCCCTAGCTGCAAAGGGATTTCCCATGGAAATCCCTTGCAGGATAGGGGGGTTCTTTGAACCCCTTTATCTCCTGATCGGTGGCAGCTAGGGGGTCATGGCTGATATTGCTGGAAAGGCCAGAGCATGGCCTTTCCAATGATATCAAACATGACCATGGTAAAAGTGAAATAAAAGTGTAAAAAAAGTAAAAATAAAAATAATAAAAAAATAATAAATATAATAATAAAATTTTTTTTTGTTTTTTTTAATGCAGCACTATTGTTCACATTTCAATTATAATGTGAACAATGATGCTTCACTAATGATTTTTTTTTTGGGGGGTTTAGCTAAAATCACGCAATTTCTCCCCAAAAAAAAAAATGGGTTCACCGTTCTAATTTTTTTAACAAATCTACCCAATAGAATATGACCGCAGAGCCTCGGATAATAAGATTAAAAAAAAAAAAACACTTTACACACTGTGGAAGATTGAAATTTTATTGAAAATTCAAATTTTTTTACATTTTTTGTTATAGCATTTTGGCAGGGCATGACATATACATATAATAATGATATATTATTAATCTGCCGAGTCTGACGGAAAGAACGATATATAATTTGTCTGGGTGGTATAAGAATACGTGACTTAAAAATGGTCAAAATGAGCTCAGCAAACTTCTACTTCCGAAACAGCGCCGAAGTTGTAAAATTACTCCCATCCTTAAGGGGTTAAATGTCCTCCTGGAAACCCAATGCGGAGACCTGAAAAACAAAGGTAAAGCATTCAATAACAATGTAACTACATGACCCACCATTGTGACATGTTAAAAGAGCTAAACTGTCCGTCGCTGGAGTCTAAACGTACCCTTCACCTTTCCAACCTGGTGTTTAAGAGCTTTTCTGCGGAAGCTGCCACCCTACCTGAATAGACTGCTTCCTCCAGCAGTTCCCTCAACCTATAACCTCCGATCCAGGACCAGCACCTTACTTGCAATACCACAATACAAAAAGAAAGTGGCTCGGTCCTCATTTTCCTACAGAGCACCACAGTTATGGAATAACCTACCAGACGCCATCAAATCTTCCCCCAGTCTTAAGTCACTCAAGAGCTCCCTATTAACATACCTCAATACGGAATGCACCTGTAAATATGTAACATAATCACTATTTCCTACATATTTATTTTTTGTTAATCTGTATATTTGTGGGTTTTTTTTTTATATCTTGCAATGTATTACTTTGTATTTCTGTAACACCAGTAACATTTTAATGTTCTTGAACCCAGGACGTACTTGAAAATGAGAGAAATCTCAATGTATCCTTCCTGGTAAAATCCTTATAAATAAATAATACTGGCTA